>VMOF01000035.1:34910052-35413176 GCA_011764245.1 Trialeurodes vaporariorum
TGTGCCGTTGATTCTCAGCCAATTCGTTCGTTCGCAGGAGACCGGCCTTTCAGACCCTTTTATTTGAAGAGACAATACCGTGAACTGACCAATTATACAGTCCTTTGAACGCCCACTTGAAAATTAAACTTTTGCGGCATTCGCGAGTTTTGAATAACCGTTTTTAAATTTAAATTCTGCTCAACGCGCACAGAAAAATGATACCTAATGGCGGTTCAATATGTAACTGTCCAAAGATTTTGACACTCCTTACTGAGTGATTTCTGAAAGCCGAAATCTTTGGAAAATTACATATTGAACCGCCATTAGGTATCATTTTTCTGTGCGCGTTGAGTAGAATTTAAATTTAAAAACTGTTATTCAAAATTCGCGAATGCCGCAAAGGTTTAATTTTCGAGTGGGCGTTCAAAGGACTGTATAATTGGTCAGTTCATGGTATTTTCTCTTCAAATAAAAGGGTCTGAAAGGCCGGTCTCCTGCGAACGAACGAATCGGCTGAGAATCGACGGCACGGGAACCGCTGCGTTGCAATATAGTGCGTTTCTACCTGACTTCTCATCGGACTTCTTATCCCGAACAGAGTATACTTAGTGATTTTCACTTTCACCACTGTATAGCTGGTGAAGGGTGCAAGTCGGCAAAATATGTGTAATATGACTCATTCTCGTTTCAATTTCCAAGCGGTTTAATTGATAATTTAAACTTACTTTTTACTGTCTCAATCTGTATACTTATTATCTTTCCCAACGAGCTATACATTTATTTAGAGTGGCAGTTTCATAGGTGCCCTGCGTAACCACCATGGGGGATTTTTAGGTTAGGTTTAAGCGAGTAATTCGTCCATTTATTTCCATGTATTTTGATGCGGTGCGACGCACAGTGGATCAAAGCATGCTCCCCTTTACTGTGCGTCACGCCGCACCAAAATACACGGAATCAAATGGACAAATTACTCGCTTAAACCTAACCTAAAAATACCCCATGGTGGTTAAGCAGGTTACCTATTAAACTGCCACTCTAGATAAATGTATAGCTCGTTGATCTTTCCGTCTATTGCTCGCAGTCTTGATTTCTGTTCTTCAAATGGAGGGCGGAGTTTTGAGAGTCATGAAAGCACATAGTACCTTCCAGACCCTTGCATTATAACTCATGATCCATAGCTTTTGTGCTGTACTATACACATGTATAACAGGGCTCATCCTAGTTAACATGGGTTAAGCACTGTGATCCCTAAAATTTCGCCTCGGTTTTTCGGAGCTGAGGAGTGAATTTTGACAACTTTGAAAATGAGTGTGCATCGTACAGCTTGAGCTTCGATCTCTGGAAGGATTATAGATTAAAATAGTTGGAGCGTAAGCTCACGGCAAACTTATTTAAAACATGTTTGAAACAAAATCATGCATATATCGCAAAAGTAGCAAGGGATAGGATCAGATGAAAGCGCAAGGAGGGGAGGGGGAGCGGAGAATGGGAGTGATTTTGGCTACTAGGGGCGGCGAAGGGGGGTGACAAAGGGAGTGAAGTTCGGCGTGTCAGTTAAACCGCAGCTCAGCATCAGACGTCAGTGTGTGTTTGCATTGAAGTGGAGCTCATTAATGCTGTCAAGTCAGTATACCTATAGTATGCTACTTTACGTATACACTGTAATTTTACACTAAACTGTGTGTTGCTGTTGAGTCGAGTGTGGGATTGAGGGATGCCGAACATTCGAGGATCGGGGCGGTGGGGGACTCGCTATAACAAGATCGGGTCAACCTCCGAGTCAGTCAGAGGGAGTCGATGCTGGAAGTGTCCTCAATTATTTCGCGGTTTATCTCGAGATAGAGAAGAGACGTCAAGCTCGAGTGCCCGAGTGGGATTTCATAAGGTTAATCTCGACGCTCGTTGAGCGCGGCCAAAGTCCAGTCGTGTGTCGAGTGTCTACCCGACGCGGTCAAAGCAATGATAATTCTTACAGTATTTGCATGGGTGGGATCAGTCAGATCAAAGTGTGATCCTCTCACTTATCACAGACGTACCAAAAGCCCAGGGATACCCCCCGATGCACACTCCTCACGATCTCGTTAGAGTCCCTGGCCCAAAAAATGTTCGGGACAGACGATCCTCGACTCACAGTCCGCCCAAAGTACCTCAACAAGCGTCTGTCACCACTCAATGGTCCGCACCGGACTGTCTAAAAATGCCGGCACCACAAACTAACCTCAGAATAAAAGAATAAACGAGACAAATAAGACTAACTTCATAATACGAGGGGCGTCTCAAAAGTAAGTTCCGCGGTCGTATATCTCCAAAACTAACAACGAAAAATAAATTTCGTAAAAAATGTTTTGTTAGGCATACTCTCAGCTTTCCAACGAGCTAAAGAAAATTTAAATTTGGGTTTAACCGTTTCCGAGATATGTCGTTTTTACCGAGACTACCTCTGGTCGCCGCGTGCCCGCCTCCGGACATTCGTAGGAAAATTCGAATTTCCTGCGCTCGGGAAAATGTGGGGAGGAGGGAGGTGAGGGGGGTTTATTCCAAAAAAAAGATGATTATGTTTTGGGCGTTCTGACCTTAGTTTTCGACGTACTCTATTTTCAATTCACGACATTTATCGTACCGTCGCAGCAATTTATTGATGCCATCTGCATACCACTGCTTGTCCTGATTCTGGAAGAACCAATGCACTGCCTGCTTCACTTCTTCGTCATTTGCAAATCGTTGCCCACCCAGATGAACTTTCAATTCCGTAAATAAGCGATAGTCACTTGGTGCAAGGTCTGGAGAATATGGGGGATGAGGGAAAATGTCCCAAGCAAATTGATCCAACAAATTTTGCGTGAATAACTGCACGCACTTCACAATCAGCCACGTTTTGCAACGGTAATTCCATGGTGACACGCACTAAACTGACTGATTTTCAGTAATGTGCTAATCATGGTTAAATCGAGAATTTATCTCAATAGAATCAGTATCAGGTGCGTAAGAAGACAGGAATTTCCCCTAGTATCCTTATCAAAGATACCAGGTTTGAAGACAATGCGAGATAAGCAGAGGATCTCGAGCGCTTGGCCTAAGTCCACTTCGCTATCACGAGGCGGGCACGCGTCGACCAGAGGTAGTCTCGGTAAAAACGACATATCTCGGAAACGGTTCAACCAAATTTCAATTTCTTTAGCTCGTTGGAAAGCTGAGAGTATGCCTAACAAAACATTTTTTACGAAATTTATTTTTCGTTATTAGTTTTGGAGATATACGACCGCGGAACTTACTTTTGAGACGCCCCTCGTAAGAGCCAATCTTGTATTGAAAATTTTTAAAATGACTTACATAAAAGGCAAAGCCAATTGAAGGCCTTCGATCAACAAGATCATCATTAGCGGCAGTTTTTTTTCTTTTAACCTCTTATGGGCCAAGCCCGAGTATACTCGCGTTTTTCCCCTCTAGTCTATTTCACATTGCTCCTGTATTTAGCGATTTAGAAGAAACGGGAAAGGACGGCACTTACAAGATAAGGTTTCGTTCGGGCGCCTTCAATTTGTCGTATAGGCAATTCCAACTCCCCCGAGTACGAACAGTTAACTACCCTCCCTATGTTCACGGAAGAGAGGCGTTCTTTTGATCAAACCTGGTCTGTGAAGGGTTAATCCATTACATCTTGTTCTTTACATTGTTCCAACCTCAAAATAAGTATCACCTAACCTAACCAACGAATCGTAGTTTTTAGGGTGCGTCTAGTCTAGACCGGCCCTAAGTAACGTACAGTCGGGAGCACTTTCAATATTCTGATCCGTTAAAGAAATTTGATGTTAGATCCGCCATGCTTAGGTGCGATCCAAAGGCCGTCCGTCTCGAACATCTTTTGGGCCCCTGTATGTAGAGAGTTAAGACAAGAGGGTACCATAAGGCATAGATTGTGTCTATCTGCCTCCTTCGCACCCATCGGAGCTTATGGGAATTTTCTTTTTTTTTCAATATTCCGGCTTTATTTTGGAGTATTTCAGCTAGAAACCTTCAGGGAATGTTCTTGAAGCATACTCCCAAGTGCTGACGTTCCTCAAAATCGCGAATTTTGCGCATACTTTTTCATAAATTTTAGCCGAAAACTGTTGAATTGCTAAGCTGCATGACGTAGTGAACAGGTGGCGCATATCAAAGGGGCTATAGAGGCCAGGGGGCTATTATAGCCCCTCCACTTTTTTGAGAATGAAGGGGCTCATAGAGCAATCTGGCAACAGCGTTTTCTTCCCATTTGAATTTATAATTAATCATCGATTCTTGAAGGGGCTACAGTCCCATAACTAGTCGATTATTTCTCATGCAATCAAATGGGAAGAATACACCGTTGCCTGATTTCTGGATCCGCCAATGGAGGGGCTGAACCGGAAAGAGGAGCATTTGACAATGCAAAATATCGACGCGAAACTGACACGTAAGCAATTACAGAGTGATTCGCGTACTATCCAAAATCCGTCCAATTCCACTTTCGATAGGTTGATAGAATTGGATGGAGGGGGGAAAAGTTCTCGGTTTCTGATTTTTTAGCCCCCACTTTTTTGACCCCCGCGCCGCCTTCGGTTGGACTAATGTAACATATAGAATCACCTTAATTCCTTATTTGAAGTTGGGTCGATTTTCTTTATTTGTCTATGGATTCTAAAATGGATATTTAATCCGTCTCAGTTCCTCGTTGAGACAACCTACGTAGAGAGCTGTATTTACTTCTATTTTCATGTAATATTTGATTTGGTTCAAGTTATTTTATTTGTGGTTCGTCCAAGTAGAGCTCAATCATTTTGAGTTTTGGGTCGATGGATTCTGACAAGTAGCGATGTATGCTACCAAAATGCATCAAATCGCAACGGTAAGTGGTTGGTTAGCAACGAGTCGGAACCCTTTGCTCAACAACTGCTCGGCGCTCACAGATGCGTTTTGATGCATTTATAGGAAGCAAGCACCCAGAAACTCAGAACCCATCTACCCGATACTCAAAATGTTTTAGCTCTAATTCATCGCATAGGTAACTTTAACCAGTCAATAATTACAGGGTGCTCAAAACAAAATTTCCAATGCGATTTATTTAGCGACGGCTGCATACGCAGGAATACAGCTGCTAAAAGAAATGCCCCTCGCCCCCTAACCAGTGGCGTGGCGGTTCGAGCTATTTGGCAATCATATTTTTTACCATTTGAACCCATGAAAAATAATTGATTTCCTCTTAGGGATTCAGGGATTTCAGAGAATCTCCCGAAGGATTATTCTACATATTAGGTTTAACAGAGCTGCCGTTTTGCGGATCTATAATGGCATTTTACAATCCATCGGTACTTCAATCGGTCGGAGCAACGCTTATTAATTTGAGCATTTCTAAAAGCCATTGTTACACTTTCAACAGATAGTTGTGTAATCTTTTCTTCAAACGGTAAAATCTTCATCTACTCTAGAAACACGTATCCCCCATTAAAACAATTAAACTTTTCACTAAAAAATTTACTTTTTCTGGGGGGCTGACATAGCCGCTTTGTTGTTGTTTTCTTTCTTCGTTTTTCGTTCTTCTTCCGGCCACAGCAAAATTTCAATGACTCCGTTGGTTCGTAATTTTTATCTTCGTGCCAGGTATGTAACTATTTCTATGAGGATAATGGTCAATTGTATATCCTCAACACAACGTATCAAGAAGGTATGAATTCAATTAATTTCAATGCTGTTTTCATACTACTATAATATTAATTTCAAATTAGTTAAACTGTGGTGACTATAGAAGATGGCCCTAAATGTGACAACAATGGTAGCCTGTGAGAGGAAATAGTTGCTACATATTTTCCCTTGTTTCAAGCATTCCAAGCCCTTTAATTAATTATTCAAGCTCTGTAATTTTCAAGTTTAGTGAATAGTTTTTATAAAAGCACAATTGATGTGGTTCCCGGAAATATAAAGACCACAAAACATCAGGCGTGCTTCTTCGAAGTAGGCAGCCTTGCATTTATCTTGAAATTCCTTCGGAACAGCGCCCTAGATTTTTTATATGGGTCGGAGCATTGCCTTAAATGTGGAAAGAAAAGGGTTACCAGACGAGAGATAAGCCGGTGAATATAAGAAGTTAGCGCTTCATAGTTTGTTGACTTTTAGGCTCGGCTGTAAACTTTCCGCCCTTTTTTTTCTTTTTTATTGTTCATTTAACTCTAGCTAACTACTCACGGGCTCAGAGTCCTTCCTTTTATCGACCTACGAGTCTAAAGCTTGGGCCCAACATTTTTATATTTGGTTCTTCATGCTGTGCAAACTTGGAATTCTTGTTTTACTACCAGCAACTTTTTACGACCCACCTTGTTGGCAAAGTAGACACTTTGAGTTTAATGTTATTGAGTGTTATCTCGCGTTGTGAAAAATTTGATCTGATTCATGTCATCCGCGCACGAACTTCCCCAGCTCAGAACTTGAGTAGGTGCCTATCATTTAAGATTAGTACATGTTTGAACGTGACACTACTCCTGGAATGCCTACGAGTGCGTTGATTGGTCGTTGAGCTTTTCCTCCATATAAATGCGTTTTTTCTCCAGAGCTTTCAGCGATAAATTAGGCTCTCAATCAGTGATTAGGAAAATAAATGAATGATTGCGCATTCTTAAATTTTTAAACTTTTTTCTTACCATCCAACATTAATACGTTTATACCTAGTGGGGTTCAAAACGTAGATATTTTTGCAATTCAAAATTTTACTTTTGAGACGATTTTCTTGTAAAAATAATATTGAAAAAAAAATATGATTTGTATGATTTGTAATTAACTAAGCAAACATCAAAAGCTTGTGTATTTTATTACTTAACTCAAATAGTTTGAAATGCCTGAAAAAGGGTTAAATTTACAATTTAATGACGTATGTATGTATATAAATATACAGAAAAATTGTATTTTCTTGGGCCTTGTCTGAGTTGAACGCTCTCTCTCTCTTAGTTTTTACTTTAACTTTCGTATTTTTTTGTGATTTTTTTTTTTTTTTATCTTTATTTCTTTGATTTTTTCTACCCCAGCTTAAGAGTGTGCCTAAATTTAAAGCATTTGTTGTCACATGAGTGCACATCCATATTTATTTTTACACGCACATATCTAACATGCAGGAAAAAATTGATTTGTTTCCCGTTTCACAATGTTTTTACACCCTTTTTGACCGAAGCTACTCAGAACATTTTAATCAGCTCGCATCAGTTATTTTGATTTTTCTTTTAATTTAAGCAGTGTTTTTTGTTTCCAACCTTTAAATTAAGAACTTATTTCAAAGTTCACAAATGTTAAATTTAACTACGTATAATAACATTATAATAAATTATTTTCGTGTCTGTCACACTCTCAGTGACAAAATTAAACGCAAAAAAACGAAAAACGAAAAAAACGAGCCCGGCTACGGGGTCCACGCATAAACACCCCCACCCCCCCCCCCCGGTAATGAGTAGAGGGTCAATTTGAAACGATTGTGCTAATTGTAAGATCTGAATTAAAAACCTCATAAAATCATTAGTTACCCACGCCACGAAATCAAAGGAGGGGGTCAGTAAGGTCGCATGTAAATTTGTGCATGTTCCTCGGGGGCCCTTTAATAATCCATTGTTACACGGTTCAAAGTGTTCACTCCGAATGACTCCGGTCCCATCAAAGCCATGATTACCTCCCGGTATACAGTTTTCGGAGTGAGTAAGCCGTTTGCGGAGTGAAAAATGGTGCAAAAAGGAGGAAAGACATATAGTCATAAAAATTTTGCACTTCTCGGGAGTTACAAAATGATGATACTCCACTAAAGAGGCGTACAGCCGTACATACGCTCCATGATAGTATTTTCCACTCTTAAATCCCGGTGCAACCCAAAGATTACTTATACATACAGATATGTCATAAGCCCGAATTTTGTTAAGTTGACTCCGGCCGTGATACAACCGGGCATACAGAGGGGATCATAAAGATTACAGCGAAAAGATTACATTTTCCATGTTTCTCTGTTACAAAACTGTTCCGTATTCCACGTTCCACTGTTCACGTTCCGTGTTTGTTCTGGTTCCGCAAACAAACACGGGAACAGTGGGAAACGTAATCTTTTCGAACCAGAATTCTGTAACCTTTATGATCCCCTATGTATGCCCGGTTGTATCACGGCCGGCGTTTTATCCATTTTTCACTTAACGCGGGCAAGATGGCTAATGCCATATCTGTATGTATAAGTAATCTTTGGTGCAACCCAATGAGCTATAACTTTAGAGTGGCAGCGGATTGGTCCACCTTGTGGCACACAGGGTAGAAGGAATCCCGGGAAAAAGCGGAATTTGGACGGCAGACTCCAAGGTTTGAGGTTAAGTTTTGTAGGTCCTTTCCAAGTCGTTTCCGGCGATGCCCGAGTTTGTTTACGGAACGACCGGAAACTACCGACAAAATTTAACCTCAAAATCGATTTTTACGGCAAGATGGCGGCGCTCTAGGAGACAACAATGAACCAGTGGAACGTTCCTTGATGTGCCACTCTAAAGTTATAGCTCATTGGTGCAACCCTATTTTTACTCCGCTTAAGAGTAAAATGTACCCTCATTTTCATGTTCGCTCCTTATTTTTTGGCCGATTTTTAACTGAGTACTTGATTTGTGTTTTTGCAGGGCATTTTTTGCTGATTTTGAGCGAGGGCAATCGAGGCGTGAGGAAAGAGGTGAAGGATGTTAAAGAGGGGTCCAAAGCAGGGGCCGGGGCCGGAGGAGTTGGGGCCACGGCGACGGCCGCCGCGTCCGACGTTGGGAAAGATGGCGAGAGTGAGAGCGACAGTGAGAGGGAGACCGAGACCGAGGGCCATTGGGAGGAGCAGCACATATGGAGCCCGAAGTTTGTCGGAACGGTCGAGGCGTGCACGCTCGAGATGTGGCTTCATATGGGCGGAATGACCACCTCGCACATCAAAGTTGTCGTCGAGACCTCGACGCAAAACTCTTGGATCGCCTTCGAGAAAAACGGAAACTCCAACTCCAAGTGAGTATTATATGTATACAATATCCATGTTTCTATGTGTGGTTATGTTATCCTAAACATTAAACAACCCCTTCCCTCCTCCTTCACTCAAAGAGCTCTATTTCCTCCGATCCGGAACTCGGATTACCCATGTCGTATTCGTATAGTGTATATAATATAGAGGGTAACAAACAGGGTGTCCCAGAACGTTGAGTCCCTATCTACTTCGAGAGTCCCTATATACTATGAGAGTTGCAACAAGACTCTTAAAATGAAGAAGAAGAAGCGGATCAATGGAGCCCCCAAGAGGCAAATTGCAAATGGCGGATGGCCATTTGCCTCTGCGCTGTTGCCACTATTTCGCTATCTCTTATAGGTTAGTTTCAGATTCTCGACAATAACGGTCGTTATTGAAAGAGATAATGTTCTCCAGAATAAAATTCAAGCAGAGGAAAAATTCACAAAAATTACCGCGGTCACTGTTACTTCAAATGTGTAATGAAAGCGAGTTCGCGAATAGTAAACAAGCCTTCCGCCATTTGCATTTTGCCTCTTGGAGCTTTCTTGACAGCCTAAATCTGAGAGCCAATCAGAAATGGATTCAGCAATGGCGCAACTCTCATAATATATAGGGACTCTATCTACTTCGAGAGTCGCGCTGCGTGTCATGTTCTTCTTCTTCAAAAATGAACGGTTGAAAATGAAGCCTAGAGCCTAGTGACCGCCTCTGCGCTGTTGCCACGATTGTCGCTATTTCTATTAGGTTAGGTTCCGATGCTTGACAATAACGGTCGCTATTTGGAAGAGATAATGTCCTCCAAAACACCATTTAAGCAGTGGCGTAGCGTGCGGAGTGGCAACGTTGTAATGTGTCCATTTAAACCTGTGTAAAAGATCGAATGCGAAGGTGACCACCGAACACACAATAGTTCGATGTTTTTCATGGGTTCAAATGGACACTTTACAACGTTGCCAATTTGCACGCTACGCCACTGCATTTAAGCAGAAGAAAATTCAACAGTAATCACGGAGCTGTCTTGAGTATTAATAAAAGTGTAATAAAAGTACGCGAAAAGTAAAGAAGCCCTCCGCCATTTGCATTTGCCTCTTGGAGCTTCCGTGTGAGCCTAAATCTGAGAGCCAATCAGAAACGGGCTCCGACATGGCGCAACTGGACTCTACCAGATTGCACCCACAATCCACATCCGGCATTTTACTTGAGGCCGGCTGGTCACTGAGTTTTGAAATTGATAAGTCTGATGGGAAATTTGCCCCCAAATAATTCATCTTTGATATTTTCAAAGGAGCCCCACCCTCAACAGTATTGGGGAGTGTCTAACACACGTTTGAAGTTTTCTAGACGAAGTCGCTTCTGAAAGTATTTGATAATAAGTTTATAACCTCAACGTAAAGACAATTTCCGAAATTTTTTATCCATTTTTTTTTCTTTTTTTCAAATTCTTCCCGTTTAGGGTTATCGTGTTCAATCGATCAATGTGGTAAAAAAAAAATATTATTTAGAAAAAAACTGCAAACATTCTAGGGAATTGAGTTCAAGGACTTTTGATTGATGTATAACAAAGTCATACCTACGACGCCTAAAACTTTTTACTCGTGGGACCTTGAGACCCTAAAATTTTGGATTGAAGGTCCAAGGGTCCCCTTCGAGTTTTAGAAGTGACAGATACATCGATCGAATGTCCTTGAACAGCACTTCCAGAGTTTACATTCAGTTTTTTGCAAAATGATATATATTTGGCCACAGTGATCGATTAGACACGATAATTCTAAACGGGAAGGATTTTGGGAAAAATATGTAGATCAAAAATGTTGGAAATTGCCAAACGTTGAGGCTATGAACTTATTCTTATACCTTATTCATAGAGAATTTTATCGAGAAAACTTTAAAACCCCTGTTTTTCTCCCCTAGACACGCACCAAGAGATATATTAATAATTGAAAATATCTGAAAAGAATCATTTGAGGTCAATTCCGTGTCAGACTTTTCAATTTCAAAACTTAATAACCAGCCGTTCGCAAGAAAAATGTCTGATGTGGGTGCGATATGGGACACCCTGTAGATACACATCGTCGGGAAGCATGAAGTTGAGACTAGCTCGGAGTTCGGTAAAACGCACAACACGGCACGCGCGCCCCCGCACGCACGAGTTCGAGCTGCTCAAAATCTCAAGGGGAGGGGGAAAAAAAGGAGTGGAACGTGATAGGGGAGAGGAAGGGGAGTTGGGCTGGATTCAGCGTGCAGAATTATAAGTGACTCAAATATTTTTGGAAGGGAAGAGAGATTTTTGAGAAGTTGGAATATTCTCACAGCTGCCTGCAGCGTAAAACGATTTATTTGAAAAATTCATATCCGTGTTCGGTCGCTTAAACGGGCTCTTATGGTTCCTACCCTACTTTCAGTGTGCGGTTCGTGCAATGTGCGGCCACAACGAATTATCTCCATTTAAACCTAGGCAAAACAATCGAATTGAGTCGGTGAATTTGCACCTCACAGATATCGATACTTCCGCATAGGTTTTAATGACAAATAAGCATGGTAGCCAAATCGCAGGAGCCACCACTGGCGTAGACTGGAAATGTAAACGAATGTAATGTCTCAAAATCCACGAACAAACTCAATAAATGCATTAAGCAAAAGCCAAAGATGGCGGTCAAATGAGCGTGTCACTATGGGAGAGTCCCGTCTACTTGCAGCTTTCTCTATAATGAATCACTTTTCTCAGCACTGTCAGTATTGGAAGCTGCAATTATTAGATGTGGGAACAAGGATGCGAACCGTTCCAAAATTTAGAACCGGTTCCGGTTCCAAGTCATCTGATAAATTTGGAACCGGTCCAGGTTCCAGCATGAGTCTCTGAAACGGGTTCCAGAACTGGGTTCCGATTCGTGGTTCTTTTTTTTCTTCATTTTCCCCCAGTGTACTTCCAAGCAGGAAAATAATAATATAATTTGGCCGCATGATAATGTTGCTGAGATATCGTGCATGATATTCTACAACCGTCACGTCTCTCCTTCAAACGTGCCCACTTTTCACGCGCTACGGAGCTTCACAGAAAAGACGAGTTTAAGACTTTGAAAAAGTAAAATAGAGCTATTGTTTTATTGAAAGAGGTTATAAGATTGTTATAAGGTATCTCGTCTCACTTTTTGACGCAGTCGCACCTCCCAGATTCTTGCATTTTTTATACCGGTGCAACCAGTGGTGTAAACTTGGGATAATTATTGGGGGGGGGGGGGGCAAACCAACTTTTGAGAGATACACTATGGGGGGCCTGGGGGGACACCCCCAGCGAGAGGGGGTCGGGGGGTCCTCCCCCGGAAAAATTTGAAAATTCAGGCTCTCTCAGACGTTATTTTAAGCAATGTTATCGCATAAAAATGCCATCAAATTTTAACAAATTAAAAATAGACTTTACGTTTATTTTCTTAATTTCTCAGACGAAAAGGGAATTTTTCAGTTTAGACTTTCAGCTTATTGATGAAGTTGATATTTCTAGGCTTTGGAAGACTATTCCTCACGGTTAGAAGTCTTCTGGAAATTTAAAACTGCAATGAATGTAATGTTCCGCTCAGTGGCGTAAAATTTGGAATTCTTTTTGAGGGGAGGGGGTAGCAAATAGTCCGATACTTTGGGAAATCTGGGGGGCTTTTTCCAATAATAGGGGGTCTGGGGGTATTCCCCTGGAAAAATTTGAACATTTGGGCTCTCTCAGACTATATTTTAAGCAATTGAATCTTTCAAAAATAACCAACCAACAGAACAGAAGTTAGACTCAATGAATATTTTCTTTATTTCATTGACAACAGAGGAACTTTTCACTTTAGATTTACTTTAGGCGCAGTTTTAGGGTAAAATAGAGCCACTTATTCTTGCCATTTTTTGATTCTCGGTTCCTGTAATTATTATTCATTTATTTTTTATTTTTTTGTATTTGACTGTCTTTTCTTTTCTCCCTTCCTCTTTTTCCTTCTCTTTTTCATAAAATTATTGGGGGGGGGGGCAAAATGATACTTTACCCCTCCCCCCTCCTCAAATATTGGAGGGGCAAAAAGGCCATGCCCCCCCTTAAATTACGCCACTGGGTGCAACAATTTCTGTATACACCGCCTTCGTAAAATTCTTTCCCCATACTCCTGAACCAGGTTTAGACTCAAAATGTCACCTCTGCATCATTGCCATAGGCGGAAATAGGGGGGGCGGGGCAGGAGGGGGTAAGCCCCCCCCCCCTCCAGAGGTCTGCCAAGGCCTCCCCAGAAAATTTTGGAAACAAAAAAACGTTTACCCACAACAACAAAAAAAAATATTACAGTATATGATGTTTATCATTTAATTTTGTAATTGCCTAATTGTTTCGCACCCCAGCTAATAGCTATATGAGTACAATTTATTTCATATCTTAACTTAGGTGTGTATGATGTAGGTACTTACAGTTGACGAAAGAATGTCAGATGCCGCCTTATATTTTGGTTCAAGTAGACTACCTGCGATACCTATCACAGTAAAAAGCATCGCATGTGGCCTACTTAAGTCAAAATCCAGGACGTTATCTGACATTATTTAATTCGTCGACTGTAACTGTAAGTACATCATACGCCTAAGTAAGTTGGGGGGAGGGGGGGTCATAATATACCCCTCTTGGAGGGGGGCGGTCTTGAGGTGTCTCTAAGATCCCTTGGAACTCAGCCCCCCCCCCCCAGAAAAAATTCCTAGTTCCGCCTATGATCATTGCTGAAACGTTTGAAACAAGAAACTCATTCAATTCCGGAAAAAGGTGAAAAGCACGAGGAGCTAAGTCGGGAGAATACGGTGGATGCGGGAAATTTCCCTCTTAAGGTTAAGGAGTCTTAAACTTGTCCAGCGAGTCCTGGTTCACGTGCGCAGTCTTTAAAGTCTAGACTTTTTCTCACCGGATCATCCATGATGATTGCACTTTCAGTACTGACCGAAAGTTTGATAAGATCGATACAAATTGGATCGTTTTATCTGTAGAAGAGTAGTCTTTGCTGAAAATAACATGCACTTATGTGTTTTTGAGATATCTGTTCCTAAGATAAGCGCATCGTCCGCGCGAGATTCTGTAGCGCGTGAAGTGGGATGACAGTGGCGAGACGGGTGCGGAAAATCCACGATTTCTCCGCAACGCGTGAACCAAAAAAAACCAGCTTGTTATAAAGCTGAAAGTACGCCTGTTTTAAAATTGGGTTTGTTTTTTTTTTCTAGCACTGATAATTTTAGAGAAAAACAGTTGGTAAACTTACTTAAAAATCCACCCTCGTATACTATAACTTCTTAACTATTTTTATAAGAAATGTTGTCGAAGCGGTTGGTCTATTGATTAATTTTACGACGTGCCCACCATTCTACACATGTATAATCTCAGTTTCACCAGCTCACCGGTCCAATTAATTCTACAACTCTCCCTTTTATTTCGATTTTAGCCTCGGAGCTCAATGACGCCGTTATTCAGGGTGATGAGTTCAGAGCTTGAACAGCAAACAGTGACCGACACTATAGTGACCGTCGTTTTCAGCGGTGCTAGGCTTTCACTCTTGCTTTTATTTTCTGACGTTATAATGAATCAACTTTATGACCCCCGCTTCTAGAGTGTAGTTTAGGGAGCACAATGGCTTTAAGGGGTAGCAATGCGCGGAGCGTTGGTGAAGGAGGTTTTATTCTCCCCCTCATGAAAAAGCCATTTCTCAACTTCTCACGGTGAATCCCTAAACTAAACGTTTCCTTCCAAGTCTTTTTGTCCCTCTTTAATTTTTTCTTTCTTTTTATGTATCATTTTTATAGTGTTTAATTATACTCTGGTGTCGCTGGAAAAAAAATGAAAGACAAAAAACAAGCAAAAAGACAAAACAAAACGAAATGAAATATCGATGTAAATATAGGGTGTCCAAACAGTCAGCAATTCTTGGTGCTGTTTTCAACAAATCATACTGTTGAGCTGTTGAGGAAAATTTGCAGGGGAAAAAACACACATAGCCGCTAAATCACGTTCCAAGAAAAATGAATTTGAAAGTTCACACATGTTTCTCGTTTCATATTCCGCGAAAAGAATCACTTTCATCTTTGTTGACTGAGTGTAACAATGATCATATCTCGAGAACAGAAATACGACACGACCATTTATCTCATGTGTACTGTTTCCATAGGATTTTTTGGATTTTCAAAAATGATGCATTGATTTATTTGTTGTTTTTTTTCCGGTGAGCGAATTTTCAAGGAGACGATTGAGAAAAATTAAAGATTATCCAAATCCAAAATCGCACCTGCATATATTCTCCCATTATACACTAAAGGCTAGAATGATTGGACTTGACAACTGTAGGTTTGAATGAAAACATCAGCTTCTTACTGCTCCCAACCAATCAGGGCCCTGTTCCACCAAAAGTACAAGTCAGTCCGAGTACAAGTAGTAGTTACAAGCGTTAAAAAACGCTTGCAACTACAACTTGTACTCGGACTTGTACTTTTGGTGGAACAGGGCCCTGGTTGCCCAATCGGAGGATGAACGATACTGAGTGCTTTCATGAAAGCTTCGAAGTGTCAATTCCAATATTTTCTGGGACAGGCTATAACAAAAACTTAGAACCTCGTACCTTTCTATGTCAAAATCGGGAAAAAAAAATGTGATAAGATGGTCAACAACGACGCAGTGTGTCCAAGAATCTAATAATAGTTTTAAAAAAAGAGAAAGAAATATGTATACATTAATTCTTCTCATAAAAAAAATACTAAAACTGCTATCTAATCCCTTTTCTTTTTTTGATATCTGGAATCAACATTAATGTAAAAAAGAGCTGAGACTCTGCCGCACTTACAGAATTTCAAAAAAAACCGATTGAGCAGAAAAAATCGCGCATTTGGGGGGGGGGGGATTTTGAGAGATTCGCTATGGAACCCACTTTAGAAACAGTCTCTGAAAAAACATGATATCGATCTCAACATTTTAGAGCACATTCTTTAAAGTTTACGACAGTTATATCGATTGACCCGATAGCACGGAAAGCAACCATAGTGGCGTTGCGTGTAATTTTTGGCGACGTTGTAAATAGCCCATGAACCCATGTACGTAGTTAACCCACGAAAAATATCGAAGTCTTGGGAGTTCGGTGAACAGCTTCGCATTCGACCTTTTAGGTGTATTTAAATGGACAAAATACAACGTTGCCAAATTTCGCGCTTCTTCACTGAAAGCAACACACAAGCTCTAAACATGTTGTTGTTTTACTGCTTTAGGAACTTTATTTACCAATAGAATCAGATTCGGTCGCTGCAATAGCACCTCTCGCCTGAGATTTCCTATAGAAATGTGCTTTGGGTCGTATACGCACTCCTCTTGTAAGTCTTACTTATTCAAGAATTAGCTGCAATCAATTACTGTGGAATCCCCTAGTATAAATAAACCTCAAGCCCTCAGAAATCATGTTTCAATTACCCTCAAAACCATCAAGAATCTTGAGGTTACCCTCAAAATTTTTGAGGGTAATTGGATCATTATTTCTGAGGGCTTGAGGATTATTTCTACTAGGGTCCTCAATAAGAGTCAATATATGATGGAACAAAAACAACAAACAAACAAACAAACAAACAAACAAACAAAAAACAAAAAACAAAACAAAAACAAAAATTGAAGAAGTGAATCGCACTGTACGTGTATGCACAACTTTCCAATGTTAATTGCAAATGAGAAAGAGGCTCAATATTTTCTTGGAAATTTGTTCATTGGAAGGAACTCCGAACTTTTAATTATAATGTTTATGCACTGTCTGTTTCTCATATACTCTGCGGTTTGTACGTCGTAACGGATTTCATACATAGCTGGGTATACGTGATTTTTGAGCTGAGTGTGATTATAGGGAACGCTGAACATTAACTATCATTTTATGTGAGAAGCGACAGCTGTCAGCTGTGCAATGTTCTCGTTGGCATACACACCTTTGCAGCAGTGAGGCTGGAGGCATAACGCAGCGCCATGTTTCAGTGAAGTATTAATAGGTATTAATATGTGAATGCAGCCGTTTCGCTGAGCGCGAGGCAGACTCGTAATCAGAAGGGGCCGGCTGAGCTAAAAAAAAAAAAAGCTCGGTGAAAACCAATTCGGCAATCGCAGATATCCGTCGATCAATTCAGAACATTTCTGGTGAAGGGGTCCATAGAACAATAGTAGCGCTCTTCAGGTGAAAACGCTGATTTTTCAGGAAGAGCATACTTGTTGTTTATCAGCCCTTTTCCCGAAAATGGCCTTACTTTATAACATTAATTTTCTTTCCGTCCCACTCTCTTTCTCTCTCACTCTCTCCCCCTCTCTCTCTCACACACACACACACACTCACACACACACACACACACACACACACACACACACACACACACAAACACACACTCGTATGGATCGCGCTTCTCCTGTTTTTTTAAACTTTTATTCTTTTCATGACTTTCTTCTATCATAAAAAATCATATCATCATCCCCTCTCTCTCTCCCTCTCTCTCTCTCTCTCTCTCTCTCTCTCTCCATGTCTCTATCTCTCTCAATCAGTTGTCATTATTTCATTTAAATTAACCCCATTATTAGTCTCTACGGCATTTCCACTGTAACTGCACTATTATTCGTGCTGGAGGTTTTTGGACGTGGCCTGGTGGCTACCGACACTTATGATTTGAATCGCATTTTTGGAGTAAAAATGAGAGAAACTCGAGATATTGTTGTCAATGAATATGATTTGCATGTATAAATTTTCTGAAACATAACCTCCTAGTAATTTGAATTGAGAAGAAAACGTAAGGGTGAAGCCATGACCTTCCATACTTCGAGGGCATGGGGCCCCTCACAGCCCACCTCCCCACCCCCTCTAACCAGCCGCTGCTACACGCTGTTCCACGAGCGATGATAGCTCCAGCGCGGCGGTCAGTTTTTGATTAAAAACGTGTAAATGACAATAGCCTCGTTTATGCGAGAGATCTCAACCCTGGTTCTAAAACCTGGATTCAGCCGAACCCGGGTTGAGATGCCCGCATAAACACTTCGGTTTTCGCTGAACTCGGGTTTGACTCGACACCGATTCAAACCCGAGTCGAGTCGGAGAACTCGGGTTGAGATTTTACGCATTAACACCAATTGGAGTTAAGAACCCGGGTTCACGCGGCATCGATGTCACCAAATCGAGCGAGGTTAACACGCGGCGTATCCAGTCGAACTCGTCCGTGCCGCACCAAGCATCGCCGCCATTTTCGTCAAAAATGTAAACAAACACAGAGAAGAAGAAGAAAAAATAAATCCTTTGAACTCGAGTTCAAATACATGGGTGTTTATGCGCAAATCCGAGTTGGACCCGGGTTGAAACTCAACTCGGGTTGAGATCTCTCGCAGTAACAAGGCTAATGCAGCACGAACTCGAAGAGCCAGGAGAACGAGTGAATGAGCAACGGTCGGGCCATTGTTTCCTCCAACTCAGCTTACCTGACGGACCTACCTCACTCCTCCACAATTGAAAATTGGACAGTTTCCCCCTTTGAGAGTTTTCTTAAATCCATCATTTTGGCTGTAATCATTTTGAAGAGCTGATAAAAATGATACCTAACACAAGGTTTGAACAAAATACGAGGGTCGTCTCAAAAGTAAGTCACTTTTTTTTTCTTAAAAAAAAAAAAAAAAAAAAAAAAAAAAAAAAAAAAAAAAAAAAAAAAAACTATTAACCTTAGAGAAAATCTGGAAACAAAGTTAGACGCGTCGTATCTTCAGCTTCAAGACCCTCTTTTTAAATTTTCGTTATCTTTAAAACTAACAATAAGCAACTGGCGGCGATTTTACGGTGACCATCTCCCGTCAAAGTGGGCCAATTTTTAGAAAAAAATGAGATACTTACTTTTGAGACGACCCTCGTACGTAAGCAAGCAACCGAATAAAATTTAGAACCTACATTTTTAAAAGTATGTCCCTCATTTAAAATGAATCATTCAAATCCTTTACCATGAATATCTTAATTTTATTATACCGCATTTTTCACGAGGATCTCGAATTTTTCGTCATTTTTGGAAAATTTCCGACGCATCTATTAGATACAATTTTATGCCTCAGAGTCATCGCGAACGACGCGCGACGGGCCCGCGGCTTCAATACCAGCGAACCGATCATTTACTTTATCGTTAAATCGATCGTTAAAACTGTCTACGAGTGATGCTATTGGTCGAAAATTGTAAAACCTGGCCGTTGCTATGGTAACCATCGTTATAGTGTCCGTTTAATAGAGGTTACTCATGAATAGCCTTTATAAAACGAGACGCTTAACGATGGTTACCATAGCAACAGCCAAGTTTTACAATTTTCGACCAAAAGCATCACTCGTAGACAGTTTTAACGATCGATTTAACGATAAAGTAAATGATCGGCCCGCTGCTGCTATTGTTATGGTAGTATTGTTTGGCCGGATCGTTTGATAAATGAGTAATTAGCAAGATTTTAGGGCCGGAGGGTCTGCCGTGTTACCATAGAGCACTTGTCTTTTTCGGGCCCGAGCTTGCTATCATCGTTCATGGAACAGAGTAGAGTCAGTCTCTCCTAAAGGGGTTTTGCCACCTGCGAATTTAAAAGCGCGTGCTCAAGCAGTCAATTCGCAGGTGGAGAGAGACCCCCCAAGATCGCCACAGTGACCTTATAGGAAGGGGTTGACTTTAGGATTGATCGACATTTTGTATTTTACGATGACTATATTGACTATATTTCTACTGTGCTGGTATTGCTGAATGCTGGTTGCGATTGCGTTCACGCAATTTAATTTAAAGTCGTCGCCTTGTAAAAATGTAATGTCTCCCAATTTGTTTATACCTGTAAGTTCTTACAAGGTGTACCGCAGACCACCCGTATGAGGCATTTTTCTCAAAAACTACCGAACCAAATGATTTAAAACACAAAAGTCAGATAGGTAATTAACCCCAAATTTTCCGATTTCGATATTTTCAAAAGCCCCCGATAGCCCCTTGGGGCCTTGGGGGGTTTTGGGGGGGACTCAAACACATTTTTCAAGTTTTCTAAGTTTCGAATAAAAGGATAAAAAATTTCATATTCGTAAAGTAGAGACAATTGGCAACATTATTGCTCTTATAAATTTTTACCGAAAACCCAAAATTTTTAAGTTATAGGGTTGTTTTTTTGGAAGTTTTTTGAATCGGTCCTTGTGACCGTCCTCTGTTCATAATTTCTTAAAAATATTTACAGATTTTGGAAGAACAGATCAATACTTTTCGATTGTTACCTGCAAGTGAATAAATAAGGTGTTCTACGCCGAATCGAAATTTTGGGGCTTAATCGCCGCAAACCCTGCGGAATCGCGCCAATTCTACCATTGAAGCCCCAAAATTTTGATTTGGCGTAAAACACCTTATTCATTCACTTGAAGGTAACATGTGGCACATCAATCGAAAGGTATTGATCTGTTCTTTCAGAATCTGTAAATATTTTTGAGAAATTATGAACAAGACGGTCATAAGGATCTATTCAAAAAAATTCCAAAAAGCCCTACGACTCAAAAAATTTGGGTTTTTGGAAAAAAATTTACTAAAGCAAAAATGTCGCTAATTGTCTCTACTTTACGATTATGAACTTTTTAATACCTCTATTGGAGACTTTTTCGAGAAAACTTGAAAAATGTGTTTGAGTCCCCCCCCCCCCCAAGGGACTATCGGGGGCTTTTGAAAATATCGAAACTGGAAAATTTGGGGTTAGTTCCCTATCTGACTTTTTTGTTTCAAATCACATTTGGCTCGGTAGTTTTTGAGAAAAATGCCTAATCCGGGTGGTCTGGTACACCCTATATACTTTCACAATAGGTATACCCAAAACACTCTTTCACTTTGTCAACAACTTCATCATGATCATCTATACCTGTACTAACCCTCTTGATACCACGCCCGAGTTACTTGATTTCGTATCTCTATCTCTAATTTAAAAGCTACTCTAAATCTTTAACACTCGCAAAACAATGTTTCACCGAGCGCCTTCAATTACTAGGATAGGCAAAATCAACACCGTGGAGTACGAATATTTAACTACCCACTGCATTTGAGTGAGTTGTAATGTAACTTTGATTACTTCTGGTATTATTCTTAATCTGACACGGGCTTATCTATCTAGCACGATTGAGACTCTTTGTATGTATTATTTAGATTGGAGAACAATATCCGCAGTAGTCTATCCAAATGAATAACGTATAGATATTGTCGTATTATTATACGGCCTGGCAAAAGGGATCTTCTATGCGCTTCAAGAGCCGGCCGGGGATTCGAGAGACAGGAGAGAGACCTCCAAAAGACTTACTCGACTGCGACTCTCGAGGCGCGGAAGAGGGCGGGGCTAGGTGATGACAGGGGGGGGGGGGGGGGGGGGGGGGGGTTTGAGGGATTTTGTGGAGAGTCAAGCGTCGGCGTCCACTAAACGAGGTCATGAATAACGATGCGAAGATGAGATGCGCGACAGAAAACGCCGCTCGCGCGGTCCACCCGCCTCTTCCGCAAAATTACCCATCAAAATGCCGAACCCGCGCTTCAGAACTTTTGCTCTCAGCCTTAAAAGAATTAAACGCCTCCCCTCCTCAACCATCGCTCGGTGGTTCGGTGGTGCCCCCTATGGAATAAAACAGAGGAAAACGTTGCGAAGTGTGCGAGAAAAGTTGAGATCCAACGTAAAGCAATCCAACTCCAAACATAGCTGCGTCTCCGAGAATTTGACTTCCCCCTCACTCTCACTCACTCTCTCTCTCTCTCTCTCTCTCTCTCTCTCTCTCTCTCTCTCTCTCTCTCTCTCTCCCTCTCCCTCTCCCTCTCCACCTATTTGAACTATGTATAGTAGAAAAAGACCAAAGATTATGAGACACAAGCAAGATACAATTATCCTTAGCTCTCTCAGCCGTATTAAATTTTATTAAGTATCGTTATTTTTTTTTTTTTTTTTTTTTTTTTTTTTTTTTTTTTTTTTTTTTTTTTTTTAACCAAATTTTCCGTTGAGTGCTCGATCTCGATCAATCATAGAACCGAGAAAAGCAAGATAAGAGCTACCGAGTCTAGCTCCGAAGCGGTCAAGGAAAGGTATTAACCTTAGAAGACAAGATAAATTAACACATTTACACTAAACAGCTAGACCTACTAATTTCCCTACTTTGTCATTTAATCTCGACTTTTAAATTCCCTTGAAAATAATCTAATGTATAAAATTGCTTGATATTTTCAGGAGCAAGACTCAAAGTTTAGAAGGAAAGTTATTAAAAGTTTCAAGAAATTCTTTGCACTAGGTCTAATTTTATTATAATATTGAAGTCAAGTGAAAATGGCAACATCTAAAGTCGAGTATAGGTCCCTTCAGTATTAATGAGTCCAAATGTACTAGACTTGTTGAAATCTCGTGCACCGAGTCGGCCGTAAAATGGGTAAAAATGAATGTAGCTTACGAACATAATAAAGTCAAAAGAAAAAGAAACTCGGAGCAGAGTCCGCATAGAACCGTATACATTCAAAACTTCGTGTATGGTCCGTGACACAGCTCCGAAAGTACAGAACTTTCGGTTTTTCGACTTAAGCTACTTCCGGTTTTTCGGCAACAGCATTTTCAAGTTGAACTTATATGGATAAGAATCTCAAGAAGAGGTTCTTTTTTTGTTTTTGTTTGTTTTTCATTTCGTAAAAACATTTATTATTCATTTACTTAGCTTCAAGTCAACAAAGAGTGGCAACGCAGCCATGTCATGACGTCCAGCGACATTTGCTAAACCCTCTTTGGAACAGGACTTAAAAGACTCAAATTCTGCGACAAGTCTTTATTATTAGTTGCACGAGGAGACAAAAAAAAATAAAAATAAAAGAGAAGATAGAATTCATTCAAGACGACTATACACCATTTTAAGACGGCACAAAAACAGACCAGTGTAATTGTATAAGGTAAAACTCTTGCAATACTTAATTCAGACTCGCACGTACGTTTATCCGCCATGCAGCTACAAGTTTTGGACAGGCGTGAAAGATTAGAGCCTAGTTGCCCCGTCAATTGGTGGTGTTGGCAAATACGTGTACCTATGTGAGAGAAAGAATAATTTAAGTATTCTTTAATTTGAAAAATGCATGCGACAATATTGCAATCGAATCGTTGGGTGAGGAGCGATAACTGGGTCAAAATCTCATTTCGGGAAAATCACTGTCCCGGGAAATAGTCTCTGGGTAAAATTATTTTAAAGTATAATCGGTGCGATGCGTCTCATAGGGAGCTTTGACTTCCATCTACTAGCAGTAGCGTAGCGTGCATCTTGGCAACGTTGCAATGTGTCCATTTGAACGCACTTGAAAGGTCGAATACGAAGGTGTTCACCGAACACTCAACAGTTCGATCTTATTCATGGGTTCAAATGGACACATTGCAACGTTGCAAAAATGCACGCTACGCCACTGTTTACTAGGATATACAAAACTTATTTTTATGCACTTAAATTGTTTACGTCGATTTTCATCATAGAACACCTAAACGCCCTGTCGGTAGCCCGTCCCTCCATGAAATTTTACACTTTTCAGCTTGCTTTCGTTACTTAAATGAAATTTGAACTGCTAATTTTTGTTGTACAAATTCTCTATAGAGTCCCGGGTATGTGCCAATTTTTGCATTTATTTGCGTCTTATATAGATTAAAACACCGGAAACTAATGTCCCCCAGGGTAAATGTCCCAAACTACAGTTCGACATTTTTCATGAGTTTAAATGTACTACATGCAACGTTGTCAGCTTGCACGCCTCGCCACTAGCCGACTAAAAGCAAACTAAACAACGATTTTTTTCTTCTTTTTTTTTCATGATTAGTACTTGGTTACAACAGTGAATGAAATAAGAACTTAAAAGTTTTAAAACTCACTCCTTGACTTTTTAGAAGCCTTTAATTTGTGGAGCCGTTATGTCGACCTTGGACATGGTATGTTGCAAAAAGGTAAACCTAGGTCTAAATCCATCACTGTCTCCACGGATAATTCAAACGAACGTCCTGCATAGAAAATACGACATATTACATAAGTCAGAAGACTATCCAGCACACACTGCAGTGTGTGTGCAAAGCCTCATGTGCATCTTGCGACCCCACTTTTTAATTAAACCTTTTGAGACATGATATTTATCACAATGTACCTATTACCTACAACCGAATATCCCGGAATCTTTTGGGAAAGATAAAAAAATACAACATGCGCATCATTCTGTTTTAGAAAACTACGTCTATGATCAAAAATTTATTGCTTAGCGAAAAGTATTCTCAGATCTGAAAGGATTAAAGATTTTTCCTGAGTAAAAGAGTGCGGATTAAGAAACTTTTTCCAATACTTCGCTGTTCTTGCATAATTTTTTAGAGGAGTCAACATATAATGCATCTTTGAATACTCAGCAAACGTTTGCAAAACGGACCCATTTAGTTTTAGACGTCTCGGTCAGGACTGCCGTTTTTCGGATCTTATAAGGAATTTTTTAATTCACCAATGATTCCACCGGATGACCAAAATATTACGCTGCCTCATTCAGCTGTTTAACCTTAGCCCACGAAAATACTTTGATGTGTAATCTAATCGTCCACCGATAGAAATAACATACCGTTATGACTTTAAATTTTGATAATCTCCGATTATTCCTCGTTGGAGGATACTGGGGGGGGGGGGGGTCACCCGTTCGGCCTAACAAGGGGGGAAAAGGGGGAGGAAGGGTGCAAAAAAAAGATACGAAATAAAATGGGAAGAGTCTCCGAGGGGCGAAAACCTTTAAGTTCTCCCCCCCTCCGCCTGGGCGCCCCCCCCCCGTTTGCGAGGGCTGTATCCGTCCATGTGATTCCTACGGTTAACAAAAGATTGCAGATACATCTGAGAATTTTTTTTTTTGGTACTGTGTAATCGTTTTTGTCAACCAGTGGAAGCATCGGTGAATTAAAAAGTTATTCTTAAGATCCACATCATAAAACGGCAGCCTTGATTTCGGTGAGCAAATAATGACAGTAAAATATACAGCAAATACAGTGAGACCAATATTGTTGTACATAAACTAACTATGGTTAATTTGATGAATCCAAAACCGCAGTACTTTGATACGCTTTCAAATTGACCTCGTATTGATGCCGGTGTGAACCTCGCCCACACCAATTCCAATAGAAGGCCCTGCGCTCCGAATGTATTTGTTAATGACAGCGCACGTTATCTCTCCTAATTATTATGCCTGTTCTGCACGTGCTAGGTTGATATTTGAGTTGGCGCCGCCTCGGGCAGTCTCCTAAAAGTCTCTATTATTTGTAGTTTAAATTCAATGGATACGCAATGATCACATTTCATGTCTCTAGCCTCAAATTTCCGCTCAAATATCATATGAATAAATAAAATTCCTCTCTAATAATGTGCATGGCACACCACACGCAAAATTCCACCGTATCTTATTCAACAGCCCATTATACCCATGAAAATATGTCGTTATGACGAAAAGTATGATTGACGAGCCTTTGAAACGACCAACGTATTCATACAAATTCGCAGAGGGGCGACATATTGATCGATTGTAAGGCTGCCGCTTTGCGTTTCCCACGAGACATATTTTAATTCGTCAACGATTCCACAATAATTCTAATAATAGCTGGTTTTGATGCGTGTGCTGTATATTTTATCCTGAAAATATTTAAAAATGAATTTTTTTAGCAAACGCCAGAAAATGAACACAACTTTCAAGTGAAGATTAACTGCTCCATTATTTGGGGGGGGGGGGGGGGGGTGTTGCTGAGTATGTATTTTATGTTAATTATATGATTACAAAAATGTCTGATGGCTGCACCTTACAGCACGTCAAGCGTCGTCAAGTGTCAATTGTTTTTAATACATATTTTTATCAAGCGAAAGAGTGTTGAAAATAATTAACACCATCATCAGTAAGTAATTAGTACAATATTTTCTTTTTGCGCATTATTCCATTTGTTGCTGGAGGCAGGAGCGCAAGACAGCAAGTGGCACACATAAAAAATTGTCGGAAGATTGCCGTTTTCTAAATTAGTTTTGTGGTTTCACGTCACAAACTCATTAGGAAATGTTTTCGAGGACGTGGATTTGAAAACTGGGAGAAATTAAGTAGAACCAAATTTCGTGACTGGTTTGATGGCCACACCGCACCGCGCCTTATCGATTGGTTTAATTATCTATTTATTTGTCGATTTATTTATTTATCTATTTACATTTATCTGTACATTTATGTATCTATCTATCTATTTATTTATTTAAAACAATAAAAATGGCTGTAAATAATCATAAAACAATAATAAATGAGCTGTTCAGCCAAAATAAAACAAATAAAAGGGGGGGGGGGGGGGGGGTATTAAATCATAATAATAAAATGATCCGACCTTCAATTGCGATGTTTGCGATGTTGACATTGCAATTGAAGGTCGGATCATTTTATTATTATGATTTAATTTTCCCCCTTTAATTTGTTTTATTTTGGCTGAACAGCTCATTTATTATTGTTTTCTATCTATTTATATATCTATAACATAAATACAATATACTTATACGAGGGTTGGAAATGCACTGAAATGTAAATGGTATTTGTAAAGCCAACAGCGTCGGGCAATTGAACTATTTGTCTGTTCAGCCATATATTTTTTTAAAAAAAAATTGTCGTCCAATTTGACAAGGCGTGTCATTTCATTTACCAATGTGTGCCAGAGATTTTTCGGTACTATCCGAAAGTTACCCAGCGTCCAAAAATTTTACCGAAAAACGTTTGTGATTCCAGAAGTTTCGAATTGCTCGGGAATAAACAATATGCGGCTTGAAATCTAAAAAGTGCCTTCAAAACTGCGTTTATGCAAAACCAACCACTGGAGCCGCGACGACTTTTTGAGATAACTATTCGTACGTGAGGGAGACGGTGTTGCATATTCTTGAATTTGAAGGCACTTATAGAATGTGTACGAAAAAAATAAAGTGCCTCAAATCAAATCACCGTTTATATGCAACACCATCATCCTCTGAGACGAATAATTATCTCAAAAAGTCATCATGGCGTCATGTCAGGGGCTAGTTTAGCATAAAGCCTTCGTACACGCTCAAACGATTTTAATCGAAATACAGGATTGCCAACCTGACAGTTCCAAAATTCAAACACAAACTTGACCTGGACATCTCAAAAACGGATTGGAATTGGTGAATAGATGACACACCATCCATCTTCAAATAACTCTGCAGTTCGACGGCCCGTCAAACTGCTCGGTTGTTTGACAAATGGAATATCAACTGAACATGCAACGGTTGGCTCACCTGCCGTTTGTGGTGGATTTCGGCTCATCAATTGCTTGTTAGACCACCTGTTCGATCGTGTACCTGCGAAGCGCTATAAACACAGTTTTGAAGAAAATTTTTAGATTCTAAGAGGCATGATTAGAAAATTGCTGCAATTTAATGGTAAATTGTGTTACTTAATCCGACCATCCGTTCTGTGCCATTATATGCTTAAAAAATATTGCCATTTAAATCTGTAAAGAATAATATCGAAGTACAGCAGAATTTTAAATGTTTTTCCTCTGAACATTGACCAGTTTCATTCAATGAAAATACCTACATCTTACTGCATAGCTTTTAAACTTTTTGGGGCTTTAAGCTCATGGAGTAAGGGCTGTGGGTTCCTTATTTGATATTATTTGGGCGGCTGAAGACTGGATGGTTGTTTGATAAGAGAGGGGCTGGATTCAATAAAACTGTAAAATGGATGGTAATAGAGACTGTAGAACTGCATTTAAGCATCAGGGGCTAAAGTGAAGACCCTATGGCAGAAAATTTCATGAAGCATAATTGCCAAAGGATTGGCGACCCTTCCCTCTCTATTATTTTATTGGTGGCATGTAGAATTTTAGAGTAAACGGCGGCGAATTTCTACTAGCCCAAGCCTAAGTACGGCAGTTACGTTAATCCGATCCTGAATAAATGTTTTATCAAGTATTTGCCGATTGCAATTTGGGCGTTTGCCGAATTTGCAAGTAAACTCGTTAACAAAGGCGAATCCCATTAACTTGCGGGGGTACCGGTGTCAGGTGGGTGGTATCATCTCACGGAGCTTTAATAAAACTTACGGGAGCTGAAATCGATTTACTTTCTCTTCGCCGTTGCCAATTACGTCGCTCGTGCGACACTCACAAAGCGAATTTTATTATGAGGTTCGGAAATTTTCAGGGGACACTAAAACCGCGCTTGACTCAACAAAACTATTTGTTACCAATCGGAATCGTTCTTTAATGTTGTCGTTCGCCGTTGAGTTATTCTTTTCGCCCCCACCACGCGAAACGGGTACAAAGTCTGAACTTCGGGTACTGCATCAATGTCATCCATCGTTGCCGAACAAAACAGTTCAGGTGCATGAGATAAAAATATGCTCAACAGTTGGTTTGGGTGAAAATTCTCACCCGAACTTCATAATAAAATTAGCTTAAAAACTTCTTTATCGCTTTGTTGACACAGGTCATAACTCATTCATACCACCCCCTAAAGCACGTATATCAGACCAACAAATACCTACACAATGCCCCTTTCGCGTGAGTTTAATTGATTCCGCAAATCCAACAGTGGCTCTCCTTAAAATGGACCAAATTTAAAATAAATATGGTGGGTGTCAAATGCTAAACAACTACTTTAAGGGGAAAAATAGGTTAGTTTCCAAAAGTTCGTAAAAAAAAAAAAAAAAATCGTATACCCTCAATATTTTTTAAAAATTGAATCACTGCGATTTCTTCGAAAAACGGTGGGAATATTTTGAAAATGAACTGAAAATCATCTTATTGTTGGTCACGCTGACCGTGATCCAGGTCTTAACAGCCCCGAAATGTCAATAAATATCCTAAAAAAATGGGCCCTTGCAGTGATGTTCGAATTCCGAAACTTGAATCTGTTTGGTTTATGACAATTTTGGGGGTTTTGAGCCCTGGCAAGCTGTTGTAGTGAAAATCGAAACAAAATTTTTTGAAGAAATCAACGATTCAACATTTTTTGAAAAATCAAAAAAATTTGGGAGTCCAAAAGTTGATTTTTGACAAAGTTTTGGGAATTGACGTATTTTTTCCCTTAATTTCCCCTTTTCCTTTAACTTTTTTAGTAGATCATTTGACACACTTTTTCATAAATTTGATTCATTTTAAGCTGAGTTATGAACTTTTAAAAATGAGCAATAAATGAAATGTACGAAGGGTAAAATGCTGGAATCAACCTAATTTGGTGAGGACGTTTCGGATCAAATCGCAGCCATTTTCAACTCAAAAAATTACGAAAAAAAATATTAATATACAAATTTCAAAAAGCAAAGAGAACCACCAATCCAAACTGTAAACACAGGAATGAAAACACCTGCACTTATTCATCTGCTTACATTTCATTTATTATTCAAGTCACTGGTTCGTTTTTTCTGTCACATTTCTTTAAAAATGAGTAGATATCGGAACTTTGACCCTTGGTATCTCAAGCGCAAAATGAGATTCCGGCGGCGCGGGTTTACGCAAAAAGTCTTCTTTTTTAATGTTCTTTCGAATGATGTATCACTTAACAGGGGCTGGCATTTAACAATCTCGAGAGGGGGGGCTATATTATGAAACTTCCCCTTCAAATGTTGAAGAATGGCGCTGGTGGAACTAAAAATTCTTTAATGGCGTACAAGTTACGACTATTTTTTGGTTACTTTTCGGCCACCCTGTTTACAACAGCCTTTGCGCACCTGCAATGGCTCCCAACAAGGCAACAAACCACTTTTGTAAGTCTGACCTGCGGGCCGATCATTTACTTCATCGTTAAACCGATCGTTAAGACTGTGTATGAGTGATTCTATTGGTCGAATATTGTAAAACTTAGCCGTTGCTATGGTAACCATCGTTATAGTGTCCGTTTTTTAAAGGTTACTCATGATAGCCTTTATAAAACGAGACTCTTAACGATGGTTACCATAGCAACAGCCAAGTTTTACAATTTTCGACCAATAGCATCACTCGTAGACAGTTTCAACGATCGGTTTAACGATGAAGTAAATGATCGGCCCGCTTGGATCTACTAAAGCTAAACGGGTCAAACTCCATTGTGGTGCCCGTAGCTCAATCTTTTCCATGTGGATTTCAATGGAAACAAGCAGATAGTTCTGACACTACAGTGTCAGAGAAGGCGCACCTTGAGCAAATTTGGTCCCTCATAAATCAAATTCCATTTCCATCATCTCAAAAATAATCTGTCCAGCAAAAATCCGGGTCCAAACAAGGATGCGGCGAGTGGGTAGGGGTTAGGACCACTACGTGCGATCTGAGGACAAAACCCTTCGAATATTCCACCATCTCAAAAAAAAAAAACTGTCCAGCAAAAGATTAGGTACGAACCTGTGTGCGATGAGGGGGGGGGGGGGGGGGGGTGTAGAACCACTACGGCCAATCTTAGAACAATCCCTCCGAATTTTCCACCATCTCAAAAAAAAAATTGTACAGCAAAAGTTCAAGTTCGAACCTGAAAGCGGTGAGTGGGGGGGGGGGGGGGGGGGGGGGGGTAGGACCACTCCGGACAATCATAGAACAATTCCTTCGAATTTCCCACTGCACATCACTAAACGCACGTAATAAACAATCAAATACTCATAAAACAATTTTGAACCCCTTTAGTAAAAAGGTAGTCAACAATATAGTATGTCCCGCAAAATAGGGAAATGAAAAAGTGATCAGTAGTAAGAAGAAATCGGACCATGCCGAGTCATTGGTTATTAGTCCAGCCAGTCAGACCTCAACGCTCTTAACAGCTTAGATCAGCTCCAAGATGCTCATGAGACCGGAAATGTTTCTCGCAGTTTCTTGAAAGTAATCTTGGAGTCCACTGAAGGCATTATTTCCATGCAAAAATTGGTCTGCAGGTTAACTGGCAGTGACAGCTCTATCGATTTGGCAACACTGTTTTTGTCTCTATTGATTTTATATGTAAATGATCGATTTTTGGGTAGGCGACTGGCCTCGCCAAGAATCGATTATTTTTCATGATGTGTTAAAGTAGAGAAAAACAATGTTGCCATATTCCATTAGCTGGCACCGTTCTTTGGTTGCCCGGTAAAAAATTTGAACGTGAAGTGTGATGCCAAGTAAAACAAAGAACGCCATGGCAAAACGTAAGAAAAGATGAAGAAGTTACAGTGAGTCAAAAGACATCTCTCCTAAATGTCCCCATGACGTCCCACGACTGGTGACAGGCATTGATCCGCGCACAATGGCCGAAACACGTCAATAAAATCTCGAAATGATAAAAAATAAACTGTAGGGAATACCCTACGAACACTTTCTCACACCATTTTTATCTGAGGAAGACCCCCAGACCCCCCCCCCCCACCACTAAAGAATTCTGGAGGAGACCCCTAACCCCTAAAGAATTCTGGGGGAGACCCCCCCCCCCAAATTTCTAATATTTTCACCTCCGGACATAACTCTGCCTTCAATCCGAAGAGTTTGCAATTTTGTAGAGAAGCTGTAGGAGTAGTTGCCTATTTTGTTTTTTGAAGGCTAATTTAGAGCCTTAATCTGATGTTGCTTATAACAGGGTCTAGAGTAATTCCAGATTCCAATAAGTTTTTATTCTTTGAGCTGCATTCATTATATTTGCTCTTTGTTCTATTTTTGTGAGTTTCTTTTTCCCTTAGTTTTTATACCTAGCAGGTCGAAATGTACTGATTCTTGCATTTCCTCCATTGAGTACTATGTTTGGTTTCTTCTTTCAAACTGTGGATCTTCAAAATAATTTTTTTGTTTAATAGATTAACCCCCCTCCAAAGATGTACATAAGTAAGTCGTAGATTGCGCAAACAAAATTTCAACAAAATTCATTCAGCCATTTTTTATTGACTTCTCTTTATAAAATTAATTTTCCTTCAATATTCTATTTTTTGGTGTGATGAAACATATATTGCTTTTAAACAGCTTTAGACTTAAAGGTTGTATATTGTAGTAATACATTGGAAAGAAATTTCTGCCTAGGCTGGTTGCAAACGTTTTGATGCAATTTTCATCGAACTTAATTGAGTCATACTTGAATTACTAATTCCAATCATTATGTTTGTCTTCATATTTGCTTACAATTATAGTCTCAAAAGATTTTTGCTCGATTGTACCTATATTGCCCCTCGAAACGGTCTTAAGGTTTTATGAGGACTGTACCAGAAAAATATTTTAGTGCACACAGTGCAGTGTTTAGTGTATTTTTTTAACACATTATGTTTGTGAAAAGTTTTGTCAAAATCCATCCCATTAATGATTAACTCAAAGTTTAAAATTAATTCCTCACTTTCATTTTTCTTTTTTTTGGACAAACACCCTATTTTGATTTTTTTAACTCTCTTAAGGGTTGTATATTGTAACTGTAAGGGCTACTTTCTTTTGTAAACCAATTGTAGATTTTATTTGCCAGATTTTGTCAAAATCATTGGACCAAACAGGAATTATCCGAAATAATAAGATTATGTTTTTATTTGCTTATATACCCATATTTTTTCTCAATCGCACCTATATTGCCTCTTGAAAAGGTCTAATCGGTTGTTTATGGTGATCAAGAGAGGAAAGTATGTTAGTACTTTGATAGTAGATTGTGTGTAAAAATTTCATGAAAATTCATCCAGCATTATTGATGGATTCCAAGTTTTAAGATTACTTAATTTCTCACGATAATTCCATTTTTTGGCTCGAGCGCACCTATTTTGATTTTTAGACGGATTTGAGGGTTGAATATTGTAACTATGAGTGGTTTATTTTATAGTAGGCTGAATGTAGATTTTTCTGCTAACTTTCATCCAAATTGATTGAACCAAACCTGAACCATCCCAAATAATAGATTATATTTTTATTTGCTCATATTCCCATATTTTTTGCTCAATCGCACCTATATTACCTCTTGAAATGGTTTTATTGGTTGTTTTTGGTGACAAAGAGAGGAAAATATTTAAGTTTATTGATAGGATAGTGTGTACAAAGTTTTATCAAAATTCATGGAGCCATTATTGATTGACTCCAAGTTTTAAGATTGATTTCTCACGATAATTCTATTTTTTGGCTCAAGCGCGTTTATTTTGATTTTTAATCAGTTTTGAGGAATGAATATAGGAACTATAAGTGGTTTATTCTATAGTAGGCTGAAAATAGATTTTTTTTGCTAACTTTCATCAAAATTGATTGAGCCAAACTTGAATTATTCCATTTTTATTCATTTTTATCCATTTTACCATTGATTTTAATGAAAATCATTTTTTCCCCATAACTACCCTAAAAGTCAAATTTCAAAAAAACAAAAAAAGTACCTCTGGGGAATCTAAAACGCAACAACTGTGCAAAATCTGGATGCATAAGGATCAATGGTTCAATAGTTATGCCTAGGTACGGAGTGACGGACAAACGGACTGACGGACTGACGGACAGACGCCACAGAATTTTTTACCTAAATCTCTCTAAGTCAGAGAGGGTTAAGAAATATGAAAATATGATGGAAGGATGTTCTTATGGATGGTATTAGACATGATGAGAGGCCATTACTTTGACTAAATCATGATTGACTTTGTTGTGAGAGGCCAACTATCGTAACAAAATACCTTGAAAATCTCTGCGCCATCAGAAGAAATTGACTCGCTAACACAATTTTCAGAAAGAAATGGATCGCTGACTCATATTTCAGCATAAAAGACGCTAACTTACTTTTAACCAAATTGTGTGGCGCAAACTCAATTTACTACAAAAGTCTAAGTGCGAAACTTTTAGGCATGACTGATCAACCTCAAAACACCTAATCAGTCTCTAATTCTGATCATTAGCGCTAAAAATATTTAAATATTAAAAGTGAACACTGAACAGTCATCAGTTCAACCAAAGATAAATAAGAATTCTGAGCATTGAGATAGTGAAAGTCTTGCTGCTTGGACTCTCCGTTTTGCGTTTGACCAAACGCTATAATTAATTATAATAATTACATTTACATGAAAAAAAAAAAACAATCACTCAGAACGGCAAATGATTGGTTCACTTGATCACCTAGAATAAATACCGGGACAATTTGAAATCATCACTAATCAGAAAGTGAGGTTAGTAAAAATTTTTGAAGTAGAATAACTTTAAGAAAACGTGAATCAATGAACATCTAATTACTTCCAACACACTCGAAATTCAGTCGTGATTGGGAAAACATTAACTTTTCAAATGAAATTGGCATTACAAAAAAACAGGAAACAACCTAAATCACGACATCAAAAAAGCTCATTTTGCCATTTGACCACAAGGGGGCGTAGTATACTCTATTGAGTAGCAGACCGATTTCAATAGGCGCACGTAGTACCTACGGTGCGCCTAAAAGTGCAATGATGCAAAATTGCACGCAAAGCCGCAGGGGGGTGATCACGGAGGATCGTTTCGTTTCGGTATCGTTATCGTTATCGTTTGCATTAAATCAAATGGGCTTGCTTCTGCGCAACTCGATCGCGCAGGTGATCCCCTCCTCACCTATTCCTACTTCAAACGATCGAGTAAACGACAGCCTCCAACTCATCGCTTCCTTTCGACCGTTTCAATCGTTACGAGAGGCTCAAAACGATTCGATCAGTTGAGCCACCCATAAGGTTACACGTAAACGATAACGATAACGAAAACGAAACGAAACGATCCTCCGTGATCACCCCCCTGGTCACTGCGCGCCATTGCCAATCTCATACAGAGAAAAGTGTGAAATTGAAAGCGATCTATCGGAATCTTTGAAAGGACAAAATCTTCCTTCCATCAAAAACGGTCTGCATGGTTAATATTCATGGCGGAAGATTTCGCGTTTATAGAGATACTAAAAGATAATTCCAACGACAAGTTTGAACGAACCTACGCGCGTAAGTTGGCAACGAACAATCTAAGAGTCTATAAGACTGATCGTGTAACACAGGATTTCAGGTACAGCTTGTGTTAAATTACGTTGAGTTTCGTGCATAATATTTGTATTCCTAATAAAGCTTAATTATTACTATGTAATTGACTCAAGTTCATTACCTATATTTCAGATGGGAGAAACATCAATTTCGAATCGGCCGCGTTCTGCAGGAGTTCAAGGTTTTGTTCGAGGTTGTCCCTCCATCTCACGCATTCCATGTTGGAGTTGATGACATATCATTGGTTGGCTGTTTCCCAAAGATGGAAGATTCTTCAACCGGTAAGACGTTAATCAATAAGGTAATCTTATGATACTCTCTGCCATGTGACATGACGCGCCGCAGCGTGCAATTTCGCAACGATTCATTTTATCCACTCAATCCCATGTGTAAAAGGTCAAATTCGAGGGTGTTCGCTGAGTACCCAGTAAAATTCGATCATTTTTTTTTTTTCATTGATTGAAATGAACAGAGTGCGCAACGTTGCCAAATTGCGTAATACGCCACTGCTTTATTGAACAGGTTTGTTGAAGCGCCGGAGAGCCGTCTGTTTGTATGGAATTAGAGAGGCTTCGAAGTGAAAGAGTTGAAGGGGAGGCTATATTTATTTCCATAGCGCATGCAGTGTTGCCAACTTTGATGCATGTACAATTATGCATCTGGTAATACTGAGCGTTTACGAAAAATTGGGGGGGCGGGGGACTTAATGCCTAATGCTTGATAAAAATTGAAAAAGAACAAAGTAAAGAAATAATAAAATAAAACCGACAAGAACAAAACTGGACACGAGGAAGATGATGATGTCATAACTCGCATAACGCACTTTAATTGTTCAAAGGCTCGTGCTCTATTTGTTTTATTAATTTGATAGGTTTGAATCGTAATTTACGTTATTGCTAAAGGGTCTCGCTCTCTCCAAATTATTCTCCTTAATGTCACCCCTAAAAATTCTAAAAATTATTCAGCCTACGAGAAGTACACTTTCGGCCTTTTCAAAAGTCTATTGAAGTACTAAAGGATCTTTTCGGAGCATGCCTCATGCGATAACTCTTGATGGCCTAATGATGTGGTGAAAATATTAGCCGGAGTTCTCGCTCGGTCTTGTAGATATAGCCCCCTGCCCCCCCCCCCCCCAATCGAATTTTTCCTTTACAATATTTCGGAGGCATTTGCACCGATTTCCTTAAAAATTTGTTACCATCAGGAACTTTTACGCTTACTTTTTATTTTTGGGGGTCTAAAATTAGTTTGGGTCAGTTTTAGGGGGGGGGGTCGTTTTTTCAAAAATTTACCCCTTACCATAAGCGCCGTGTAAGAAAACGCCTCCTCGGTGAACCTAACCAATCAGAGTGGATGCCTCCTTCCCCTCCGTGGACTCTTCCTTCTTCTTCATTTTTCACGTGGCGAGATACTACTCTTTCATACACAGGGACTCTAATAAGATGAACCGGTGACTCTCGTCCGTCCTTTAATTAATTGTTCTATTGAAAATAACATCGTCGATGGCAATAAGGAAGAGCGGAGAAGTCGTGTTAAGAACCCGCACCGTCATTATGGTGTGGTGTTTGCAAGTCTCACAATCAGAGGTGATTGGTGAACAACTCTACTTGTTGGACTAGAACTAAAGTTTAGTAGGTATTATTAAGGTCCCTAGAGAATACCAGGTACTCGATTTCCCTTTCTCATAATGGGAGAGGACCTACATTTCTCTGAGCCAATCAGAAGCGCGTGAAAGACCACCGGACGATGCCGAGTATTGCCGAGAAGAGCCGAATGGAGCTGCCGAGTCCCTCCTCTCTCCGCTCATCGCTGGCGTCTAGGCCCCCTCCATCCTTCTCCACCCACAACTTTGTTAGAGGTTGTTTCAGAGGGCTGTTTACCTATGAAAAAATTGACTGGTATCTAAGATACTTCTCAGAATTGAAGTTCAAAGGGTCTAGTTTAAGTAAAAAAAATTTGGTTTCAAACTTAGTCTCAGAAGATAGTTAAAAGTTCAGATGAAAAAGTTGGTTCCGCCCATTTAAATACACGTGAATTCAAACGTCCCGCTACGCAAAAGACCTACAGAATCTCAAGCGAGAGTACCTGGTATTCTCTAGGGACCTTAGGTATTATAAATGGCGATGTCCAACCCCTTACGAAGCGTCACTTTTTTTGAGGGATCGGAAAAGAAGCGGGTCGCGTAAGGTAAAGCAAAAAAAAAAGGTCGTCAGGTTTCCTCTCCACTTTTTGGCTCCACGCTACGCGCTTGAGATCGGTAGTTTTCCGCTTTTTCAAATTAGAAGTATACAGGGTGTCCGAGAAATGAGTTCACACTTTTGCTGTGAGCGCCTGGTTGATTGTAAAAATCTGAAAAATTCAGGAATAATCTATTACCCTTAAGCGACTTCAGAGAAAATATCGGGGGGCTCCCACCCCCCTTAAGGGGGGGGGGCGTAGGCCCCAAAATGTACCCCGTGTTGCCAATATATCGCATATTTCAAATGGCAGGGGGTATTTTTTATTTCATCATTCAAAAAGGCTCAAAAAACTGAGTAATTTCGTTTTTTCAGATTTTCGGTAGCCTCTCTCAAAACAAAATGGCGGCCAAATAGCTACCCCATACTTTAGAGGCCTATAACTTCGGTTTGAATCAATATTTTTTCAAAAACTAAAAGTTTTCTGAATCCTCAGAACGTCTTCTTTCCAATGATGTGCCACACTTTATCATTTGGTGGGAAAAAAATGGGGCGCGGAGCCCCCCCAAAAATTTTTGAGTTTGGGGGCTGTAGCTCAAAAAAGTCAAATGTAAAAGGGGGTCGTGTTGTACATCAATCGAAAGGTCTTAAAAAAAGGAAGAATTTGGCGCAAACCCGAAGTCGGTACGATGCGTCTATTCAAAATGGCGGCCATTTAACCATTTGGGGGTGGGGGACCGTCCCCCCCAAATGAAATCCCTCCATCGAGTGATACACCAATCGAAAGGTCTTGGAAAGAGAAAGAGAATGGCGCAAACCGGACGTCAATACGATGCTTGCATCCAAAATGGCAGCCGGTTAAAGTTTTTTGGCTATAGGCCTGCAGGTTCATAATCCAAAAAACTTTAACCGGCTGCCATTTTGGATGCAAGCATCGTATTGACGTCCGGTTTGCGCCATTCTCTTTCTCTTTCCAAGACCTTTCGATTGGTGTATCACTCGATGGAGGGATTTCATTTGGGGGGGACGGTCCCCCACCCTCAAAGGGTTAAATGGCCGCCATTTTGAATAGACGCATCGTACTGACTTTGGGTTTGCGCCAAATTCTTCCTTTTTTTAAGACCTTTCGATTGATGTACAACACGACCCCCTTTTACATTTGACTTTTTTGAGCTACAGCCCCCAAACTCAAAAATTTTTGGGGGGGCTCCGCGCCCCATTTTTTTCCCACCAAATGATATAGTGTGGCACATCATTGGAAAGAAGACGTTCTGAGGATTCAGAAAACTTTTAGTTTTTGAAAAAATATTGATTCAAACCGAAGTTATAGGCCTCTAAAGTATGGGGTAGCTATTTGGCCGCCATTTTGTTTTGAGAGGGGCTACCTAGAGTCCCTGTATATCAAAGAGTCTCGCCACGTGAAGCATGAAGAAGAAGAATTTCGAAGGAGGCGTCCACTCTGATTGGTTGGGTTCGCTGAGGGGCGTGTACGCTTCCTCGGTAGGTGCGTTCCAACGGTCTTCTTATGGAGAATAACACAGAACGCCTCCTCGAGCTCCGTGACAGCCTAAAATCTAGCCAGTGTTGCCAATAGTGGACAGATTCGACCACACGTGGACTATTTTGATGAGAATACAGCCACAACTGTCCACAACTGTCCACGCTCCCATGTTCCGATCTACTATCCCTATCCACAGCGTGGACAATTTTCAACTCGAAAACTGTCCACGCGTGGACTATTCACCCTATCCAAACCTGGCTACACTGAATCTAGCAGCCAATCAGAATCTATACCCCGTATGGCGAGACTCTTTGATATACAGGGACTCTAGGGCTACCGAAAATCTGAAAAAACGAAATTACTCAGTTTTTTGAGCCTTTTTGAATGATGAAATAAAAAATACCCCCTGCCATTTGAAATATGCGATATATTGGCAACACGGGGTACATTTTGGGGCCTACGCCCCCCTTTAAGGGGGGTGGGAGCCCCCCGATATTTTCTCTGAAGTCGCTTAAGGGTAATAGATTATTCCTGAATTTTTCAGATTTTTACAATCAACCAGGCGCTCACAGCAAAAGTGTGAACTCATTTCTCGGACACCCTGTATATTAGAAGTATAGATTCCATCTTCTTTAGACTATTTATTTTTAGCGCGCAACTGAAACTTGGCACGTAAATTTAAGTTGCCCGCTAACTGACAGCGATTGCATGTTACCAATAACTAAATGAAAAAATTCCAGTCCATCAAAGATTTAAAAAAGCATAAAAAAAAATTGAGTAAAACCAGCGTAAAACAACCCTCTGAAACTAGTGATTACCCCCTCTTAGAGAACCATTCATCAACGGACTCTATACCTATCCCTTTTGAGACTGAAAATTTAAAATTTGCGTCGTTTTTACAAACAAGTGCAAAATAAAAACTCGGTTACTTGACTGGACTGGAATGTTGTTTACATTGGTGGATCGGTGGTTACCAGAGACAATATATAATAGAGACCACGCACTATCTATCTTGCCCATGTTTGCGCGCGGTGGCAACTTTTTTTTTCGGAGTCTCAACAGAACACCGCTAACATGGTCCATACGTTGACTGATGAGAAACATCGTTGAGATTTTTGCCTAGTGAAGCCAGAAGCACCGAAATTGCATCAGTCAACGTATGGACCGTGTTGGATGGTGCACTCTCATGCTCCCTGTGTTAATTCCTGTTGAGTCCCGAAAAATAAGTCAGCCACCGCGCGCACGGCTAGTGCGTGGTCTCTATTATATATTGTCTCTGGTGGTTACTGGCCTCTAACCTTACTTTTTTAATGAATTTCGTGAATTTCGTTTCTTTTCAGAAGATTTCTACCCAGAAGAATGTCCAGCATCTCAATTTCAATGCAACAACAAAACTTGTATCAATGAAAATGCCCTTTGTGATATCAACAGCGATTGTCCTGACGGAGAAGATGAAGATCAGGATTACTGTCGTGAGTGAACTCCTACGCAATATCTCTCCCTTTAAAATGTTGTTTTATACCTAAGCAAGCTCATTTCACCGCAGTATGCGCTGTCTGCAAATATTGGTCTTTGTAGTTTACAGTATCATTGCAGAGAAACTGCAAAACCTTCACTGAAATTAGTTAACATGCATTTTCATCATCGAAATATCATGTAATATATTCCTTTAGTTTTAGAGACGAGGAGAAATAGCATTTTTTATCTTCTACTAGGATACTGATTAAATATATGATTGAATTTAAGAAGCTAAGTGCGTTGAGATAGTGACATGTCTCATGGGAGCAATGCAAGTAGAGTCAATTTGAACGTAGCTGTCTCGACTTGTTTCGGTTGAAAGACAGATCGACTGGGCAGTAACCACTGTAGTAGTGGTAGGTAAACTCAGCAACTGAATAAAGTCAAGATAGTGGCATTATTACTTACTCTTCAGATGACTAAATATGCACTTAATTAGAGCAGACGCATTTTGAGTATCGGGTTCTGACAAGTAGCGGTGCGTGCTACCGAACTGCATGAAAGCGCATCGGTGAGCGGTTGATCAGCAATGAGTTGAAATTCTGCGCAAACCAATTGCTCACCGATGCGTTTTGATGCGGTTTGGTAGCACGCACCACTACTTGGCAGAACCGGATACTCAAAATGCATCTGCTCTAGTGCCCTCGATCATTCAACTTTGTACTTACTGTTCATTTTTTTAAAGTAAACTCATTCTCCTGTAAGAGCTTGTTTCAAGAAAGAAGGCGAATGACAGATCATGTGGCTTGCGGCACAAAGACGTGTTTGCGTTCTTTTAAATGCACAAAAACGCCAACTTGCCTCTGAGCGCGCTAAGCAAACACATCTGTCATCAGCCATTTTTCGTGAAATGACGTGTAGATGCAAATTTTTAGAACAGCACGCAATCAAATCTGTGACTATTACTGTCATCAGATCCCTACTCAATTATGATGGATCAAATCTGAAACAGAGCACCGAAATGATCATACCACTCTAATTACCTACTGCACCAAATTAAAATGAATCAAAATATAAAAAATGTTTGTCTAATTTTTCGAAACCTCATCATGCACTGTCCAACTCCAGTGCACTTTCGCATGATGGAGTGTTTCCTGCTAGCCTGCTCCGTTCAAAGTTTAACGGAAGATTGAATGAAACGGTCAAATTCTGACAGCCGAAGCTCCCATCAAAGTAGCTCAATCAAACTTGAGAATTGGATCTCTGCAAATGTGATTGTCATACCTACTTAAGAATGATCGTAAGAATGAGACTTTTGTTCTGAATCTTTGTGAAATTAAATGTAAATCCTTCCTTCATAATCTAAATTCATTCAATTTCTTGATGGAAAATTAGCTGGAAAATTGTACAGGAGAGTGTCGTTTAATTGATTTTGTTTACTCTGTTTCTTAGAAAAAACTCCGCCATTTGCTCGGTGTTCTTTTGAGACTGGTTGGTGTGGGTGGCACACCACACCTCATGGTCAGCTATCCTGGAAAGCCAACAGTGGACCAACGCCCACTCAGCACACTGGCCCAAGCACTGATCACACCTTCAAAAATTCATCAGGTCAGTCAATTTTAATTTTTATTACTTCAATAACGAAGCTTAAGTTTTTATTCACTCTGTGAGTATCTCAGTTTGTGCAAGATGAATTGCCACTATTTTAACCTTTTGCTCATTCCTCTATTCTGAAATGAGTATAAAGTGGACTCATCTTGCAGCAAATTTGAGTATTAGTTCTCCTGTTAAATGATGCAGAAACAACAATGTGCGCTCATTAAATTACTAAAATTCACTGACGAATTAGAGAGCGTTAAACCAAAATTCTCTTTCTGATGCCACTGCTGGATTCGACCTTGTCGCTTTCTTTTTTGGATAGTGTGCCAAAACATTTTGCCTCAATAGCAAGTAAGTACTGAGATCTCAAGGAACTTATTTCCTTTTGAAAAAAAAAATTGTTTCCCAAAAGCTCCTATAAGTAAGCTCAGAAGCTGAAGCGTTGATAAAATCTACACTTTTAAGTAGTGCTGCAAAAGTAACAGCATGTCACATTTTTTCAGTATTGATTTGATTTCAAGTCTAAACTGGTTTCATTCGGTTTCCTGGGCGTATGGAAAACACCATAGAAAAAATCCAAAAACTAAGTAATATCAAGTTCCTGATCTGGCCGCTGCCATATTAAAATAACTATTTAGGGTGATCCTACCCCAACGTTTGGGATCTTTCAATCTGCCAGAGGGCGCCACTAGTCACTTACCAAAATTTTATAACAAATGTGATGTTTCACTAGAGGTCATTTCAGAAGTGTAGGCGCACATAGACGGATAATCCTTGGAATTTTTCACCAACATTTCTCATGTTACGAAATGAAAATTAATGAAAATGAATATGAGTGTTCGCTTTTTATTGAGGAACGCTTTAAAATAAAAAATTTAAAGTCGCAGGCAAGTATTGTTTTGATTTGAAGGATTGAAAACTAAAAATTCGCCAAAGATTATCGTCTAGGTGCGCCACTTCTAAAACGAGCTCTAATTAGCACCGTTATCTTGTTCAAATTATCTGACAAAGACGAAATTTTAGAAAGTGACGCCTTTTAGTAGATTGAAAGAACCCCGAACGTCTGGGTGGAATCATCCTAATGGTTTTGAGTTGACAACCTACGGTGGGTGATCAATCCCACTACTAGGCTCAAGTATAAAGAAACTAATGCTTGTAAAGGTGGATTTGGAGGAGGTAATTTGTTGTAAATAGATAGACTTGTACTATTTTTCAGTAACCTGAAAAGCCCTAATACGCTGACTATAAGCTGAGTATCTATTCATCTTACAACCACATTGTTGGGAAAGATTCCTCTTTAAGTTGCTTTGAAGCGTTAATTTAATTCCAATCCAATAATTTTGTTCCAGGAGTCTACCTGTATGTTGACATGTCAAACCCTGAAAATATTCTTGGAGCGAAAGCAAATCTTGACAGTCCTATTTTCAACCCTCCACCACTCTATCACAGCAATATTTCATCTCCGCATTACAATTCTTGCCATGTAAGTAGCCGAACACCCTCATTTTTAATCCAAGAAAATATAGGGAGTACCCGAAGGAATTTGTTGGTTTGACCCTTTCAGTCCCATTTAACCCCTTCACTGTGCTACCAGCCCATGTTTCAGGATGGGTAGTGCCATTTGGCAGGACCAGGGGACCGTTTGATAGCGAATCTGAGGGTTTAACCTGTTCAGCTTCATTTAAAGCAAATGAAATAGGATAAGACATTTTCCTTCTATTCTCAAGGTTTTGAAAAATCCCCAGGATTTGGGAGAGTATGTTTAAGGATTTTAAACTTTCAGTCTCATTTAACCCCCACGTGATAACAAGGGAATGTTAGGAATTCCTAAAGAAATTTGTAGATTTAATAACTTTCATCCCATTCAATGACGAAAGTTCACGAGGGAATTAAAGTAGTTACCAAGGAACTTTCATAGTGCCCGAGGCAATTGCCAAATCCACAAATTCCCTTGGGAACTTCCAACATTTCTTTGGTAACTCCTCAAATTCCTTCACGAACTCTCCTAATTAATTGGGACTGAAGGGGTTATTATCATGGGCGCCCGGAGCGAGGGACAAGAGGGGGTACCCTTCCTCCCCCGGAATTCAAAAAAGTCAAAATTTCACGATAAAAAATGAAAGGAAAAAAGAAAAGAAATGTTAATCTAAGGAGTAATAGTTGACAAACTTCATTATTAGTTTATTTTGTGGTTTTAACTCATTTTTTGCAAAGAATAGTAAAATTATTCAGTTTTCTTACTATTGTTTTCATCTGTAGTCCCTTTATCCTTTATATCAAACAAGTCAAAATTATTTTTGTTATTTGATACACCTACAATGGGTTAATAACTGTTCACTATTTGGATAAAAAAAAAGCATTCCCTTTTTCCGGGGGGGGGGGGGGGGATCTTCTAGACCTTCCATTGGGGTTAAAAAAATCTCCCCCCCTTGGAAATTTTTCTGCGGGCGCCCATGGTTATTATCCTAAAAAATTTCCCCTGAAAAATCTCGAAGAAAATGTACTCGAAAACCAGGAAAAAATCAGGATTGAGTATTTCCAAATTGAAGATTTTGTCAATTTTGATTAGCAGAGGGATCACTTGACCAGCCTATTATTTAAAAAACAAAAAAACAACCACAACAAAAAAATAATGAACAATGATCGAATCTAAGAATTGACGTTTACTAAGCTATGTGTTGCTGCTTGCAACTACTGCACAAATTGTTTTTATTTTTAAAGTAATTTTCTATTATCTTTTCTGTGTAGATCACGTTTCACTTTCACCATTTTGGACATCATAGTGGATCGCTTAGTTTAAGTTTAATTGTTATCAAAGACAAAGAAGAATTACAGTCGACCATTTTTTGGAGCTCCGGTGACCAAGGCGACATCTGGCACCGAGTGGTTGTTATTGTACCAAATGTCACTCACAGGTTAGTGATTTTTTATCTTAATAATTAGTAAAACATAACTAGCAGTATCACTCAGAAATAATTCACTTAAAAACTAATGCAGACCTACATAGATTTAACCCAAAAGCTGGCAACACTGCATCCTATTCTGCTGTCATTTTTCTTGAAGCAATAGACGATTTTAGTGTGGAGTCGCAGAAGTCAACGGTTATAGTTTGGAGTCACAGAAGTAAAAGGTTAGCCAACAAAGAAAGTTAAGTGAAAGAAAGAACAAAAATGCTGTGGAGAAATCCAAAAAACTTCCTGTTTTTCCACTAATAAAAAAAAAATAAAAAATAAAAAAAAATGTATAACAAATTTTATCACAACTCAAGAATGGCTATTTTACTTCTTTTGAACATTTTCTCTAACATTTTTATTTAGACACAGAATGTTTGAGCTGTTTTGCAGCCAGATTTGGACTTTGAAGTCAAAATTAAACGTTTTGAAAATTCAAATGCCAACAACTTCACGAAAGTAAAAATGTGTTTTCTAGGGCCGGAAAAAAGTCATACCTGATATCGTTTGATTGTGAGATAGGTATGTACATAGTTATTCTTTGTCAGACGTTTGTTCAACAAAACTTTACTCCTTTCTCCTTTTGTTTTCAGATATTACTATAGATTTGAAGCCAGGAAAGGATTTTCTGCTCGAGGTGATGTTGCTATCGATGATGTCTCTTTATCCCCCAAGTGCTTTGGTTTAGGGCTTGGTAAGTTTAATCAATTTTCTCGGCTTGTGCAAAATTAAACTGAAAAAGTATCCCCAGCAAAATAAGTTGCAACGGTAGATCTATCTATCTATCTATGTATCAATGAATTTTACCTTCTCGAGCATGCGACCATTTATGAGTTACAAATTCATCCAAAAGTTTCAGGTGACCCGTCACATCCTCAGTCCGAACTCGTGGAATTCGGTTGTTGTTTGTTTTATTTTGCGGTTCTGTTACTTTTTCTAACATAGTTATTTTAAAATGTTGTTTTTTATTATTTCCCGTTTTAAGTTTTTTGACAATTCAGTTCGAATTTACATTTTTTTCGCCACTGAGGATGGGTGCCGGGTTACCTGAACCGTTTGGATATTTCTCATTTATGGTCGCATGCTCGAAACGGTAACTTCATCTCACTATTTACAACTATTTTAACAATATTTATGGATCCATCTATCTATCCATCTAAAGTTGCTTCTCTGGAACTGTGAAACCTAGGAATGAACCAAAAGCACCCTACTGCTCAGCTTACTGAGTATTTTTATCTTCTCAATAAAAAACAGCAAAATTTAGGCTCATGCAACTGCCCCATTGGCAAATTAATTATTTCATGCATGAAATCATGAACTCAAATTGAACGTGTCTTTAAGATCACATGCTCTAAAAATGTCATATAATTTTCCAATTATTTTGTTTGTCATTTTTTATCAGGAGTGACTGAAGCTGATTTGAATGGTTACAATTATGAAAAAGCTGGTTCAATGAAAGGTATGTGTTTATTGAGTGCTGTTTTACGAAAGAATCTTTCTAAGTCACTTACTTCACGTTCTTAATATGAATGAAAGTAATTTGTTTAGAGCCACTGCTTTTAAGAACCCTCTGCGTTCAATGAGCATTTTTTCAGTGGAATGTAAAGGGTGTCAAACTACCCTCTGATTTAATTTGCAGTTATCATAAAAAAAAATCTGATACACATTGTGCACTTTTCAAATTTCGCAGAATTTTGCAAAACTTTAAAATTTGTTGTTTACTTTCTATGTGCCCATTTGCCAAAAATGATTCTCGATCCTCAATTAGATATACCTAAGCTACACTTTCATGCAAATTTCATTACAATCGGAGCGGGACACATCATGACCTTCCCTTGTAAGATTATGGTATTAAATTATGTTTTAGTGTTGCAGGCAATTACCTCATAGATTTGAAGGTAAAATGTTTTATCCAAAAGTCAGCCTGAATTTGTTTTTAGTTGAAACCTTTTTTTCATGCCTGTATTAAAGAAAATATTTCTATTTTTTCCTCCAGAGTTAATGAAAACTGACAACACACATCCTGATTTCATCAACAAGACTTGTAAGTATGCTCTTGTATAATTATATTTGATTTGTTTCCTCGTTTCTTTTATTTTTTGTATGATGTGTATCAATATTTGTATTTCTTCCTGACTTCCAATCAAAGTTTCTCAATTTATCGATAGGATTTCCTGCTGATATTCCTGCTCATGGTGATTTGAAAGAAGGCTGTAAAGCATCCAAACATATATGTAAATTTATTAATTAATTGTTTAAATCAAAAATTGAATCAGAAAAGAAATTTTGAAATTCAAGTGAGGATAATACAAGAAAAGAAATCTTACCAATTCGATTTTTAGAACTTTTCGGTCTTAGCTTACACCAGTTCTGCTTCCTAGAACTTTTTGCTCAGCTATTATAGTGAAACTGGAAAGATCTTCGTTTTCAAATTTTCATCTAGTTGAAGCAGCTTATTGTTGTCTCAATACCTCATTCGAGGGTTTTGAATCTTTTGGTTTATAAAGTTTTAATCCATAAAAAAAAATTATTATTTTGAATTTTCAGATTTTGTGCTCTCATCTTGTGGTTCTAAAGGTCGCTTTGGACCATCAGCAAATAAATGTGCTGAAGCTTACAATAAGACAAGTTTGGAGGTCACAGTTGTCACCAATGAAACATTGAAGGGCGTACAAAAATGGACGGTTCCAGAATCGGGTTTATACACGTAAGTGGAGCAAAAATATTGATCATATGGCTTAGCATTAAAAGTTCTCTCTTTAAAACTGTTTTGTAGCTATGCTGCATCAAATTTGAGCTTTGATTCTGATATAAAACGATACATAAATAACAATGCCCACACTTTAAATTAGTAAATCTCCCTCCTAAATTTAATAACAGTAGTGTTTAGTTGTTCCATTGTGTTGTGATTAAAAAAATTAGTCGAAAATGCCACATTAAGACATTGTTTAAAATTTTGCCAGTGATCAATAGAGTGCCCCTGCTTTCTATCTCTCTTATTAACATTTTATCTCAATTTCAGGATCATTGCTAAAGGAGCAAGTGGCGGAAAAGGCTCCAATGGTCAAGGTTCATCACTTGGAGCAGAGGCCCGTGCTGTCTTTGAATTTACCCGAGGGCAACAACTTTATATACTTGTTGGTCAAGAAGGAGGCCATGTTTGTAGAAAGGTTTGTAACTCTAATAAAATACTGATTGGAAGAAAGGCCGAAGTACTCTAATAAAATACTGATTGGAAGAAAGGCCAAAGTCTACTTGAACCCTTTTTTACATTAGTCAAGCACAAAATGGGACTCTTGCAAACTTTTGCCTCAGGGGATTGGTGATGCCGTTCCCTAGGTTTCAATTTTGAGGAAAGAATAACTAGAAGAAAGTAGTCTCCTGTTGAGAACTGTGTCCTCTCCCATTTTTCCTCCGCTGTCATCCCTGATATTTATGTTATAATCCTGTTGTTTCAAACGGTAATACGCGTAATCATCTTTGATAACCAATCTCAATACATCATTCATCTGTTCTTTGTAAGTATTCTCATTATTTGCTGTGAATGGCATCATATTCATTTAACCTCGTTGAGAATCTTACAAAAAGATTCTCCAGGGATTAAAGAGTTGATTCTTGCATAAAAATCTGTAAAAATGATAATCAGTATTGTGATGGGTCGAATCCAAAATTTTACCGAATCCGAATTCTAGATTATAACACCCGAATCTTCGAATCCGAATCCTGAACCATCGCGAATCTTCCTCATTTGCAGTATTTTCAAATCATTTTCTCTAGAAACCCTACTATTTACTTTTCTATCTATGTAGAATCATCAAAAAGCATATATTTTTTTTTAGGTTTGGACTCAGGTTCTGTGTTAAGTATATCACCAAAAAGTGATTGTAAAGACAGTTTTGATCTGGTAACTCATTGACTCATTCATTTACCATCATATTTCATGTGTAGTCGGTTCATTTGAGTCAACATTTTCGGGAGGGGTAGAACAGTAGGTGTCATCTAGAGAACCATTTCTAGGGAGCAGTAATTTGCAAATTCCAAGCGGAATGGACAGAAATTGAAAAAATCGGAGGGTTCCGAGGGATGGATATTTCGGTCGCGTGTCTCGGCAGTAAGTAATCTTAGTGCATTGGGATTTCGATAGTCCGTTTTTCGGTTGGATTCACTGCCGGAATACTCCCGCGGGTCTTATTGCCATACGCGGAGGGTACGCCCGCGGGTAACTTCGCCTTCCGCGGAGGATACGCTCGCGTTCGTATTTACGCGACTTTTTGAAATCTCGATCGGATTTGGGATTCGGATTCGGATTTGAAGTCGTGATTTCAGCGGACCGAATCCGAATCCGAATCTTCATGAGGATTCGGTCGAATCCCGGCTCCATCACTAAATCAGTACACTAAAAATCTCGAAATTCTCTTTCAGAATCGGGCTTAATGGCGGAGCTACGCAGGTATCATGGGAGATTCCTATCTAATTTTAGACAAATTTCTGTGTTTCTGTAGAGAAAGTGACAAATTAGACAGGAATTTCCATGATACCAGGGTAGCTCTGCCATTAAGATCATGCCAGAGGTGTTATCTGAGTTTATTACTGAGTTTTTGACTTTTTTAGTGTGATCTTTGTGATTTTTGCTGGTTGTGACAATATATTTGACTATTCATTTGCTCATAGGAAAAGTTTGCTAGAGCTCCATGCTTGGTGACTAAATAGTGCAAAAATTTAGATTTGACTCTGAGCGCAAGGTTGCCCACCTGTCATATTTGTGTGTATGTAATGCTTCCTGAACAAGTCTTCGCAACATATTTTTAGTGCAAAGTTGGTAAATTTTGCGCTCATACTTAAAATTCGACTTTGGAACATGCATAACAAGCTATTTTCTGTTTATGTGCTCCTGTTTGGCCACTGAGAGCTCAGTTTTTTGGCGGTAAATGTTGAAATATATTGCTAAACAAAATGGCATACTCCTCATGGTAGGGACCCTTTGGAATAAAAATAAGCATTTGTCTGAATGATATTCATTCTTATTTTTTTTTTTATTTTTTTTTTGGGCCCTATTGATTTGAAAGCACATAACAGGCCTTAAGGGTAGCCATCCTTCATCAATTTAGGAGTTGAAATATCCTTTGAGGTTTGCACCAAAATTTATCTTCACTTGTTCAAAAAATGGACTTAGGGTGTGGGGGGAGGTGGGTTCACTTCTGTTACATACTGTCCGTTTATATTTCATTTCCTCAATTATGTATTCGACTTTACTTTAATTTAATTTTTAATGGTTTGCCCCACAGTTTCAAAGTGATGGACTTTCCTCCGCCTCATCTTGCAAACCAGTTGTCATGGACAGTGGATCTGACAACTCGAGCAGATTGGGCCGAACTAGTAAAATATCCGACTTGAAAAATTTGAAACCTTTAGTGGGAGGAGGAGGAGGAGGTGGAGCAACCTTTGTGTTTCAGGTACACTTTTGAAAAATCAAAATTACCTTTTTTACTTCCTTCCTTTTACTTTCTCACTCAAACGAAGTTAGAAAAATTTAGAAAGTATTGAGATGGCGCAGAGATTTTCCAAGTATTTTGTATCGATAATTGGCCTCTCACGACTAAGCCAATCATGCTTTATACAAAGTAATGGCCTCTCATCATGTCTAATACCATCCAAAAGATCATCCTTCCAACACATTTAGGGTACTTTAACAAATATTCTTGCTAAGTTGTAGAAAAATAAAACTAATCTTTTGATTGAAACGCATATTTACAAGTCAATAATCACATAAAATGGGCCGCCATTTAGCAAAAAATTCAAAAATAAAAAAAGGTTCAAAAAAGTTTGAACTTTTTAGTCATGTACAAACAAAACCTAAACTGGCGTTAAAAGTACTGCTTTGAACCTTTGAAGGTTCACACAGCTCTACAAATAACTCTTCTTCCTCTGCTACTAAATTCCTTTTTACTTTGCAGTAAAATGAGCACTCATTACTCTCCCGTAATCTCTGTTGTTTCCTTTGCAGGTGAAGAAAAATGGAGATAGAATTCCGCTATTAGTAGCTGCAGGAGGCGGAGGGCTTGCTTATGAACCATCAATTGATAGCAGACAACATGGTCACTATGAAAATAAAACAGTGGAGCCGGTAACAGGAATCGGTCACGGCTCCTCTCCAGCTGGTAATTCACAGATGGTCCATTTTCTTTCATTTTTTTCAAAACTCAGATGGATTACCTTTCTAGAAACTAGTTCTCTCTCAAGTTTTTGGTATTATACCTTTATTAACAAAACAAAACTTTCCTCGGAGATTGCCACTGTCGCAACAACGTTAAATATAAAATCTGAATTATTTAAGTAGTTTTTTACCTACTGAAAAGGAAATTTTTGATTATTCCGCAAAATATATTTCTACCGGTAGGTTAGGTACCGTACATTTCTGAATATAAGCCGCACTTTTTTACCCGATTTTTCCAGTATGAAATCCGGGTGCGGCTTATACAAGAGCATTTCCCGGGGGGGGAAAAAAAAAACCGAAAATCGTGGTGTGACTTCAGCCTCGGCTTCACGGGTCATTTTGCGTGATTTTTTGCTGTTCGCGCCACCAATCACTCAGCTCAGCTGCTGCGCGGCGCTCCAGTTTCGTCTCGTCTCGGCGCACGCGGAAAAAAGATCGTGATTTTAAACAGATGATCTCATAGGTAATTTTTTTCGTTTCAATGTAATACCGTATTTACCCACAGATTGTGCGCCCCCGCGTATAGTGCGCACCCTAAATTTTGGAGCTAAAAAAAAAAAAAAAAAACCATAACCCACGTATAGTGCGCACTAATACAGCCCACCAGAGCAATAAATCAAACACCTGTCAATCAAAACATAATCCTAATTTGCGTAACAATACGAATAGATGGCAGATAAGATAGGTAACCCTCCCCTCTCTGATAAGAAACTGGTTGACCTCGACTTCCACAACCCGTGACATGTGGCGCGTGCAAGCGCTTGCAGGCAGAGCACGCATCATAATGCACGGCACCCTGTTATCTCTGTTGTAGCCACGCCTACACCCTCACGACGCGCCACCCGCAGGGTTCGAAAATTTCATGAAAAATAAAATCGTGAAATTTCACGTGAAATATTTCATGAAATTTCTGAAATTTATGAAAAATACGGAAAAATACTCCGCAAATGCGTAGAACTTCCTTTCGGTTGCTTTGCCTCACCAAAAATGAGAAACAAAACTATTGGTGCTATTATTTAGCTGTTTGTTGCCTTCTTTTAACATTACTGCCAGCCAGTGCAAGCAAAAATAAATTAATAAATTATTTATTCTCAATTTGAAATTAGTCTAAATGTTGGTGGGTCTCTAGAGATTTTACCAAGTAATTACTGTGTAAAATACAATTCTGGTAAAATGAGAGTCCAAAGCCCTCATCTTTGAGGATCCAGCCCTCGCAAACGGGGGGGGAGAGGGGATTTGGGCTTATTTTTTATCTCTCCCCCCGTTACCCCGTTGCCCCGTTTTTTTCTCTCTTTCTTTTCCCCTTCCTTCCCTCCCTTTTCAGGTAAAACGAGGGAGGGGGGGGGGGGTTACGCCCTTTCACCCCCCCCTTTTTCTGCCGATGGCTCTTATATCATTCATCAATAATTATGATTTGAACAAACATTTTCACGATACATGTAAGTGTAAAAATTATAGCATTAAGTAAGGTGGGCAATGCAAAAAATAAAAAATAAATAAAATGAAAATGATGCTGGAAATAAAACTTTTTTGAGAACTTCAAAAATTTGAAAACATAACCTTCAAGTAACTGATGCAAAATTTAGGGATGCCCTCAGATGCCCTGGGTTGTTTACCTTATGATAAAATGAACATTTACCATAGTGAAATACTTATACATAGTAATCTTTGGGAGGGCGTTGCAAACAGATATCAATTATTTCATGGTGAAAATTAGACGAATTCCTCTTCAGAGTAGAAAAGAATCATAAGAAACGACGAATGGGAGTAAATTTCAAAAATTTCATAAATTTCACAGCTTCGTGAAATTTCATGTGAAATTTCAAGGAAATTTCATAAGTTTCAAATGAAATATTTCACACTTGAAACCCTGGCACCCGTCTCGGGCGAGGGGAAGATCGGGGAGCGGAAATAAACAAAACAAGTTGTATACGCGCATGCGCGCATTTGAAACGCGATCTCGCGATCTAGTTCCCGATAAGAAACTAGTTTTTCGTCGCGATAACGGGAGTACTCCGCTATAGTAGAACAAAGGAAAGCATTGGTGTTTTTATTCATGCGTCACCGACTGTTTACGGGGCTGATTTATCGAAGACCCTGCGTATAGTGCGCACCCCGATTTTTCGGCAAAAAATTGATTTTTAGGTGCGCGTTATCTGTGGGTAAATACGGTAAATGTTTTGTTTTTAGAAGCTTTTTTACTTCATTCCATGTAATTTTGGCCGGTTTCCGGCGCTACTGTTTAAAAATTTCGGGGGTGCGACTTATATTCAATGATTTTTTTCCCCCATTTTTCCGGACCGAAAATTCGGGTGCGGCTTATTTTTGGAATTATACGGTAAACCTTTTTCATTGGTTTACATTCCTGCCAAAGTCAAGTGAACATCTTTAAATTCGGGTGAGAAAATTGAAAAGTTGAGGCGTGAGGTATGTGATTACTTGAGATCATCGTAGCTTTCTTTTAGAGTTTCTTGAAAACTTAATTTTTGCAATATCGCTGCCCACAGATGATTTGAATCTCTGATTCGATAATTTACAGGTCCTGGCGGTGGCTTAAAATCCAGAAAAATTGATGAAAATGAAATCGGAAGCAATTTTACTGGACTTTCACTTTACGAGGGTGCTGTAGGAGGTGCAAGCTGCTACCGAGGTATGGGCAATTCAAGCTCGGAAGAGTTTGGTGCTGGAGGTTTTGGAGGAGGAGGAGGGGGCTGCAAAGCGGGAGGAGGTGGCGGTGGCTACAAAGGTTAGACCGATTTTATTTTGCGTTCTCTAGTTTTTGTTCTGTGAATTATTGTCATGTTCCTTTCTGGACAGTTTGATTTTTTCCTTACAAATACAGTAGATGCTTGTCAATCCAAAGCAAATATTACCAACAATAACAATAAGACTCCAAATATGACTCCATATAAAGAGTGTCAATGCAATATACTGCTTTAAAAGCAAATCATATGACCTGAGTCAAAGCCAATCAAAGGGGAGCAATTCAAACTTCTTCAGTAATCAAATATCCTTGAGGAAATTCCTGTGTGGCTACAATTTCTAGCCACCCAGGCTGAGCCTGCTGATGAAAGCTGCAAATGATTTCTAATTTTGCCACTTGATAATAGGACAGTTTTTCAAATGATTTATGTCCACAGTAATTTTGTCCAATTTTCTTTTTTCCATACGTGTAGTCCATGAATTTTTTGGCCAATTTTTTTGGTCCAATTCTAATCTTAGACTTATCAAAAATGCTTGAGGTGATTCCAGGTGAAACTTTTCCAGATTTCAATCCGATGGATAGCGCCACTGGTCGCTTTTTGGAACAGTCGTGTTTTTGGCGTTTCAAACTGAGACCATAGGTAAAACGCAAAATCCGACAACAGCATCTGCAAAAAATTTTATGGATTTTTTGAGCCCAAAACAAGGAAAATTGGTTAAGAATTAAAGCCATAAATTATGAAATTTGTTTCGCCATAAGCTTAGTGAGTGAGAGTGAACGCGAGTGATAATACGTCTATCTGCCTCACTCGCACTCATTGAGGCTTATGGGAATTTTCGTATTTCATAATTTCTGACTTTATTTTTGAGTGTTTTATCTTGAAACTTTCAGGATACCTTCCTGAAGTATGCTCGCAGGTGCTGACATTCCTCAAATTTGTGCATTTAGTAGGGGTGTGCGAAGCCGCGTATTTCGAATTCGAATCCGACGGGATTCGGTTTCGGGATTCGAAATTTTTTTTCGGATTCGAAATTTTTGTTTTTTTTTTTTTTTTTTTTTTTTTTTTTCATATACACTTTTAATTTTTTCTTTTTTCCAACTTTTCTTTTCCTTCCATTTGTTTTTTCTTCCTCTTCCCCTCTATACATTAGCGCCTGCTAAAATGACGGAAACTACTATCATCACGATTCGGTACGAATGCGGCGCCGGCGCGTCTTCCGAATATCGATGAACCTAAACGGGGATAATGGGCGGTAATGGATCAGCACCAAAAGTGCGCGCGACCAGCAAAATGAGTGCATTGCAACCTGTCTCCAAAACTTCCATAATATCGTGAGCTTGCTAATCGTCGCAATAAATTGCTGCCAGTCAAAAATCTAGCGTATATTAGCGCTATATTTACGACTTCCACTGTTCAAGAATTCGCGTCCCACGTATCATAACCTCTACTGAGAAGGCTGCTTTTCACGATAATCTGGCATCACTTCGCTCCTTGATGCCGAATGGCCTTGGACAATGCTGGCACTCAGTTGGCTCGGACAAATATTTTCTTCTCATTTTTCATTACACCGTAAGGAAAATAAAAGCGCCGCACTTTAAAACAATTTTTTTCGAACTTTTACGGCGCGGATTCGGATTCGGTTCGGATTCGGGAAAATTTGATTTTAAGATTCGAATTCGGATTCGGAATGAAAAAACTGGATTCACACACCCCTAGTTTTTAGTGTGAATTCGTCATACATTTTTGTACTTTATTGTATTGGACTTACAAGATTGGACTTCATCTAGGCAAATTTGACACATCAGTTTATCAGGAAATATTAATTTCCTTTTTACATTCCATTGCAGGCGGAGATGCGTGGTCGGAAAGCATTCACAATGGGGAAGGAGGCTGGTCCAAAGTTGGTGGAAGATTTGCAAGATCCAGAATGGGTTCAAACAGTGGAGCAGGGGAGGTCATCATCATTCCAGCTTTATCAACTCCTGCATGCCGCTGCGATTATCGCTGTGTGGCTCTCGATGAAAATCGGGAGGATACATCTTGTGTTTGTCCCGAAGCTTGGATTCTCGATGCTAATGGTCGATCTTGTATTCGTAAGTGTTAAAAATGCTCATAAACTACCTCTCCTAACTCATGTACAGTCAGGGACAAAAATAATTTCAAACGACTCCTGGATTTAGGTTACCCACAATCTGCAATACTTATGTCAACAAATTCAAGCATTGCAGGTGACTTATCTTTGCCATGATCTACAGAGTTGTCTGCCACTGTGTTTGTCTCCGACTCTATGTGAATAATTATTGATTTTTCCATTTTTTATTCATTCATTTATTTATTTATTCTTTATGTACTGGAGCTAAGCCCTGAACATTGACCTTCTGTTACTTGCGAACTCACCAAAAACTTACTTGATTGCTTGCAAGGGGTAATTTCTTGGCCCAAAGTTCTTCCATTCAATTTTCTATTTTCTGTTGAAAGTTTTGTCGTTCAACCCTTGAGAACGGTGTGAAGTCAGCTCTTCCACAGCAAGTAACTCAATGATTGGGTTGAAGCATGAAAAAGTACAGTTACTCACTTATTTTGTATTTTTTCTTTCTCGTTTAGTGTAATGATCTAAAAAATCCGGAAAAATAGGACTTCTTTTTAAATTTGTTGCAAATTGGTAAATCATTTGTAAAATCCTGAACAAAGATGAAAAATAAAAAATTTGCTTATTGAAATCATATACTTTTGTCTTTAGTTAATGAGTTTTTGATTATTCATCACATTCTTCTGTTACTTTGCAGCAGACTCTTCCTCTGCAAATTCTTCCTCTTGGCTCCTCACCGTCATTTTGACGGTTGTTTGCGTCTTCCTGATCCTTGTCATCGGCTCTCTCTGTGTATTGCTGTGTAAGTCTCATGTTTTCTGCATATATCAAGTAATGTTAAGAAAGAGCGTTTTTTATGCAGTTAATAGGCTACCTAATTTTTTAATGCTTGGAACAAGATGGGGTACTTTTGATTTTGGTTTAGTATGTATTATGATTTAAAAAGGGGGAAAAAAAGAAAAAAAGAATGGGTTTGATTGAACCAAATTTTTGCATTCTGTCTTTTTTTCACTTCTTTGAGCTGGGATAATTATATGATTTGGTTTCTCGCGTCATTTTTTGTGGAGAGGCTCTTTAAATTTGTTTTCTAAAACGGAATTTGTACCGTGATAGTCAGCTGGTCGAGGAACTCAAGATTCGAGCAAAATTGACGGACTTGCGGTTATATCTCATTGAATCACATGTAACTGCAATTGGAGGAAGGAATTATTGGTGTGATTTAGTGTGTTCTGTTCTTTTTAATTGAACACTCAAACTGTGCTGGCTAACGGCAGTAAAAAAATATAATATGCTATAATCCATTGTTTTGTATTGTGTTCTGATTAACCCTTTCCACTCGTGAGCATTTTTACCCGACCGCCCCACCAGCTCGTGGAGCTTCAACAACACGATATGAAAACAAACCATATGATCTGTAAAAAACTCACATCACGGTGTACAGAGCGCGCTGGTGAAGTGCGTGATGTTCGTCCTAGTTCCCATAAAATCCGCTAGAGCTCATCTTTGGTCAAGCGCGTCAAGCGTGCCGAATATATCCGGCAATCGAGTCTTTAGAAGGTATCTTTTTTTTGTCGGATATATCCGACCTGTGAGTGGAACTCAACTTTTCCCTGGTCGAATATATCCGACATCCGAGGGGAAAGGGTTAAGGAGATTAGCCCCTAATTGCTCGGTTGCCTGGGTCTTTAAAAACTAAATTTGATGCTTAATTCTTATACATTTTTTGTAGGGTAAGGGTGATACCTATTAACCCCTTAACGCCCAGGTTAGGAATCCAGCTGAAAATATGCTGCCACTATATTGTAAGTGGTCGGAAGCTGTAGTTCATACTCTTTGGAACAGATAGCGCTGCTAATCATTGACATTTCATGCATTACAACATACGCTATAGCACATAATAAACGAGAGGGTACAAAAACGTACATATACGGGCGTGGGCATTCGAGGTGGTTTTTTGCAGCCCGTATATATACGGGCGTGGGCGTTAAGGGGTTAAAACGTTCTGCATTGCGTAGTAATAAAAAAAACAGCATCTGACGTACAGATTGGGTTCATGACAACGTCATACTGAACTCGAATTTGAATCTGAGGTGTTCCGGCTCCATCACTAATAACATGCAGTAGCAATTCGCTGGGGCGGCTGGGCTTTTATTCTTATCCTTACTCTAAAAAGTTGCAAGGCTTACTTGATTGAATCCTATTTTTCCTCCAACTTACACTCTTTGAGTAGTTGATGCTTGATTCAATAGTTGCCTGATACAAAGTGAGTGGAACTTTATGGCAGAGCTTTGATGTTTAATTGTTTTCTATTCTTGTTTATATTTTAGACAATGGATATCAAAGGAAAAAAGAAGCTATGATTCAAAGGAAAAAGCACGATTTCCAATTGAGTCGATTGCGTGTTACCTCAAATAGTATGATGACTGAATTCAATCCAAATTATGAATTCGGCGGAGGGACGTACACCATCAATGATCTGAAAGATATCCCTCGTGATAATTTAAGACTAGTCAAAGCTCTTGGTCAAGGTGCCTTTGGAGAAGTATATCAGGGGCTTTACAGACATAGAGCAGGCGATGCTGTTGAAATGCCTGTTGCTGTCAAGGTAATAATGATAAAATTCTCTTTTCAAAATAAATGGTAAGATGTGCTCTTAATGGTTGGTCACCATTTCTTATCTTATCACAGAATACTTACTACAACCAGAACAGAATTCTTCATAAGTTATCAACATTTAAAACCCATTTTACTGTTCTCAATCGAATTTCACTATAGTATTTTTTTAAGAAGGCTGTTATTAAGATAATGATACATGTGTTTTCCAAAAAATATTAGTGACACCTTGATTTTTTTCCGGGTTTTTACACTGATTGTCTTCCTATCCCTTCTTTTTTTTATGCAGTCCAGTCGTTCACTGTGAAATATTAGCATAACGAACCACGTGTTTGGGCGGCTGGACTTTACTACTACTACTACTACTACTACTTATTTGGAATTTTCTTAAATATTTCTAAATGCTTGCTAGAACCCAGTTCTAACTTTTCTGAGACTCATGGGAAAAATAGTTCAGTGCTGTGACGTTTATGTCAGTGAACAAAACTTAGCGCCAAAGACTTCAAATTTTTATAAATGAGCTCCTTTATAAGACAAGATTTTTGAAAAATATTTTTGAAATGGTTTTAGGTGATAATTTAAAAAAAAAAAAAAAAACAAAAAAAAAAACAAAAAAACAAACAAACAAACAAACAATAATTCTGGAAATACTGTTAAATCAAGGTTATAGCCATTTTTTTGGATTGAAATATCATTCTAAACATTTTTTTGGATTGAAATATCATTCTAAACAAGTGTCTTAGTGTGATGTCAGTGCTGGTTTTCATCAGCCAATCAGGGATTGGGTTGTACATGTACACGACTGGCCTTTATCTACCTGGGTAAGAGCCTCATTATGCTCAGTTCTGAATTGTCAAATTTTGAACTGTTCCAAATTCAATAATAGATTGAAGTTTCAAAAACACTGAATTCTGCTCAATATTTTATTTTGATTCTATGTTTTTACCCGAACAGACTTTACCTGAACTGTCAACGAGTCAAGCAGAAACAGATTTTTTGATGGAAGCTTTAATCATGAGTAAATTCAATCATCCAAATATAGTTCATTTTATTGGAGTTTGTTTTGATAAGCATCCAAGATTTATTGTCATTGAATTACTGGCTGGAGGTGATCTCAAAACTTTTCTCCGGGAGTCTCGAGCGAAGCCTGTAAGTTTATTCCTTCTCTTTTTTTCAGTTTTTCTACGTTCACCTACTCTTTTGACCTTTCTTCCACTGAAGCTATTACCTGTGAAAGGCAATAAATCCATTCAGATTCCAGACTCCATTCATTTAGCCCCATTCAGACTTGAGAAAGTTTCAAAATTCCACTGAATGTTGTAAATGTAAAATGTAAACTTGGCAACATTCGTAGGGCAACGTGCATTATGTATATGTCAGCATAAATGCATGAGTCTCTGCGTCGCAGAACAAAAAGAAAAAATTCACTTGCAGTGTCTCTCTCGTGACATACTCTCGTATACGTATAATGTTTACCAAATAAATATAGCTGCCTCCGCTTTGAGGTGTCCAAAGCATGTATTTCTTGTTACAAATTTTGTAATTCAATAATTCCTACGGGCCAAATTCCAACACTGAAATGAGGAATGAACTTTTTACAAAAAATGTTTAATTACTACATAATTAATAAATATCAAATAATATGTAGTTTAGCAGCCATTATTTGTTTCTTTTTTGAAAGACTCCCTCTATTTCTTTTTTGGATAAGATTGGCTTTAAGTAATCAAATTTTTGAAACTTAATTTGTATAATAACTTTTAAAAACTTATAAAATTTGGGTAAGGTGAATCTTCAGCGACCTTTAGTGAGATTCAAATCCGCTAGATTACACTACTGTTGCGCGCTCTCTGGAACCAAAGGTTTGCCACCTTTGACCATCATTTGCGGGAGCTAGAGTCAAGTTTTCGAAAATGTTTGCGTTGCGTTCTAGATCAAATCCTAAGGAATATTTTGATACCATTCCGTGCTTTCTACGACCAATTTTTTGGGTTGAATGTATAGGCAAGAAATTGCGAGTTTGAAGGTGTTGATTGAATTCGCAAGGAACCTTCAAACTCGTAATTTCTTGCCAATACTTTCGACCCAAAAAATTGGCTGTAGAAAGCTGGGAGTGGTGTCAAAATGTTCCTAAGGGTATGATGTGAAACATGATGTTCCAACATTTTCAAAAACTTGACTCTAGCTCCTGCAAATGACAATCCAAGGTGGCAAACTTTTGGTTTCAGAAAGCGTGCAACAATAGCGTAATCTAGCGGATTTGAATCTCACTGCAGGTCGCTGAGGATTCACCTTAAATCACTCACCTGCACAGATTCAAAATTTAGTTCTTACGCATTCTGCCGGGACCCGCCACGGCTTTGTGTCGGCATTAGGTTCATTAAAGTCATTTGAAAAGTTTTAGTTTCATTAGTCATCTTAAACAGCTCTTAATCCCTTCTCAAGCGGAGTCTCTTATCATGATTCAAATTGTTGCTCCGATGGATTTTTAATCTCGTCAATTGTCCATGATTCTAAAATCTGCATTTGCAGCAAGCAGCTGCTCTGAAACTCCTTTCTTTTTCCTGCATCCTTATTTGAATTGAGTAAAATTAACTGTTTGTGAATCCTGTGCACTGATTTGTTTGTTTCTAAATCCTTGTCACTGAATTGCTTGCTTGTAATTTTTTTTTTTTTTTTATATATAAATTTTATTATTACTATCTTTCACTCTTTGGGGAAATTTAAGTACACATTCTAAATTAAAATAAATATACAGGGTGTTTCACAACAGGATAGTGACACTTGTTCCTTAACTACTCCTTGACATAGGTACAAGAGGAAGTTTAAAGCTTGGTAAACCAAGGGGTCGTAAGAGCCCTTGGCTTCCTCCGATTAAGTTTGGGTCACCCCGGCATTGTCTAACAATATGAGTACGTCCTCATTTGGGTGGTCATGAAGACAAGCTTCATAATTACAGGCAATTTTACTAATATAATCTGAGACGATTTCAATGCTGAGGTCCCGGTGAATGTCCGAGTTCCTCTCGTACAAATTTTTCTAAGAAGCTTGCTTGTGATGAATCCTGTGAACTTCTACGCTGCACTTTTGCGCCTCAAAATCACCAAATGGTTAATGATAAAAGTCATTAAGTTTCTCTACAAAATCTCATTTCAAAAGGATCATGAACACAAAAGGAATTTCTTCATCAAGCTTTGTAATTTTGTATAATTAATTTCAATTTGTTTTCTTTTTTTCTAGGAGCGTCCCTCACCTTTAACCATGAAAGACTTACTAACTTGTGCTTTAGATGTTGCAAAAGGCTGTAAATATCTGGAAGAAAATAGATTTATTCATCGAGACATTGCTGCTCGTAACTGTTTGCTCACAACTAAAGGCCCTGGCCGCACAGTCAAAATTGCAGATTTTGGCATGGCTCGTGATATCTACAGGTACTTTTAGGACTGTGTAAAAACTTTCTTTTGTGACATTTGAACCCTCTTGTTGCATACCATGCTAACACTTACAGTTTGTTAGTATTTCAAATTCTACAGATGTATAATGTATGTAAGGGTTGGTCAAAGTACTCTTTCATGGAGTTATTGTTGTTGTATGTTTTTTTCTTCATAATTTTTTTCCTCTTCTTTCAAACTTTTTTGTTTCATTACAAGTTCAGTCTTTGTTATCTACAATAAGACATGTAGATAATACCAGTATCAATGTTTGTTTGCGCATTTTTCTTGCAAAAACTCCATTCCTAGGTTATGATTTGACTAACCATAAAATTGATTTTTGCGGTGGACCTCAAACAAATTGGCCGCGTACTACGAGGATCAACTGAGTATCTTCCATTTCATCAGAAGTTTTGTATTTAATCAGATACATTTTCATGTATTTCCTCAAGCAGTTTTTTGGCAAAATTGTAAGCAAACCTATTGCATAAAGCCGGTGTTAACTTCATCTAAGCATGGCAAACTAAAGCAAAAGAGCTGTTCAAAAGCTTTTAAGATCTTTTAAAATTAAGAGTTCCTTGGAACATTGTGTCAAACGCTTTCTCTTTTTTTTCCAAAGAGGATGCTTGCTATTCTTTATGAATCATTTCGGCAATTTAGAGATCCTATTTGAGTTACAGCAAAACATATTTTTATTATTTTTAACTTCCCCAGTAATCCTCAACATTTTCATTCAATTTCCCCAAATTAACATATTTTAATTTGTTGCAATATTTTCAGGGCTGACTACTATAGGAAAGGCGGCAAAGCCATGTTACCTATCAAATGGATGCCACCTGAAGCATTTTTAGATGGGATTTTCACTTCAAAGACTGATGTTTGGTACGGTTTTTCTTTTAAATTTTTTTCCCACATTCTTCCTTATTTCTAACCTTTTGATTTGTCAACATTGCGCAGATGATCACAGATGCAGGCTGATTCTCCTCGTTTGGACGAGACGAGACGAGATAGCAAGAATCGACCAATCCCATTGGTTTAAATGGCGTCACGTGACAGATTTGAAATCATTCAACCGGGGAATGGACAGGTTAAAGAGTCATTCTTTTCAAATTCACGACTCTTTAACCCGTAGAATGACTTCAAATCTGTCGCGTGATGCCATTTAAACCAACGGGATTGGTCGATTCTTGCAATCTCGTGTTGTCTCGTCCAAACAAGCAGAATCAGCCTGTAGGAACAAGGACAGGATAACCTCAAGAGATATTATGATGGGTTTATTAAAGAAATGAGGGTACACATTGAACAACTCCCCAACATGCTGAACAAATTTGCTTAAGAAAAGTCTATTAAATTTGAACTCAAAAAGCTCGTAGTCAAGCGGTGTCCTTATTCCATGGAGTAGTGCACGTCATCTAAATGATGGATTATTGTTTTCTATTTTAGTTCAAATCAGTTCTTATTGTCTTCTGTACATCTCTTTGATGTTTCCTTTTCTCATTCTCTCTTACTCTGTTTTTGGCTCTCTAACACAATTTTTTAGCCTTTGAGCATTTTCAAGTAAAGTTATTCTATTTCTATTTTCTATTTTTTCTTCTATGATAGAATTGTGGACCTTTCTGGACCACGGACTTAAAAGCAAACACTGTACTTCAAGAATAACACATTTGAAAGTTTATTTGGTCATGTTTATTCGCTTAAATGAACCTTGCGTGTAGGTGTCTAAGATGGAAAGATTACAGTTTTTTTTTTTTTTTTTCAGTTGTGTTCCAGGGATAGAGAGAAAAACTGTCAATAATTAATGTTACAGCCTTGTCAGCTCTTCAGAGAAGAACCAAACCGGTGCAAGGGTTTATGTGTCATTTTTCCGGCAAATATTTTAAAATGCCACAATTTTCGAACAAATTCAGATATTTATCTGATAGTTTGAGGATGTAACTTTAAAAGTTATGAAAAATTGATCGAGATGGTTGCCGGAAAACTGACACCTACACGTAATCATCATTTGTCTGGCAAGGTCCACAGTTAACAAATTCAAGTTCACCATTAACCTGGCAACTTATTATAATGTAGGGACAATTCAAAAAAATGTCTGTGTTCAATCTGATTTTAGTTTTTTACTTACTTTCTGTAAAATGTAGAAAACTTGATAATGGAAAAAACAAAATTAAATCTTTTATTTTAGCCATTGTTATCTGTCGAAGGTATCCATCTTATTCTGTTGTTATTGTGTATTTTCTGTATGTTTTCTTATTTTAGTCTTTTCTTTTCACAAACATTTACTCTTTCACAGGTCCTTTGGTGTATTATTGTGGGAAGTAATGTCACTAGGATATATGCCGTACACAGGGTTAACAAATCGAGACGTCATGGCGTTGATCACTACTGGAGGTCGATTGGAACCTCCCAGCAACTGTCCGCCTCCTCTTTATGCCATAATGACTCAATGTTGGCATCCTAATCCGGAAGAAAGACCAACTTTTTGTACCATCTTAGAAAGGCTGGGATACTGCATCCAAGTAAGTCGTTTATTTTACATTTCTCCTATTTTTTATACAATGAGAAAATAAAATCTGAATCCATAGGCAAAATACAGGGTGTCTCGCATAAGGCTACCTACCATAAAGAGGCTGATTGAGTTAGAAATAATACCGTATTTACCCGTGTATAATACGCCCCTGTAGATAATACGCTTCCCAGATTTTCAAGAGGCCAAAAATGTAAAAAATAAACACCAAAAAATAAACACATAGATAATACGCTCGGGCTTTGTTCAAGGAAACTCAAGAAAGTTGTCGATAAGTATAGATTCAGCCCTTCGTTGCACAGTGAACACGTGCGCTATCACTTGTTTACTACTGTTAAAGATGGATCGGCGGCTTTGTCTAACTCAGTGCCTTCTTCTTCATCATCAGAACCCGAGTCGCCGGTGCGGCATTTGACTCCTTATCAGACTCATCATCCTCTGGCCCTCCTCGCGTTATCGTATAGAAGCAGCCCGAGTCTCCAGTCTTATCATATCTTGCTGATTGAAATGTGCGAGTCATTCCGTATTTTATCTTATCAGTTATCGCGCAAAGTCTATAATTATATCGCAAAATTATCAGATAGTCGCAGTTTTCATCTTTGGATGAAAATTACCCCGGTATTGCATGGTTACCAAATGAAAAGGACTCATATATGAAGGAAGTTGAAAATTGATATTTAACACCGTTAGATAATACGCACCCCGTAGAGAATACGCACCCTGTAGATAATACGCACCCGGATTTTTGAGCCGCAAAAAGTGTGTTTTTGATGCATATTATACATGGGTAAATATGGTATTTTTTATTTCTATCGTATCACATTTTGTTCTTAAGATGCTTCCCGCCTGGGGTAAAAGTATGGAAAAATATTTTGTTATTTTAAAATGGTGGCTTAGTTTGTCAATAAGATTAAACTAAAATTGGACTCTAGACATTTTTCTGTATGTCAAATTCAAAAAATACCCTAGAAAAAAATCCTACAGTAAGTCTGAGCTTTTTCCTGATAATTACGCTCTTTTTATGGCTAACGTTTCATGTTGCCAATGAGAATTTGCAAATTTTTTGAAGGAATCAGGTTTAAAAACCCCTGATGAAAACTTTCGGTCTTTTATTTATTCTTTTTTATTATGATGCATTTTCAGTGAGTGTGATAATAATCAATGTCGAAGGTGGAAAAGTTAGAAGCCAAACTCAAAAGTTTCATATGACTAACTGCTCCATTTTCATTTGGCGAAACTAAAAGAAAGATCAAAAAGTTAAACTCAGCTCGGCTCATAATGAAAGTGTTTCTTTTGATTTTACCAATTGAAAATGGAGTAGTAAAAGCTTAGGAAATGTCTCAGTTTTATTTCTGATTTTTGGCTAACTGCCCCAATGTTGGCGCATCTTTCATTTGCTGATCATTCACAAAAGCATGCAGCAGTGGCATCATTTCAGGTCTTACTAGGGGGGGGGGGGGGGGGGCAAAAATCTGATGACCTCTTTTGTTTTGCCTCTTATGAATTTGAGGTCCTCAATGACCCTAATGTCTCTTTTTACTCACAATTTGGGCAAGTATTGGGGAAAAACACATGTTTTTTTTGAAATCACAATCTTCAACGTTTAACCTATACTCAATCAATGCGACTACTTTTCTTCTTAATGAAATTCACATCTGCCAAAACATTTCACAAAAAATGTCTCTGAATATGATTATAGTGCTAAGAGTGAGTAATATGCTGGAATGCTCTACAATTTCTTACCAGGTGACTTCATCATTAAAACTGTATATTCCTTCTGGAATGATTTCCCTTAAAGTATCAAATTTGACGTTGACTTTACGTTATTTCTCTGTACCTATCTGCATCCTTTGCCTGACTCGAAGAAGGTGCACTGTATCCCATGTGGCATATTTGAACAACTACAGGGTGTTGAAAAACTGTTCCCGAATATTTCAGGGGCGGATTTTACTGATCAAAATAAGACCTTTTTTTCCTATAAACATGTGTCCGAAAATGCCCCCCTTTTGAGCTACAGCCCCCCAAAGTTTTAAAAAAGTTACGGTTTTTTTGGAATAGCGACCACTATTATGAACCAAATGTCTTAAAACTTGGTGTCCTAAGGTAATTTTACGTGTAAAATCCATTAATGACCTCGAAAAATTCAGAAATTGAGTCTGACTGCACTTTTCACGCAATCTTGTACCTTTAACGGCACAAATTTTATGTTACGGATTAAAATTTTGAAGAATAATTACCAAAATCAGTTGCGGAAAACCCTTAGAAAGATTTTTGGTCCTCTTTGTTTCTTTCGATACGACGCGTTTTAAGCGAGATAATCGCTGCACAGTGTGGAAAAGTCAGCGCTTTTACCATGAAAAACGGCAGTGAGTATGCAACCCGCCTCTCCGCTGCTTCTACGGGCCGGCCGCTATGGTAAAAGCGCTGACTTTTCCACACTGTGCAGCGATTATCTCGCTTAAAACGCGTCGTATCGAAAGAAACAAAGAGGACCAAAAATCTTTCTAAGGGTTTTCCGCATCTGATTTTGGTAATTATTATTCAAAATTTTAATCCGTAACATAAAATTCGTGCCGTTAAAGGTACAAGATTGCGTGAAAAGTGCAGTCAGACTCAATTTCTGAATTTTTCGAGGTCATTAATGGATTCTACGCGTGAAATTACTTCAGGACACCAAGTTTTAAGACATTTGGTTTATAATAGTGGTCGCTATTCCAAAAAAACCGTAACTTTTTTAAAACTTTGGGGGGCTGTAGCTCAAAAGGAGGGCATTTTCGGACACATGTTTACAGGAAAAAAAGGTCTTATTTTGATCGGTAGAATCCGCCCCTGAAATATTCGGGAACAGTTTTTCAACACCCTGTATATTTCAATATCTTTCTTCAGTTCACTATTATGGGGTTGTGGCCCACATAAGGGTGTGGTACTCTTTTGCTTGTCTCATCAATTTTAGAAACTGTAAATTTTCAAAAGTGTATAACTGAGAAATTATTAGCAAAAATTTTCATTGTGGTGATTTCACTTTTCCCAGGATCCAGATGTCATCAACTCTCCTCTACCAGTATTTTATCGTCCTCCTTCATCTGAGAGGGATACTACCATCATGAGACCTGCTTCCAATGAGGATTGCATTCAACCAGACTATCTTATACCTTTACCTGGTCCGACGGACACATGGGAAAACAATCTCTCTCGAATTCCAGAGTCAAAATCAACGCAACCACTGTTGGATGATTCTCCGATGGATAACACGAGTAGTGTAACTCGTCCGAATGGTAACAATAATGTTCTCAATAGTAATAATGCTTCTGCGACAGAACTATCGGAAAAACTACCCTTATCCTATGTCAATGTGAGCGTAGACAATACTCCTCCACCATACACTATTAGTGGGCAGCTCTCTGAGTCGCAGATAAATTGTTAACCGACGATGAAGACGGATGATTGTGTGACAGGTCTGTTTCAGCTTTTACTCCTCTGACTTTCCATGAGCTTTTACTCGTTTAACTTTGTGTAATAATTTCCTCCAAAAATATAACTGATGCAAAATTATTCTTAAAATCTTTGTGGTGCACTCTCAAAGGTTATAGAAACATTTGTTCAAAGAAATTCATTCATATTATGATTGGTCCAAAATATTACCTAAGTTCAATATTTAACATCTAACGCATTTTGAACCAAATTGTTGGGCCTAGTTGCACACCTGTTCAATAAAATGTTTGGCCACTCTCCATGAGTGGTCAAAAAGTTGTAATTGCTAGTTTATTTCCAAAGATAGAAAAATAAACATACTCCAAAACTACATACTTAGGTGAGAAACTATTGCATCACTATTTTTTCCATTGAAAATTGTAAACATTTTTGTTTGGACCATATGCTCAGCCAAGCTTTGGATGCTTGGCAGCCGAGTTTCATTAATGAAATTACTTAAAATTGAAAAATATATTAAAAATGTGTTTTAATAACATTTTGGTCAAAAAGATAGGATGGACAAAATTATTCTATGATCATTTTATATTATTAGGCTAATGTAAAGTGGACGAAATTCGTTGGACAAACGTTCTTGAAACCACTCTCAAACGTCAGAATTGTAAAACGAAAATATGTTTTTAAAAACTGGAAAAAAGTGGAAAACGATGCTAATTGAATTGGATGCGTTGCCTTGGATTTTCATTTGTCACCACTTAGGATGAACCTCTGTGGCGGTCAGAATTGTCCAAGTGTCCTCAGCAAGTGTCTATTTTCAGCTTTGTCCCTGATCATTTCAGGTTATCTCTCTGACTTTTCCAACTTTTTCTCTAGTACAAAAAATTGGTGCTTGGATGCATACACTGATGTACTCTCAGATTTAATTCATCAAGCACCTGGGTCTTTTTATAAAGATAACTGGAAGTTAAAGGCCAGGTCCAAGACAGCGAAAGGTTGTCCGAGAATAGATTGGACTGCACTCTTGTCCATTTGCAATGAAAACATTGGCTCTCTGCCACCAATAACATTACCCTTGTTTTGTTCAGTGCATCTAGATGTACCGGTAAGCGTGTTGTTTTCAACCAATCAAAAGTTGGTTGCTAACCATCTGTATCTTCGAACATTTCCAGATTTAGCCAATGCTTCTTAACATATCTTTTTAATTATACTACCTCTCTAAGTTGTTTGTTTTCACCCTATAAAATTTGAGTGTAGAGTAAAGAAATGTTGAGTGTGCTCCCTGTATGTTTTGCATAATATAACTTGGTTGGTGTAATTACTTGGACAAAAGTTTGCAACAGACCTGTCCACATTTTTGAAAGTTAAGCTGTCTTATTTTCTATTTTTCTACTGCAAAATTTTGACGTGCGCTTTTTTATGTACAAATGAAATTATGAACTTATTTATTTTTTGTACCTTTCTTTACTGTCTCAAACTTGTATTTCTTTTTTTCTTTTATTTGCTCATCATTTTCTTGTTAGGTGAATTTACAATTTGTTTAGTGCCAAAAATTAAATCGAAATACCGAAAAGTGTTTACTCCCAAGAGATTGAAGAGATTTTAAAAGATTGAAAGAGGGAGATCAGCAATCATAATTTTCTTCATCATGAAGTCCAATAGACTGTTTTAGTAGAGCAATATATCGTAACCATTGCCATTCGAGGGCCTCTGGCTCCGAACAAACTCTGGTTCAATGTAATTTCCCCATAAGCAAACTTTTGAACGGAAATTGAGGGTATTAAATCGCACAATTGATGCAAACTTTTTGCGATTATGAGTTCTACGTCCTCAAAAATGCTTAATTATGCCTGGTTCCTTGACTAAAACTGCCAAAATCAATAAGATATTACAGATTAAATGTTGCATTTGTAGGTTAGAATCGCCCGAAATCCCGCCAGTTCCACGACAACAACAATAACATTTGGGTGATTCCAACCTCCAAACGCAGCGTTTAATCTGTAATATCTTGTTGATTTTGGCAGTTTTAGCGGTGGGACCAGGCAAAATTAAGCATTTTCGAGGACATAGAATTCATAATCGCAAAAAGTTCGCATAAATTGTTTGATTTTATATTCAAAATTTCCGTTCAAAAATCCGCTTATGGGGAATATGCATTGAATCAGAGTTTGTTTGGAACCAGAGGCCCTCGGACGGCAATTGATATGATATATCGTTCTACTAAAACAGTCTATTCAGGTGAATCCAGGCAATAGTTGGAGATTTTTCAAAAGGCCAGATGGTGCCTCTAGTCACTTTCCAAAATGTCGTCTTTTTTGGGTAATTTGAACTGACTTGGCCTGGGCGGCTACCGCCACTTATACTGAAATAACATTGAATTATGATAATAGACCAATTTCACATGGTTTTTTTATTGTCTTATCGTAAAGTACTCCATGAGTTGAGTAAGAGGTATTTTTTACAAATTTTTTTCGGGTACTGGATCATGGAGGAAAACAGATTTAAAGTTGTGGAAATTAGGTGTCCCATGATGTCATCCGATAGGTATCCCCATTTAAACACGTGTATTCTCGTCGATTTGAATAAAGCACTGTTTCTCAGGAACCGCTTGTTTGAAAAGAAAACCAAAAATATCCCTGTTCTCAGTTCACCAGGTACTTTCATTTTTCCCGCTAAATCGATCAATTTTCAGACACGTGCAATAGGCCCACTAGTGGAACGTTATGTTATGGTGTTCTTCAATTTTTTATGGATTTTTGGAACTATCAATCATCAAAACTAGTTGAGATATGAATTCGTAATTTTTAGAGAAGAGATTCCGGCTGTCTCTTAAATTGGTGTGAGTAGAACAGACTTCACTTGCACCCACCAAAGAGACTTCTGGAATCTGGTCTTGAAATTATGATTTCATTTCTCAACCAATCTTGATGATTATTGGCTCCAATTGGTTCAGCCAATTCGTCGTCCTCCGCACAAAGGGATGTATCTCCATTCCGATATTTCTAAATCTTCGCGCCTATTCTATTTTTTCACAAGCACATTTTTGCATCAAAATTCCTGAAAATCTCAGTGATTTTTTTCACAGGTATGAAGAAACACGCCTGAAATTTCCAAGAATTTTGATGCAAAAATGCGCTTGTGAAAAAATAGAATAGGCGCGAAGATTTTGAAACATCGTAATGGAGATATACGTGTCCCTTTGTGCGGAGGACAACGATTGAGCATAATTATCTGTTGTATCATTCAAATTACCCAAAATAGGCAAAATGGAAAGGTATTAGTAGCACTATCTAGCAGATCCAGAGATCCCCAACTTTTACCTGGAAACACCTTAAGGTTCTTTATATCTATGTAGTTAACTTGTTTTGCGCTGACTGTGGAAAAATATTCTATGTATAGTTGGATTTAGCATCAAACTGACAGGCAATCTTCTGTTTCTACACAGAGAAAAATTTTCCCGTTAATGCAACAAGAATTCTGTTCAATATTCTCCTAACTGGTATTTTGGTAAATTTAACCGGAATTCCTGTAACTTCAACAGGAATTCTGTCTATATTTATTGGAATTCTGGTTAGGAGATTATTCCACAGAATTCTTGTTACATTAACTGGAAAGTTTTTCTCACCATCAATAGACATATGTACTTGCATTTGTATGCAAAATATAAGAATGTTATTATGAGTGTACAGAATTCACTCTGTAAGAAAAAAAACTAAGTTCTATAAAGACTTCAGAAGAGCCAAGTTTATTTTCATTGTTTTACGTTTTGGTAGCTCTTGTTTCATTTTGAGAGGTGAGGTACCTATAGAAGAGTTGGGAGCTATTTATCTCTCAGTCTTTAATCATCAAATAAATTTTGAAGAGTATGGCATCAACGAAAAATTACTTTGTCTGAAAATAATGGGGCATCAAAAAAAATTAAAGGGGATTCTAATTATTAATCTTCTCAAGTTTGGAACACAGTCCTTGGTGAAAATTCAACTCAATAAACATGTTCATTTGAATCTAAGATTATTTTGGCAAATTGTCCTGAAAAATACATTTTCTAAGGAGAAAGCTGAGGAAATAGGATTTTTCAGATTTTTACCGAAAATTTGACAGAGACCAAATTTTCCAAGGTAGAATTTTTGTCGAGTGGAATTTTAATCATGATAAGAATGCAGTTGTATGCAACAAGCTTTCACTGTACGTAAATCATCATCTCGAATTACTTGGGATCTCAGACTGGTTTTATATATCCTCAGTTATCTTCAGCTCATCTTAGTCAAATATTGCCAAGTAAAGATGCATGTAGTTGCATTTATTTTAGTACAAATAGATTATTCCTTCTTTTGCGTTGAAATATCCAGGAATTCTATCAAAATGTTCAAATTTTATTTGTGAATTTGTCATGAGCGTGACTTCACACTGTGGAGGGATTTGCTTGTAAAATCCCAACCTCAATAAATATTGTGATAAGCTGAAAAAATAAACTATGCGCTGTTACACTGAATCTTCAAAATGAGAAAGGGGAAAAATATTTTTTTTAATTTAATTTAATTAGTAAATATTATGTCTTGTAAAAATTTGATTTTGTTTGACATCATTTCAGACACACCACTCCTCACGCAATCTTAATTGATCAATTTATGGTTCATGAAAATAGTCTGTGTTGATTACTTTTCAAAAAATTTGATGGTAGGGTTGTCATTTGATTTGAATTTAAGAATTCATCTGCTAAGCTGTTGAAAGAAAAACTCAAAATTGATGCTGAAAATACGAAGCTCTTTCTTATTGCTGATAGGAATAATGTTCTGATCATTAATTGAAGGATGTTTGTATTTTCATTTTAGGTCTCAATCATGAGTTTTTTTTTTTATTATAATTATTATCATTCTATTTTATTTCTTAACGGCTTAAAAGGTAAGTCTTAAAAACCGATTCTGACGACTCAACCTTGCTTTCTAAAAATAAAATAAACACGTTCTCATAGATCATCTGTTAATTGATGAATTATGATGGCACGAGAAATAAGCGGTACGGAATCATATTAAAGGAACTCATTTCCATAAGCAGTACTTTCAACAAATTAAAGATTTTTGCAAGATTTTCACAAGCTAAGTTTCGCCTTTAAACTTGACGAATTTGTTTGCCCCCTCCCCATCTCAGCCACCCCAAGGGACTGTCGGATGCTTCTGGAAATATCGAAAAAGAAAAATTTGGGGTCAATTCCTTATCTGACTCACTTGTTTCAAATTATTTGGTTCAGTAGTTTTTGAGAAAAATGCCCTATATCTGGGTGGCTTAGTACACCCGGTACAGTATCTCCTTGCTCTAAGCAACTACTATCGCAGTTATGCGTGTGAGTGTGGGACTGATCTGCAACAGCTCTCCTGCCCCACCTGCAAGGTGTTAGGAGTATGAAGAGTGGCTGAACTTGAACCTTGAAGGCGAAACCTAGCTCGTGAAAATCTCGCGACAATCTTTAATTCGTCGATAAAACATGGTATTACCTGTAGAGATTTTTGTTTTTTCTCTCTCTTTAAGTTTGGTGCTCCTCTTCCTCCCAAAGTAGGTAATTGTTTTAGTTTTACATAAATTGTACCCAAATGAGTCAATTCTCAACAGGTTCAGCTACATTCATGATTCAAGTGAAGCTCACAGTAATTTGTCAAAACTTTCAAATTATACTAAACTGTTAATTTGACCCATTTATGCCTAGTGGTGCATTTTCACACCACCTTACAAATTTTCTAAGAGCCACATTTCAAGCAATTTAAGCCAACTCTTGAAAACTGTTTTGGGATATTTTTGCGCCTCTTGTCTTACAAGGGAAAAAAAATTAGAATTCATTCATCATTTCCTCATTTTTAAACGGATTTGAATGATTTTCATTTATAAAATAAAACTTAAAATTTCAAACAACTTTGGGCATTAATGGGTTAATCTTGTTGCTTCGGTTTTCCTATTTTGAATGCTTTGCAATGCATTTTATTCTCCATGATTTTAATTTCATGATCAGCAAACTACTCATTTATACTGTTTGAAAAGTAAAAAACGACTTGAAACTGCAATTATGGCCTCAAAACTTTTTCAACAAATTTTAACTTATTTTAATCGCGGCAATGGGGAGTACTTTTTTTATAAAATTTATAACCTGAAGAAAACGAAAGTTGGACAAGGCGCTGAGTTTCTTTCAGGTTACGGTAACCCCTTGATCAAAGAAGTCGAGTGTAACAATAAATTTTTTAATTTCATATTTTGATGGCTGTGTATTAATTATTATTATTTAGATGTTTTAAGTTGTTGATAAGTAATTTTAAGCGTTTCTTGTTAAATAAGTCATTAAGAATTTAGAGTTTAATTATTCAGTTTTTTGTTTCTCATAACAAATCCTAGCTCAATTTATTTTGTGTACATATTATCTCTATAAGTACCTACCTGCCTAAAAGTTAAAGAAAGAAACCTTCAAAATACTATAGGTTTACTCTTATGAACTTAAACCGGGCAAGCTATGCTTTTGTGGACAAAAATTTGCTTTGAGAAATACGCAAAAACTAGTAAACGACAGAAAGTTTAGCGGGCACAAGAGAGTACGGCTTCTGTTTCATCACAAGCTGAGCGATTTGGTACTTGCCGAACATTGTATTGTTTTCATGGGTGTGTAAAAAATTTTAGGTGGTATGTAGGCTAGTATTAAGCATACTCAGCTTGGTACAGGGTTTTTCATTCTTGCTCGCCAACAGTAGATCCTTACGAGTTGTAGGATTTTGTGTTTCATGTTTCTAAGCGAGCTTAAACTCATTACACATGAGAGTTGGCAAATAGTAAGACTGTGGATGAATCATCCTTGAAAATACTTGCTTCTCAGGGAACCCTGAATATTTGCCATTCGAGTTGAGAATGCAGCAAATGCCACATCTTGCAGAGCTGGTTTTTGACATTTATTTCATTCCCTACCCATATCTGAACAGAGTCATACTGAAAGTTACAGGCTCAACTTAAGATACGGCATATTTCAGCAGGTGTGCCCCACTGCCTGATACTTTGTGCCAGGGTTGCTGTTTTGTGGATCTTAAGTAGAATTTTTTAATTCACCAATGATTCCACCAGTTGAAAAAAAAAAGGTTACACTGATCAGTTCGGCAGTCTGACTATAATACATGAAAATACTGCGACCTGTACTCTTTTTTGAACCGAAGAAATCATTGGTGCGTATCGAAATTCCATCAAATTTCAAAGTCAACGTTTCCGTCAAACGTCAATAAAAATATTATGTAGGTAAAGATTCACTATTTCCATGGGTTATAGTCCTACTGCTAATCTGGGCAGTGTAATCTTTTTATCTACCGGTAGAATCATTGTAGGATTAAAAACTTACCACTTACAATCTGCAAAACGGCAGCCCTGCTTTGTGCAGGCTCTGGCCAACCTCTGCAAGGCAGAATCTTGGTAGAGTGGTTTCAGTTGGTACTACCTTTGCTATCCAGAAAAAAATTCAGGCTCCTACCATAAAGATAAAATTTTCCAATAAAGGCTGGAACCAATTTATTTTCTCCTGCAAAAGTTGTTCCTTTTTTTTCATTATCAAATGACACATCTTGATTTACCCTGCTCCTATGTCTGATTTTTTTAAACCAGGAATGATCATAAATACTGTGAAGTATTAAAGTTAGGTCCATATGCTTCATTTTTTCTGAGTTGTAAAATTATGCAACCAACTGAGTAAGTATGATTTTTAAGGGATTGGCCGAGACCCTTTGAAGGTACCGTGTCTTACTATAAATTGTTTTAGTGAAGGGAAAAGTCCTTCCAATAGAATCATCCAGATACCGACGTAACAAGCCGATAGTTTTCATGGACCAACCACAAACTGGTTGAATGATGAAGTGATGTCACCCCTAACTGTCTACCATTCTTAATTACATGTAAACCGTTGGACATGGTTCAGTTTTCAAATATCATCATAATATGCCGTAATAACCCCTATTCTCTTTTATAAATTTTTAAGTCACGAAAGTTTCCAGTCACAGTTGAAATCTGTCACCCTATCATAAAAATTGAAATACATGTTTTTGGAACTTGATTGTAAGGGGGCAGCTCTTAAAAATTAAAAAACTGAAAGAGGTGGTATGTACCTCTCCAAAGATATCCTTCATATAATTGTCATAAAATGTAAAAACACTATCAAATACATCCCGTTTTCTCCTTGTGAACTTCTATCGCAACCCTTTAAAATTTTACTACCTGCCTCCTATTATTTTTGTTAAGAAGATACACCCCAGATGGATGTAATTACTTCCCCTAATGTTTGTTTAGTTTTGTGTGTATGATTATTTACATTTATATTCTATTTGTACTTATGGAAAGGAAACTGAAAAAAGGGAAAAATTGGGGAAAAAGTGACTTTATGGAATAAAAACGTTTCTGCCTTTTTACTTTTCTGTTGTTTTCAATTCCAATGTTCTGCAATCTCTCTGTAGCTAGAAGATGAGCAAAAATTGAGAAAGTAGCGAAGGACCTCAAGAGCATATCTATACCATTTTGTTTGAGACCGAGATGTATAAAGTGAACATTCTTACAAAATTTCGATTGATTCCCTTTAGCTAAATTTTTTATAACCTCCTCCACGCATAACATTCCATGAAGCATCTCGGTCCCATTTAGAGCGGCATAGAAATGCTTATGCATTGATTAAAAAGTATTTGAGGACTCCCTCAAGGTTTTTTTTTGATACCCTTCTTAGGGCAATATTTTTTATATCATCCTCAAAAAAGATTATTTGTGGAGAACGCTATTTAAATAGCCCATTTTTCAGAACAGCAGTTGGGTTCCATATAAAATGGTAAAGATGTGCTCTTGGGGATCAATTGAGATCTGTTAGGTGAGGTTTCCCCCACGTTATGATAAATTCCCTTGGGCCTGATTTTTTATATTGTCCTCCAAAAATGGCTTTCTTTGTTGTTGTCCACAAACAGAGCTAGATTTAGGCAGGGGCTGTAGGGAGTATAAGGGCTGGAAACCCTGGCGGCAAATTTTAAGAGGAAATTGTCGAGGAAGGCAAAAAGTGATGACCTTCTGTCTCTCCAAAATTCCTTACCATTTCTAGATGAAGGAAAAATGGCACATTGAGACAAGAAAGTGAATGAAGACACTTAACTGGGAATTTTTTCTTCAATATGCGCCAAAGTAGTGTGTTCGGGAACCATTCTTGAGCTCAAAAACTAGTTCACGGACCACAATCCTAGACCATCCACAGTTCAATCATTGATGAATGAATGCAATATTTCACTTAAATCCTAGTTGTCCCGAAAGGAATTCCATAGAATTGGATTTATTTCATTTACCAATGTGTGTCAGAAATTTATCGATTGTATCCATCAATATTGTATGTACCTACCTCAAGTACACAAACCGTACCGGCAGTTTGCAATGCCCATAGCTTTGAGAACAAACGATAAATATGCTGCTTGCAAATTCAAAAAGTGCCTTCAAAATTGCCTTTATGCAAAACCAATCACTGGCGCCGCAGTCACTTTTTGAGGTAACCGTTTGTAGTAGTTCTACTTACTGAGGGAGATAATATTGCATAGGTACATACATGGTGCTATAAGGTAAACATTCCAGTAGCCGGCACCCCTAAAATTTGCACCAGTACCCGGCACCCCTTTTTCACAATGTAAAAAGTATTAGTTTGGTGGCAATACTGGTGTTTTGGGTGGTTTTCTTCTGAGACCTCAAGTGTGAAACATTCGAAAAAAATACGCAAAATAACAAAATTGCCACGAAAACAAAAAATTTTTCACGATGTGAAAAATAGGTGCCGGGTACTGGTGCAAATTTTAGGGGTGCCGGCCGGCTACTGGGGTGTTTACCTTAACTTATAAAAGGTTCCACTCAAATTGTCTTGAAACTGGTTGTGAATTTTGAAAAACGCTAGAAACGAGTACGAGTTCCATTATACTGAGGGGGACAGGACATCTTTAAAGGGGGTTCCCGACTTTGGAGGGTCTCTACCCCCCCTGAATCCAATATTTTCTATAGGGACCCCCTTTTTTATTAGGTAGCTGGAAATAAAGTAAAATTCCAAGATTCTTATCTTAAACCAGAAGTCAATATCGGTTTTTGTTTTCGATATATCGAAGGTCGAAGTTTGATATGGACCATTTTCAAAAATTCCTAACTCCCCTTCAGATGATCCAAATGTAATAAACATCAAAACTAAACTGCTTTAATGAGCAAGCACTCTCCAATAAAAATACAACTCATCCAAAAAATGGGGCAGTTGCAAGGGTCTGAAATGTTGTGTTTTTTATAAAGAATAAATGAAAGTGCTTGATGAGCTGAGAACAAAGATGCTTTTGGTTTCTAATTAAGTCACATTATTTCGGAGATGAGATTTTGGCCCAAAACACATTGTTTTAAATGGGAATTCCGCGTAGTGATGTCACTACGCACACGATAATTTCCAATTTTACATCTGCGTATCTCCAAAACCAGGACACTTGGAAAAAAATCAAAGGGACCATTGTACTCAGCTCATCAAGTAGTATCATTTTCTTCATAAAAAACACAAAAGTTCATACCCTTGCAACTGCCCCATTCAAGTGAAGGGTAATTTTGAGCCCCCAAAGTTTTTCGGAAGTGTTAAAATTTTCACAGGCTAAAAAAGAAACCACTTAGAATTTCAAAAAACGCTGAAACGTGAGTTCGCTTATTTCAAGGTGTACATCTTTTCAGGGGGTCAACGATTCTCAGGCCACACAGAGTGGACGAGAGTGGAAGTAACGACCCCTCAAATTTGAAAATATCACATGGCAGTGTCATAAAGCCCTGCTTTGTGAAAAGTCGTTAGAAGGCTATAGAGGAAGTCATAGGTCGAGCATCATGGCGCAAACTAGAAGGCGACATCGTTTTTTGTTTTTGAGATATCGAAGGTTAAAGTTCAGACCGATTGAATTTTTGGTAAAAATTGGACTTGAACCTTCGATACCTCAAAAACAAAAACGATATTGACTTCCGGTTTGCGTTAAAAGTCTAACAGTTTACTTTCTTTCTAATTAGGTACCTATTCAATAAAGAATGGGAATCCCCATTTGAAGGGTTGGATTTAGGGGGGTGAGGAGTTGAGGACCCCCCACCATCATTGACGCACCTTGAAGTAATCGAAACCGTGATTTAGTGCTTACAGACAGGGTAATCTGAACGCATTTATAGTAGAGCTTTGTTTGTTTGAAACAGAGTGCCTTCAAATCACCGTGTATGCAACACCATCTCCCTGCTGTACGAATAGTTATCTCAAAAAGTCACAACGGCGCACTATGTGGTATTTGGCCAAAAAAGTTGGCATAAACTGTTCTTACTGTCCGAATGACTTGAAATGTTAGTCGGGGGTAATTTTTAACGCTGAAGTCAAATTTTGCTTCAGTTTTCCAACATTCAAAAATCCAAAACGGCTGCCGACTTTTTCGGCTAGTTGGTCGGCGGCCATCTTGGATTTTCGAATTTTGAAAAACTTATGCAAAACTTGAATTCAGAAGTACCCAAAGATACTGTAAATGTCAAGTCATTTGGACGGTGTTGCCAAATGGAACTGGACGCCACTGCTTGTAGTGGTATAGCCCCTAAAACAAAACACGTGAAAACGAAAATTTCGTGAAAAATCGTAAAATTCAAATTAAATTTCCCGGCAATATCGCATTTCATTGTATTTTTTGACTTCAGGGCCTAAAAATTGAAAATCGGGAAATTTACCTACGTTTTCAGCTAAAAACTTAGAAGTTGCTATTAAATATCAAATTCAAATTAAAAATGGATAAAATTGGCATAGACTGATTGTAATTACATTCAGGAAGACGATCCATCATGTCCAACATTTTTGTTGTAAATTCATTTGTAACACCTGTGTCTTGGCTTTGATTGTAGTTTCGTGCTGAGGCGAATTAATGGTGGTAAAATTGATTTTTCCCTTATTGTTAGTAGATTCCAGGTGAACTAATCAAGTTTAGACCCGCCAACTACAAGTTTCAGATGCAAAAATCTGCGTAGACTCCGAATATTACAACAGTTTTTCCCCATAACGACTTTTTTTTCTGAGTTTAATACCACATAGTGCGGCGGGCGCGGTGCCGCGCCAGTGCAGTGGTTGGTTTAGCATATACACAGTTTTGAAGGAGCTTTATGGGTTCTGAATCTGATGAGACGCATCGTTCTAAGGAACTTGAAATAGTGCTTCCTGGTCCGACCATCAGTCCAGTGCTATTGTGCTAAAAAATAGTGCCCAACAGCTGTAGGCCTGTAAAAAAATTCTATGCCAGGTAGGACTTTAGATATTTTTCCTTGAAACAAAGACCAGTTTCATTCAATGAAACGTCGGTTTACATCTTATCACTATAGAGCATTGAAATTTTGCAGCAAGGGCTCCAAATTTTATGTTATTTGGATGGCTGATGATCACTGGTTGGTTGATGGTTCTCTAGTTTGTTGGTTCCAAGAGATGGATTTGATTCAGTCAGATGGATGGGAATAGAAATCAAGGCTGAGTTTTGACAGTGGCTAAAGACCCTGATGGAGAGTTTCAAAAGGTAATTGCTAAGGGAGTGATACCCCCTTTGTTCTTTTTGGTGGCTTGTAGAATTTCTGAGAAACGGCGCCAAAATTCTACTGACCCATGTTCGGTAGTGACGTAAATCCGGTCTTGTTCACAAGTTGTTATTTTTTCCATGAACATCTCTTTAACTACGACAAGCAGTGAGTGACAAAAATTAAGAGAAGAACTCCCCACTCAACCTGGTACAGACGCGGGTTTGAAAACCCTAATTAACTTAATGAGTGAATTTCGGAAGTTTTGAGTGTCACCATCAGTCTATTTTACCGTTTTTACAAAAATGTCAACTCTTCCATCATCAGCAGAAAATGCTTGCAACAGCTCAATTTTTAAATTCCTAATTTTTCCTAATTTTTTCGCTTGTTTTTGAAAAAAAATTCCCTAAATGTTGTGTTGCTGCTCATCAGGGAATTTTTTTAAAGCACCGGATTTATTGACTGGATTTTTGAAATGAACAGCTGACACAGGCAAAAGACATACTAACCTTACAAGTCGCACACTGCAGTTACCCAACAATCAAAATATGACAAAAATATCCTGGTTTAAAACGATTAAGGAATTAATTCTATTATATTTTCTTGGTTTCCATGATTATGAGAATGATTTATTTTGGTTACCATACACCGGGTATTCAAGCCAAACTTGACAAACCTTCTTGACATCCCAAATTAGAGGGCGATTCAAACATTTTGAGTTTGTACAAAACAGTGAAAATAAGACCTTATTATTTAACACAATTTTATTAAAAAAGTCTATCAATGATAATTACAATTATAATTTAATCTATTAATTATTAAAATAATCAATTTAAAAGAGAATTTATACGCATGAACTAAAACTAAATTATTTACAGCAACACAGCAAACTTAGCTTTTCTTTGAGCGATCTAACTCTTCTTGAAGTAATCTGAGATCTCTATCTCGTGCTGCTTGTCTAAATTCCTCTCGGACTTTATTGGCGTATTCATCTGATGGAAGATGCTTTTGTCTTGCTTTAGTGACCCAATCTTCGTAAAATTCAGGCTGGTTGAAGAGATAAAAAGTGCCGACTGGAAACAGTATATAAAGCGTCATGCGAGCGATCTCTTGCTGCCATTTCCAGTTTTTTGCCATCACTAATGAAGTTTCCTTAGATTTGATTCCACGGACAGAGCTAAAAAATTAGATCCACAAACGAATAAAAAAAAATTCAATTCCATTGAGTAAATGATTGAGATTACAAAACAAATGAGTTAAAACAGGGAAGCAGTTTGGTAACATCATGGAATAATATTGCTGCGTGAACAGATTATTTTTTAGGTACAAACTTTGCCATTTTTTTTTAAACTTTTAACTAAACCTAGTAGCCTTAACACCTGGGCTTGGCTAGTTCCATTTGTTAAAACTTTGTCTATGCGCATATTTGGTTAGGCGGCTACCAGGAAGCTTCCACCAACAAAAATGCAAAATTATTTTTTCGTGATTCCGCAGCAATATTTTGAGATCTTGATATTTCATAGATTTCATAACTAGTACACAAAACTCAAAAAAGAGGGTAGATAGCTGGAGTACACTATAAAATGCAGGTATTCTTGACTATCTATTATGTGTTAAAAAAATCACATCTATTATCTGTTAGAAAAATCAAACATGCGGTTTAAACACAGGTGTTTGGCCCGCCATTAAAAAAATACAGCGTGCGGATTCAGGGGAATAGAAGAATGCACAAGAAGGCATTATAGTTTGACCAATTTAATTATAGAGGCTATCTTTGAGGACTACTTTGATTGCTAGACCATATAATGTAGACAGGGAGGGAGGGCAGGGGGTCAGGATCACTCTTGCCACCAACATTTGACTCAAAAACGGTAATTTTTGGCGTTTTTAGAGAAATTTTACCACATTTTCACCCCCCCCCCCTTCCCTAGACAGTATTCTTTTCTTAAAACCGATAACTTCCTGGCTAGGCCACTGGCTGGACCACTGAGCAGCTCACTCACACTCAGTGAGCTAACAGCAAAATTCCCTTCCTATACTACGGTTTTACGTTTGAACTGATTTTGTTCAAACGCTTTTGGGCTCAAAAAGCCATTAAAAATTAAACAAGTATCAAAGGTTTTGGGTTCCACGTTTCTTATTTGCTTTCAATTTAAACAGCCGAAAACATGAAATCCCTAAAAAGTGGCTAGTGGCACCATCCATCTGATTAAAAATGGAAAATCCTCGCCTGAAATCACCTTAACTCTGATTTTCAGAGAGCTGATGACTTAAATTGAATGATATTTTTAAAATATCTTCGTGATATTCAAATATTCTGAACTGAAAGACTTTCGTGGGACTCGACATGAGTCGCTCCGGCTGAAGACTGAGTGCTCACCCTTGCCTGCTCAGATCACTCCACATAAGCACCGATCGGTGCGCATTCGGTACTCCTGTTGCTTTACAGTTTGCGCAGTCTTTTTGAATGTTTTTGACTTGAACGCGGGCCTTCTTGCGTCGCATTATTATTTCTACTGTACATACTCCATCAGTATACTACTGTGTTTTACCTAGTTTCCTTTGAGAAAAGTGCAAAGGAACTGGGGCTTCGAGTGGATCAAAATAAGAGAAATAATTATTTTTTTGGCATTTCGGGGGAATTAAACGCCCTCCGGGCGCCTATGCGCGCTGCGTTTACCTCCCGCTCGCTTCGCTCGCTCCCGGTCTTTTATTTAATCTAACTTGGGGTTGTCTGCACTAGAAAAAGGGGTTCTTATGGGGTAAATTATAGTTTTTAACCTATTCTCAACCAAACGTAAAAATCCTGACACAAAGGCAAATGTGGCAGTTGGGGGAATATCGGAACTTTGTCGGGAAAATTTTAGTTAATGGACCGTTCCAATTTGAGGTTATGCCATCGCGAATTTACGGTATTTTGAGCACCTTAAGTTTCTTTCTCTGGGCTAAGGGGAGGGTGACAGTGAATGTTTCATTAATTAAACTAACGGTGAACCCAATTTTTCAACCATATAAATTAACAGGGGCTGATGCGAGTACTGGGTGGGGGAAAAAAATAAAGGAGCTAGGCCGGGAGAAGAAAAATGAATTCACAGCGGCAGGAATCGAACCGGCACTCTCCCGCTTCGATGCATATGCACTTTAGTCTCCGAGCCACGGGACCTGATGGTTGAAGGTGGTGAAATAAGCCTTTTTTAAGGGTTGCAATCAGGTTTTGCAGGCAGTTCCTCTCTTTGCCGCAGAGTGATCGTTAGAGCGCTGCGGTAACAGCGTTGAGCACTGTTGAGCACTCAGTCTTCAGTGAATGAAACTCGACTCGACACTGGTATTTGAGAAGTCAATTTGGTTCTGACAAGTAGCGGTGCCCGAACTGCATCAAAGCGCATCAGTGAGTGGTTGATTAGTAACAAGCCGAAACTCTGCGCAAACCAACCGCTCACGGATGCGTTTTAATGCGGTTTGGAGGCAGGCACTGCTACTTATCAGAACCCGATACTCAAAATGGTTCTGCTCAAGAGTTGCGGGTTGCTGATGCTATAACGTTACAGTAACAAAGCCTAAAATCGGCTTCGGTTGTCCTCCAAGCAAAGAGATAGAAGTGCACTGTCTTTTTCTCTAATATCATCGCCAGTAATAATAATAAACAGGAGCTTAACATCTTCTTCGGAGTTTTCCTTATCAGCAATGAAAATGTAAACATAACCTCAAACTGGGGAGAGGAAATGATGATAATCAGCTGTCAAACTATAAATGAAAGAAGTGTTTGCATGTGTTGAAAATACTCACCAATTAAATGACGGGCGAGCAGCAGTTGAAAGCACGTTGATTACGAACAAAAAACATGAGCGTAGTTAGAATTGGGCAGATTGATGGAATAATAATAATAAAATCACATGTGAAGTTTCCCTGTTTCCTCGAAAAAGAGGTATATATAGACTATAGAGTATAAAAAGAGCAGACTATAAAGGAAGGGTGACGCAAGAAAATGGAGGACGATGAAGGGGAGAGTTGGAGAGGTGGTAAAGAAAAGTTGACGCACGAAAAAAGAACGGAGGAATTACCCCTCTTCTCATCTTATCCCGTGCGCGAACTCGCTCTGAGCTCAGAGCTCTCTTTGATAAGCCGCTCGTTCGTTCGCTTGGTTGCTTCTCCTCTACCGTCAACCGTGTTTACCGTGACCGACGTCGGACGTTATTTGTATTAAAAATTTGTTCGTGTTCGTCGAAGCTCCAGCTTCGGTTCGTGTAAACTTCCACAGACTCAAGCGAGTGAACTACTTACACTTATCCGTTGACTTGCTGATTGAATTGAATCTCTAAGTGTAATCACCAGAAATTTATTTACCTATCATTCTAATTTTGATATCGTGTCCTTGAAAGTGATCTGAGACGTTGGCAATTTTTCTATCATATGATCCGATGATCGTGTGTTGACTGCGAAGTTGATTGGCGGATCCCGGATTGGCCGTGTCAATCCTTTCTGGGAGATTTTCCCTCAATTCGAAAAATGTCAGTTTCCGAGTCTAAAATAATCGCAGCCGTCGAACATTATCAGAACAGTATCACCAAACATGAAAACAACAAGGAGAAAGTAAGTTGATCTTTCGTGCCATGTCCAGCTTTTTGCGGTGCCGAGTATCTGACAGATTATTCTCTTGCAGATGATTAAGTACTTTGCCTACTCTGCTGAGCAGTTATGCTTCTGCTTTTTTTGCTATTGCTTTCTTCACAACGATTTTCTTCTCATTAGAAGAGGGTATGATGAGATATCTAAATATTTTCAGCTGGCTTCCATCTTGTCTATGTTTCCTCAATGTTCCAGGAACTACCAACTTTCTTTCACAAGGACGATAACTTTCATCCTTACTTTCCTTTTAACTTTGACTATCTCCAGCGTTATCCTGCCCTTAATTTTAATTTCCTACCAAATCTCTAACATCTGCCGTTGTCTCTTACATCATGTGGCGGCCTGAAATCTAACATGAACGTACCTTCTTAAGCTGCACTCCTCTGCCATTATGAAACTTTTCACGGTCAGAGACATCTCCTCATCGCATAAAATCTCCTGCGTCTCATTTAGACAGTTTCAGAAGTATTCCTTTAGATCCACTAGTTATTGTCAAGTTTTCCATGGCGCTTTCACCTTCAGACTATCATTGGGAAGTGATTGACTATCCATATGGCATTGTATCCTTGTTTGGTTCCTGGTCAGTTTTATATGCTCTTTACTTTGCTCAATCCTGGCTCTGATCGTCATCTTCCCTCAAGCTTCCTTTTTAGACCAAGATTTTCTGGAAACACTTTACAGCTTATAAAATAGAGCTATTACATTTTTATTGGGTCAAAACAGGTATGAGTCATCAGCTTTGGTTCTTAGTTTAGGAGCAATGGAATGGTCTAGAACTGAAATGTTTTTTTCTGTTCAATGTCAGCTTACTCTTATTGTTTGATTATACAGGCAAGCTTTATCAATTCGCAACAAGTCTCAATTATCAGTAAAGTCTGTCTTTGAAGAGAAATGTGAGGTTAAGTGTATTACTGTTACTCCTCTCTTTACTTGCATTGTTTCTTCGAGTCCTTTGCATCAGTTAGGATCAATCTTGCAGTATCTTGATCGAGTCATTATTGTTAACCCTGGACAGTAGAGTCTCCATCAAGCAGGATTCTTGAAAAGTTCTCATTCCACATGAAATTGGGCTGAAGGCTGAGATGATTGTCTTGTTGCATTTTTTGCATCTCTTTTTCATTGACAATCTTGATCATTTCTAATTGAGTGAAGGATCGTGAAGATGAGTATTTAGTCAATTTGTACGGAGGAGATAGTTCAGTTTAATTTTTTATGCATGGAACCAGATCAAGATTGGGTCATTCTTAGTTGAATGGAACCATTTTGAGTATCGGCTTCTGACAAGTAGCGGTGCCTGCTTCCGATCATTGAAGCGGATTGGTGAGTGGTTGATTAGCAATGAGTCTTGAAAACTTTGCATGAACCAACCACTCTCGGATGCATTTTGATGCAGATTGGTAGCAGGCACTGCTACTTGTCAGCACATGATACTGAAAACAGATCTGCTCTAATGCCATTTTTATAGCGAGGTGGTTTTAAATTGTTTTCCTTAACGAAACTTGTGCAGTTTATGAAACGACACGTCAAAGAACTGGACATTTCAGTGGAATTTATGGATTTGAGGTTTTATTTCAGTGAACAACAAATAACTGCAATCGGTGGACTGACTTGTCAGAGTGGTTAGTGTGTTAGGTTCTGTTATGTTGGAACACTTGAGCCGTGCTGGCCAACCTCAGTAGAAACAGATGGTGTTTCTTCATGTCCCCATGTCCAATTGGATAAGTTAGCCTTTGGTTTTTTTTTGTTACTGTGCTCGCTAACCGAAGCACCCAAATTTGTGTATGAGACTTTATTCGCTCATTAATTTACTTCAAACTTGAACAATTTTGATCCTGGGCCTTAACCCTAGTGCAAGAGTCATTATCAGAATCACTAGGCCATCATAGGCTATACAGGGAAAATGTTGAGAATTTTGATTTGTTGTGGTCGAATTTTAAGCTACTTGCAAAGGTGCTTATCAAAGAATTTGATTGTAAAAATGTATCGATTTATCCCAATTCTCCTTTCTAAAAGAATAAAATATCAAAAATTCTTGTGTGAAAACACAGACGTAGCTGTACTTTCAGATTGACTTTCACAAGTAAGGATTTGAACCCTGTGTAGCCCATGATTGTGCCTTCAGTCGGTCACCTAGTCTCCCTCCCCCTCCCTTGGGTTAGCCCTGTGTGTGTGTTTGAGCTTAATTTTATGCTAAGACACCCTAGATTGACAAATTCCTTCAATTTGGATTATTTATAAATAATTCCTGCTGCTGGGAGTAAGGGTTAAGGTTTTTTTTTCTGGCTGTGGAATTTTATTTAATCACAGCACAGGGAGATACTACAGTGATTAGATAAATTAGAGTTGATGTCTCCTCAAGAGTTGCCGGTTGTTGGTACATTAGTTTTGTGATGGGTTTAGGTTTTAAGTTCTTTATTCTCAAACTAGGAAAGTACCCTCTCGATTTGCAAATTGCTGGAAAAAGTGATTATTTGTTACACCATTAAAAAAATGTTCTCAAGTGCTCTAACATAAGTAATTAGGAATAATCTATTCCTCAGGGATTATTGTCATAACCTGTAAAAGAAGGGAGATTCATCCCACTGATTGCTAAAAAAGGGCGTACATGTGTATCTTTCTGTTTTCCTGCCTGCCAGATACCCAATCCTGTCACTAAAATTAACTGGCCAGCTATGCTTCTTATTTTTTGATGTGGATTAAAGCAAACTCTTAGGATGTAACTGAGGAAAATAAAATCCATTTCAATGAAATTTTCCCCTACAAATTCACTTTTTTTATCGTTTATTTTGATTTTGTCATAAATATTTTTTGAGAGAATAATAAGATTAATTTTGTTTGTTTTCCAGATTTTGAACTGCATCCATAAGCTGTCGAAATTTCCTATGACCGTCTCCATTTTGCAAAAAACTCTCGTTGGTCTCACTATAAATGCTTTACGGAAGTACGAGGGAGATGTTGGAAATGCTGCTAAAGTATTAGTCACCAAGTGGAAAGATGTGGTTCGGAAGGAGAGTAAGGATGATCACTCGGAAGATGAGATCGATGAAGAAGAGGAAGATGTAAACAACCATGAAAATAATCATTCTAATGACAGTGGAGTTGACAATGACGATCTGGAAGAATTAGATGAAGAGTTTGTGCCTAAAATGAGGGACAAGAAAGCGGATGAAAATCATAGCTCAAATAAACACGCCGATTCAAAATCAAAGAAAGACTTAATGACCAACGGTAAAGGAGAGGGACACTCCTCAAGCAAAAGAAGTAAGCACAATGATGATAAAAGCAATAGATTGTCGGGTCTTGAAGTCTCTAGTAGGAAAAAATTGAACCACGAAAGTTCCAGTAGTAAGAAATCCTGCCAGGATAGTTCAGACAAACGTAAATCGCATGGTGAAAAATCATCTCATAAAAGTTCAAGCAGTAGTAAGTCAAAGCATGATAATAGGAAGAGGAAGCATGAAATTTCAGATGAATCTGAATCAGACTCTAATCTGAATAGTTCCAATTCTTCAGATGAATCACACAGAAGTAGCAAGCGACGGCACATCAAATTAGAAAAACTAGAATCTTCGGATGAGAAAGCCACTGGCTCCGATTCTGACTCCTGTGGCAGTGGATCGTCAAACAATAGCAGGACTGACAAGAATAAATATGGCGACCACAAACAAGGAAAGTCATCCAACAAAGTAAACAACAAATCGTCACATCACAGCAGTTCTTCTAGTAAATCCAAGAACGATTCCTCGCATAAAAAGTCTGACTCTCACAAAAAGAGTAGTAGGGATGAAACAAAAAGTTCCAATTCAAGTAGTAAATCTAGTCATGTAAAATCTGAAAGGCCTAAAGACAAAGATCAACAGAAATCTTCGAGTAAGGATAAACATTCAAAAAACAGTGATCATCACAAATCAAAGTCAATTAAGACAGAATGTGTTAAAATTAAGGTAGAAAAAGATGATTCCAAATCACCAAAAAGTGGGAAAGAATCCCAGAAATCTCAATCTTCCGTGAAAGTGAAACAGGAAAAAGACAAAATTACTGGTAAGTTGGAAACATTTGTGTGTTTGTCCATTGAACTGTGTGTTAAGATAAGTTTGTGACCATTTTTAAAGTATCCAAGTATGTGACTTAATCCGTGAAAGTAAAAACTAACTTCACCAAATTCAAGTTTGATATTTTATTGGCGCAATTGCCGAGGCAATTCTTTTTCGAGAAGATTCAATGCTCAGCTCGGTGCTCTAAAAGTGCCTATGTATCAACATAGTAGCCTTGTTTATGCGAGAAATCTGAACTGGGGTTCACAAACCTGAGTTTGACCACCCGATGCCCGCACGAACATTTCGGTTTTCGCTGAACTCGGGTTCGACTTGACCCCGATTCAAACCAGAGTCGAGTCGGCGAACTCGGGTTGAGATTTTGCGCATGACAGGTTAACGGCATCGATGTCACCGAAACCAGCGAGGTAAACCCTGTGTCTTATGTCTTCCTTGTCAGCACTGCGCTGAGCATCCCTGCCATTTTCCTTAATTATGTAAAGAAACACAGGGTAGAAGAAGAAAGAAATCCTTCTAACTTGAGATCAGATACACGGGTGTTTATGCGCTAATCCGAGTTGGACCTGGGTTGAAAACCAACCCAGATTGAGATCTCTCGTATATACATGGGTAATAGAATCTCTAAAAGAACTGACATGGAGTTTTGTCGAAGCCTGAGATTGCTCTCACTTTTTTAGCCAGAAAGGCAGAATCTTATGGAGAATCTAGTGTTTTGCCCTTCTAGCCAGAAAATGAGATTAAGTCGCAGACTTCAAATTTTGTCCCGAGATAAATAGAGAGATTAATGTATGTCCTGAAACATCAAAAGAGTGTTGATAGATGTTTTGTTGAATCTGCGAGAATTCAGCGTGCCTCAAATCTGCCCTATGTATTTTAGTGTAGTGCTCCGTCTCTATTTGTCTCTGATAGTATTATCTACAATAAGTAAGTATTTGTTTTCTCAGCAAACCAATGTTTTATTTTCTCTTCCAGTCAATAGTTTTGAAGCAGCTTTAATGGGATTTTCGTCACCTGTAGATCAGAGCAAAGCAAAATTGAAACCCAAATCATCCAGCAAATCTAGCACATCGCCCTCTGACAGTAAGAAAATCCAAAGTCCAGACTCGACTGCATCTAAGTCTTCTAAATCTCCAGGTGCTGCGTCACCAGAGGTAATTTTGGATTCTCATGATGCCTCTCTGGCAATTAATTTTCATTTAATTTGAATCAGGATGCATGTGAACTATTGTCTTGATTAAGGAAATAGTTTCTAACAGACTCTACTTGTATAAATTATAAAAACTATATCACTCGATTATAAATTTGCATAAGGTAATCGTACCAGTGATTGGCACCTTATGGCCAGTGAATGGCATGTTTTTTTCTACCTTCTTTCACCTAGCAAAAGAGACTCCCGATTGATCTATCTATCTATCTACCTTCTTTCACCTAGCAAAAAACACTTTTATGACAGAATCAGTTTCACGTTTAAATTCAAGACTAAAAATTACAACTGCGATTCCCACTTCAACAGCCCAGTAATGTACAAAATTTGCTAAACTGTCATTCACTGGTGCATTTACCTTATTAATTGAAAAGTTCTTTGATATAAGTTTGTCAGTATTGCAAAAAACATGTTTTTTTGAGAAGAATGAAATTGAAAGTTTTAACCCTTTCACGGGAAGTGGTACACATGTCTACCCTTTTATGTAAAATAGGATTCGATGGAATTTATATGGACATTTTGCAAAAAACTGTGCAACCCATCAAAATTCTTAGAAAACTTTCCTCTTTTGAACATTCTAAAAAAATCTCAAAAAAAGTCAAATCCCAAAATGCGTGCAAGAAAGGGTTAAATGTTTTACAGTCAACAAATCCAAGAATGTTTGTCAACTTGTTAGGTTTTAGCTCAGGTAGGCAACCTGCATTCTGCAATTTTTTAGATTCATTGTGATTGGTTTAGAATCGCACTCCTGAGTAGAATGATTAGTTGAATCCATCTAAACATATGTCACTGGTGCAACATTAAATTGAATTTTAGCGTATGTATTACTGACATTTTTTGCCCTTCAACCAAGCGCATGAATGGAAAAAACTCTTTCCATAAATTGTGATGTGTCAATATCATCCGTAGACCATATTGCACCTCAAGCAATTTTGAGACTGTAGTCGTCAGGATTGAGGTTACCAGGTTTCGGAGTTTTAAACCCCCTTCTCGGCCGACAGAAAACTATTTTTTTTCCCGAAGAATAATTGAACCAAAATTGAATTTCAATTTCAATTTTTAGGTGTTGCTATATTGGTCAAAAGCTCTGAACAATGAAGTTCTTTTCTCAACCCAGTGTGGATTCTTAACCTCAATTTTTCAACAAGTAAAGAAAAGTGTACCCGTCAAAACCTAAGGCATAAAAAACTTAACTCCTTCGGTTTGTACAATGCTTTATGACTTCAGATACAACCTTCTTTGTTTCTTGAGGCATTGAGGTTAAGAACGCACTTTGCAAACAATTGTTGTTTGTTGCTCAGAGCTTTTGACCTTGAATGTTTTAAACATGTTGAAACGTTTAACCAACACCCGTTTCACTGGACAGTTGCGTAACTGCTTGGTGAATTTTAGCCCATAGAGACAAGGTCTTAATTTTTTGTTTCTTTGTCTAGCAGTTTGATTTATTTCCGGAGATGAAACCAGATCTAGATAAAGATATTGTATCTTCACTACCAGAATTGGCTGATGTTTACCGCCCATTGCCTCAATTATCAGAATCTAAAAGGGATAAAGTGAAACTTCTGACTGAAGATGAGGCTTTGGAGTCTATTATGACCACCAAAAACCAAAGGTAAGACGTGTGCAAATTTATTTTCATAGGATCATTTTATAAGGAGCTGCAAATCAGCCCTTTCTACAATGGGGCTGTTGCACACTTTTGCTTCAAGAAATTTAATCATTGATTCTGGTGTAAGAATCTCCAAAAATAACGATGGCAGCACTAAGAACTTCCAAAATCCACTCCTAAACTCAATAAACGCTTTTATTTGCGCGAGCGTAGTAGAGGCATAAGGCAATAATAATGATAGATTCCTGCAGTGGCGGCTCGTCAGGTGTAGTTAGTGTAGTGGCACTACACCAGTTTTTTTTTTTTTTTTTTTTTTCTTTTCAAATTTTCAAAGATAATGGTCGCTCTTGATTAAAAATTACTGGATTTTGGAGAAATTAACGGGGTAAAGAGAAAAAGAAGTTATAAAGAGCACCAAATTATAAGAACATTTGTTTGAGAGCAGCGCAACAATCGGAGATCACGATTATACGCACTACGCAGCAGCAGTCGGGCTCGCTCGGGTAGTGGAGTTTGAGTCAACCACACGGTTGTCATGACAACTGCGACTCGCCCATGTATACGCTACTCGCTCCAGCATGGCAGTGCTGTAACTCTCTGTCAACATGCTAGCAAGTGTAGTGGCGGAATGAAACTCCACACCATCAATATGTTAGGAGTGGGGGAAGCTGTCTATGCTCTCGGTAGTCTCGGCGCGCCCGCGCCGCCTCAGTCCCTCAGGGCTCAGTCTATGAATTTGCACTAATTTGGCGCTTGCATTTATAATTAGCTTGAGTTGTTCCTTATTATCGAGTTATTGTTGTCGTTTTCAGTCCCCCCCCTAAATTATGAATCCCGTAAATGATGTAGTTTTACTATTGATGATAAAAAAGATGTTTTTATTGCAGGTTTTGCTCGAAAATTTAATTATGTTTTTAATGTTTTTACTTTTTTAAGTTATTAGGGGGGGGGGGATTTGTTATTACTATATTGTCGCAGGAGAACTTTCGTGTCACGAATTAGTTAAAACAAGCGACAAATTAAATCTGAGGCAGGTCAAATTTTCGAAAACTTTCCGCGGGAGGACCCCCAAACCCCCCCCCCTCCTACTGGGAGCGTCCTTTCAGACCCCCACAACTACACCTAATTTTTCAGTCACGAGCCGCCACTGGATTCCTGTCTTAATTTTGTTACTCTCTCTCTGTTGACAAGGATAATTCACAGAGTAATTAATCATCAGAGTAGTGATCCATGTATGGTACCGTGCCATCTAGTGATACCGGTGTCAAATGAAAGTCGTCTCTTATTGGTCACTTCTTGATGGAGTTACATTATTGTTTGATGGGAATCTCCCATTATTACTGCTCTAAGCCACCATTATTCTCGTGCAAGTAAAAGTGTTTATTGAGTTTAGGAGTGGATTTTGGAAGTTTTTAGTGCTGCCATCGTTATTTTTGGAGATTTTTACACCAGAATTGAGTATCAAATCGCTTACAGCAAAAGTGTGCAACAGCCCCATTACATTAAATTTACAAAACTCTGACTGCAGTTCCTTCTACTCTAACTTAGAGATTTTTTGTACAATAGTGCTTTTGAAAAATTGGCTGAATTCATTCCCAATAGTCTGCAACCGATCTTAATTTGTTGATGTATAATTTGTTGTCGGTTTTTATTGTCCATAGGGGGATGTATTAATTTATTATTATTTAGTTCCTGTGATTTGTACTATAGCTATTACTTGTATTATTATTATTATTAGGTGGCTCCATATACCAATTTTTAAATAAATAAATTAATTAATTATTGAGCTGTTCTGTGTAATAGTGATACAAGTCCAATTTTTGAAAAATTGAGTTACGTAATTTAAACGGTTTCATACTTTACTTCATCTTGTAATTTGAAAAGATGACGCAACACATAATAGTCCAAAAATTATAAGGCCAAAATTAGGAACAAGCTAATTTTTGCTTGAAGTTGTCCCTGGAGTGCTGCTAATGAACCAAAAAAAGTCCTCTAAAATCTCCCGTTATACGCAATTGGTAAAAGACCATAGTATTTATTTCCATTGTAGAAAAAAGCTTCTCTGGGAGCCTTTGGTTTTCTATCTATAATCTTAAATGGTTTCTTTAAGGTCTCAAATTTTCTTCAACTTTTTTAGTGTCCATGAATAATCTATCATATGTTTAAACAGCATTACGGAAGAAACACCTTTACCCTGTCTGAGTTGCTCTATTTTCAATCATATAATTCATAAACTGCTGAATGTACCCTGAAAGAAACTTTTGGATGTTTAAGAAACCATTTTCTCCGATAATCTGTGATATTTTGATCATTTTTTAGTGTGTTTTATTGAAAAGGATTAAGATAGTTCCAGAAACAAAACTATCGACTGTCTTTATGCTCACCAACAGATAGGCCATGGGGGGGGGGGGGGGGGGGATAAGCGAAAAAAAGTTGAAAAATTGAAATATATTGCTGGATCACTAATGAAGGTTACTTGTATTTTTATGTGTCAGAACTAAAGTCTATTCTGGTAACAAATCATCATACACCAAGGTTCCTTCCCTGTTCGAGCTTTGCACAAGAGTTTTGATAGACAACATTGACCGTAAGTACTTCTTTGCTATCATTTTTTTCTTTTTTAACCCATCTTTATCTTTTGATTTGTAGATTCCAAAGTGGAGCCATAGAAGACTCTTTGACTGTAACAGTTTCACGCAACTATTTCTTAAATTTATATCACATTTGCCTCGCAAATTTCATCAAAAAGATTTTTAATCCTCTTTTTCTTGATCACCGATGAAACATCAATTTTGCTCGTGTGAAGAAGTTTTGTAGGAAATAGGAGGGAGGGAGGGAGGAAAATGTCAAAGTCAGAAGAAAATTATATCAATTTGGGCTAGTTTTTTTTACTGGGACACGGTGGGACATGATGGATTGCTACGTTTCATTACTGCGGTTAGCCAGCTTGGTTTGAGTGTTCCATCGAAACAGAATGGAGCAAGTCAACGACTCTAAAAAGTTGTGCCTACGATGTAGGTTACTTTAGACCAACTAAGAGTAACGATGTTAAAACTGTCTCATAATTTTTCTCAAATATTATAAACAAATTGAGCTCTTGTGATGTTTTGCTCAAGGCAAATGAAGTATCAATTTTCTTGTAAAATTCTTCGAAACCAACGATAAGACCATGAAAAAGGTCTAAAACTTATTGGGTTAAACTCATGATCAATTGAAGGCAAAAATTCATAATTTTGGATTTAATTCCTGTTCATTGACTAGCTCATCTTATCTCAGCTTGTCCTCTGAAGGGCTCTGCTGAATAACATTACATATCCAATCTGGTTAACTTTTGAGAAACAAGAAAAACCAAAGGATAGATCAGTGCATTCTCATAGGCATAGTCAATTTTAGAACTACCCATCTCTACGACACATTTAGGATATGGCCACCTGATCGGGACACCTTATCAAGCTCAGGATATATACATATTTAACGTTTTTCTGCTGAAGTCATTTTCAGCAGTTTTGTGTCTTGTAACATTTTTTGGTAGAGCCCTTCATTTGAGCTATTAGATGCAGCAATGGCTCAACTCCAGTGGTGTAACGTGCAATTTGGCAACATTGCATTACGCCCATTTTAAACTCTTGTAAAAGCTTGAATTTGAATGTGTTCACCCAAACAACATTCAATAGTTTTATCTAATTCATTAGTTTAACTGGTTTAATATTACGTTGCCCAACTGCACACTTCGCCAATGTTCAACTCTAAAAAAGTGATTTTGGGTTTCCTATTTTTACCATAAAAATATATAGGCACTCTACGTGGGCCTATGGGAGAGTCCGTTGATAAGTAGTTTTGGTGGAAACGTCCCAACAATACCAAGTTTCAGCAGAGAGGTCGTTCGCGGCTCGCGGTCATAAGAAGATGAGAAACGCATCGCGGAAAATCCGGTGGCGCGCTCTCTCGGCAATTGCCGCGTACTTCTCTGACCGACGAGTGGAAGTCGGATGGATCTGGATCGTAGACGGCGCGCGGTCGCCACAAATATATTGTTTAGAACCACATTAACCATGATATTAACTCAATGTTGCGTACAATGAAATTAATAGATCACATTTATGTTCTAGTAGTGTCAAACTTTAACAGTATTTTCAAGTCCACTGAAAACTATTTTCCGCGTGTTTCAGTTTTAGAGTACACTGGAGGAGTTCCTTACGACATTTTGAAACCAGTTATTGAACGCGCATCTGCTGATCAGCTTTTTATACTTGAACATTATAATGAATACTTGAAAGATGATACGGATGTTCACTGGGAGTACCATTGTCAGAAGGACTTCAAAGGTAAAACCAAGGAAGACGAATCAGAAACTTGGAGAGATCTCTATTTGGTGAGTTGCTTGGTGAATCAGCCATTAGAATCTTTCTTTTTATCAGTGAATGCTCATTTTACTGCCTGCATACACTACGCATCCTAGATTTTTAGGAGGGTCAAGGAGAAAAAAAAATTTACCTCTGCGTTAACACACAGTTCTAGCAAAAGAAGAAAACCTTTATTGAAAGTCAATGATGAGTAAAATTTGAATTAAAAATCCCTAAGTCCATCAGGATATTATCGGCAGAGTGCTTTGTGAAATGGATAGAAAGAAGGTCTGATAGCAGAGGCAAGATCTTGTTGCTGTATGCGTCATCATGACCAGCATCAAATTTGTCATTATCATTAGAGTTAAGTGTTGTCACAAGATGTTGACCTCGGAACCGTCTGCGACATCAATGAGATAGCATCTTTCGAATCATTATTCGAGTCGAAAGTTGCCACAAGATGACGACCTCGGAACCGTCTGCGACATCAATGAGATATCATCTTTTGAATCATCATTCGAGTCGTAAGTTGCCACAAGATGACGACCTCGGAACCGTCTGCGACATCAATGAGATAGCATCTTTTGAATCATCATTCGAGTCGAAAGTCGCCCCAAGATGACGACCTCGGAACCGTCTGCGACTTCAATGAGATGGCATCTTTTGAATCATCATTCGAGTCGAAAGTCGCCACAAGATGACAACCTCGGAACCGTCTGCGACATCAATGAGATACTTCTTTTGAATCATCATTCGAGTCAAATGTTGCCACAAGATGATGACCTTGGAACCGTCTGCAACATCAATGAGATTGCAACTTTTGAAGGATTTTTCAAGCGCTCTGGGCTGCGTACAGTCCCGCACGCAACAAGCGCTTCACCTGTCCACAGAATTGCATTTTTTGCTGCATGGTGTTACTGACTGCAGCAGTCTTCCAAGGACTGCCGTTTTTAAAGTACCACGCTTGTAGTACTTTCAAAACCTATTTAACACATCAGGGTTGAAGAGAGTTTTTCAACCATAGTACTTTCAAAATCTATTTAACACATCAGGGTTGAGGAGAGTTTTTCAACCGTGTATGTACTCCGTGAACAGAGTTTATCAACAGTTTGATTTTACTGTCTCCAACCATTTATAGGGAGGAGAGTGCATGTTGTTAAAAAATCCTTTTGTATAACACGCACCTAGAATTTCATGAGTTTGAATTTAATTTTGGCTGTGTATTGAGTTTGAATTTAATTTTGGCTGTGTATTATTGCTAAAGCAAATGAATATGATAAGTGCATTCACTTCATTTGTCAGTGTTTTTAAAGGCCCCTAAAAAACTTTGTTTGCATTTTTGGAAATTTCCCCTGAATTTTGGATATTTTAGACTTTTGAGGAAGGACTTAAAAAAATTGTTTTTGAGAAAGATTTCTTCTTAAATTGTTTCTATGCTTTTTGAGAATAGATTAAAATTACTGAGCACAACAAAGTTTAAGGTTTAAGTTTTCAGACAAGAAAAAAAGGAAGCAGTGCCAAAAACGAGAAAATAAAAAACTAAAATAGATGAAACTGTCGTTTTGCGAGTGGACAAGAAACACATTATTTCAAACTTCCAATTTTTCTGAGTGCTGAATTTCAGCTAACAACGTTTCTCATCTGTTTCTGTGTACCTTGCCCTAAACTTTATTAGATTGAATTATTAGAAACTGTTTTTAACGAAAGTGCAATGGACCCATTTGCCACTTTCCCTTCCATTGTATGCATTTTCTACCAATTTCCTGCGGATTGCCTTGCCAACCACCTCCTGCAGGGACTTAGTGCTGTACAAGACTAAGAAATAATTTTCCTGTTAAATTTTTTTATTTTTTTTTTTTTATTTTTCTTTAAGTCGTCATTTTTTAATAAAATGGCAGGCAAATTTCAAAAATATCAGTCAGTTTGAGTTCATACGGTGTAACAATATATTTTAAAGAAAGACGAAGAAAAAATAAAGAAAAGGTCATCACTTTTCAAATTTTTGTGAGAAAATTTTACGGAAAACCTTTAGAGCCAAAAATCCCAGATCGTGTGGAACTTCGAGCGGTTTTTTGAACTTTTTGTATTCCTGCGAGACAGTGTCACAAGCAGGCTTGAACTGGAAGACAGTGGCTAGCGATGAAAACCGATGGCTCACCTCGAGCCAATCACTCTAAATCCAAAACTCAAACTCAACTTCTTCTGAAAGAAGAGGCCAAGCCCCCAAGGGGTGTTCAAGGCTATTCTAATTCTAATTCTAATTGAATTCTAATTCATGGAGTGAAGATACTTGGAAAGATCTTAATAGGATGCTGCTGATGACCATCACCAAGAGACAGTCAACTCTGCCGATGGAAACTCTGGTGGGTCCTCGTACCAACGGGAGATTCTTTGATGGAAATCATGTCTTCTTTTGACTGGAAGCAAAAAGAAAACGGAGAAGGATTCTTGGATGGAAAAGAAAATGTGCAGCAGTCGTTGGATTCTTAGTTATTGGAGTTGGATGGGAAACGAGAGGAATCACCAAAAATGGTAATTTTGTCTGAAAATGTCTTTAAAGAAAAAAATAAAAATTCGAACGATGAAGCAGCGGGTCTTGCTGTCTGTAAATTGTATAATCTTTGTTTAAGACTTCATTTTTTTCTCTACGATGAGTGGTCTCTTCTCAGAATAACTGGTGGCAGCTGCTCTCTTAGAGGCATTGAAGTTAATGGATGGCTGCAGATTATTATCACTTTTGTCGAAAGCACCGAGGTATTTTTCCTGAGTGCATGCATACTTTGCTCATAAAACATGGTTTAATACGATGTCAGTTCTTTTTCATGAGCTGATAGAGCTTGTTTTACGAAAGAAGGCCGATGACAGATCATGCGGCTCGCTGGGCAAAAACGCAAACTTGTCTCTGCGCAGTAAACAAACCCATCTGTCATCGGCCAACTTTCGTGAAACGACCTCTACCACTGTTGCTTATAGGTATACCCTTGCATCATCTTGTGCACATTCGCTGGACCTGTTACTTGAAGCGTATTGTTTTAAAACTACGGATATACACTCTCCTTGATTTTGCGAAAGCCGCAAAAAGTCGTGACTCCTTGGCAATGCGCTGCAATAGAGTGAACAGAAGTTTTAGTGAGCACCTTAGACTCTCAAAAATTGTTCCTTAAAGTCTCTTAAAATTCTGTTTGTAGGTTTAGCCCCCAATTCAATTTTAGTTTTGGATATCGCTGGTTTTAATCCCAATTTTCAGGGTTTCACTTCTTTTTTATTTTTTGGCAAATTCTTAACATTTTATCCAGAACAAGATAAATTTCAGGTGCTTTTGTAAAATTACACAGTTGTTTACGCTCAAATAATTGAAAATTTCCAGGAGTTTTGTACCCAAAAAGATTACCAAAATAAACTCCAATAATAACTTGAAAGAGTGGGAAAAGTGAGGCCTAGATTTGCCTTAACTCCATTTTACCATGAGGTGGATATTGCTGGTTTTGATGTACGCTTCATTTACTAGTCTACAATAATGGACTCCAAATCACTTAAAATACAGACCAGTTAAACTATAATTTATTGAATGATTGTGCTGATCCTGGTGAAATTAGAGACAGCAGAGACCCGCGCACTAGCTGATTGCGCGGTGGACAACTTTATTTTCAGGGACTCAACAAAATAACATGGTGAACGATACCCAACGGCTGATTGTCGACTAACAACCAAAACAATGATGCTTAGTTTGAATGGCTGCCAACAGCAACATCTTTGTTCAACACTCAAAATAACACTGAAAATGTTTCAACCACATTTTAAAAATCAGCTCAGGATTTGATTCTTGAACCCACCGGGGGCTGTAGTGTTATTTTTCAGATCTCAACCAGGATATGGCTCACTCTCCTTTCCTTGCCCGGACTTGGACCAAATTTCAAAATATCCCGTTAGCCAGATGAAAAATCAAGAATTTTTGGTGGCAGGAGCAGGAGACAACTTTAAAATGTCTTCCTTTTTTTCAAGCACATTTCATCTCACTCAAGTTTGAGGTAGCAAGGATCAAAGTTGTCTGCAGCATCAACTTGATAGATGTTTTAAGGATTTTCTCACTCGTTCTCGATTTTGTTTTGTATCTTGTCCTAAAAAAAATAAGAATTGAAGTTCATAGAACCAATGACAAGTAGCTTTCCCTTCTAAGAGGTTTCACTAATTTTTTAAAGTCAGTTTCAGAATGGGAGAATTAAGGGATCACTCGGGGATCGAAACTTACTGGAAGCTTCTAGGGAGCCCCTCTTAACTCGTTAGTTGAGTTTTTAGGCACCTTTTTATTGTTTTAAGCATATAAATAAGCAGTGATCCCGTATATCAACAGGTCGAACTACCTTAAATACATTATCATTGTCAATTTTTATTTGATTTTTAACAAAAATTAGCCCTTGGGACAGTGATTTTCCTGAAATTAGATTTTGACCCAAAGGAGCGGTTAAGGCAATGGGTCTCATGCAAACTTTTGCTGTAAGCAAGTGAATAGTCCAATCTGCTGGAAAAACCAGCAAAAATCATAATCATCACACTGGAAAAGTCTAAAATTCAGTAATAAACTCACAAAACTGCTATCATGGCAAGATCATAATGGCGGTTCAACGCAGGTATCATGGGAGATTCATATCTAATTTGTCACTTTCTCAACAGGAACACAGAGAAATGTCTCCAATTAGATGGGAATCTCCCAAGACACCTGCGTCTCTCCGCCATTGCACCTGATTCTTAGAGTGAATTTTGTTATTTTTTAGTGTACTCATCGTCATTTTTACAGGTTCTTATGTGAGAATCAACTCTTCAATCCCCTTTAGCAAAAGTTTGCTAGAGCCCCATTGTTTTTTACAACTACTACTATCACTGCTATTGATTTTCTATAATTTCTGTATCTCAAACTTCCTACGTACATGAAGTGTCGAGCATTAAAAAATATCTCACAACTAAATTTTGTCTTTTACAGCGTTGTGTAGAAGAGCGCCAAAAGAAATTAGAAAGATTAACAAATAATATTACCCGAAATATTGCTGAATCTGCTCCAGCAAGGAAAACCAAGTTAGCTTATGTCGATTCTGCCGTTAAACCACCCCGGAATGTCATAAGGAAACAGGTACTGTTGTCACAGCCCATTTTCTCTTCTTTCTCTTATTTGAGATTCTCATGAATTAATCTCATTCCCGATATCAGATGATCCATGAAAAATGGAAAAAAGTGCGAGGAAATAATGGATTTTGTAGGGTCAGCGGGGTGGCTACAAATATTACAAATCTTTAAAGGTCAGGAAATATTTTTATATTTGGAAGTTCTGATCAATTTCTAAAATTAGAAAGTCTAGAAAGTCATTAAAATATCGGAGCAATTTGCCGAATTTGCCCATTTCTGGTTTTATTTCTCAAGTCTCGTATCAGAAATCTCTTTACATGTATTACAAACTTGAATTCACTCCCCATTTGATTTGCCATTTCAGTATAAATTTTGAGAAAATGTCTTCCTCTATCGTTCAACAATCGATGTTGTTATGTTTTAAATGGGATGAATGTCTAAAATTTACCCAAAGTTCTTCAAAAATAAAAGCATTTTTTATTTAGAATTTGTTGCAACTCTGGTAGTTTTTAGACAAAATGCACTTTCTAGTTGCAAGTTGTTAGCTTGGGGTCAGTGATTGTAACTCAGGTCTAAGTCTTAGGAGCCATTTTGGCCAGCCATGTAATTTTTTAGGAGCCATAAAGTATATTTTAGGGGCCATTTTTTTTTTTTTTTTTTTTTGGACACAGTGTGCATAAGAAACTAGTCATATTTTTTGCGCGCGTTCAACATATCAGCAAAAAACCACACATGCAGGAGCGTGGACTTTAATCGACCGGAGGACAAAACCATTCGAAAAAAAAAAAAATCTTAAAAAAATTTTCTTAGGCGCCAATCTTGACGGTCAACTCAATTTCTTAGGTGCCATCAACTAATTCTTAGGCGCGAATGGCGCAATGGCGCATATGAGTTACAATCACTGCTTGGGGTAATGTATTTCAGAAAAGGCTTTTGTGCCAATGCGGGGTTATACCTCTCTTTTCCTTAAAAAAACTGAAATTTTTTTGTTTAGTTGCCCATTACAAATGAATTCAACAAGTATTTCCTTCTAATTTCTACACGAAAAGTGCAATGAGAGAGTGAAACAGTGCTTATGTCAGTTGCATGAGAGTGAAAGAGTTTGAAGTTGTAACTTTTGAGCCAATCAAAGCCTTAAACATCATCACCAAACTGTCCTATTTGTCAGTTTCTTTTTGTTTCCTTGCTTCTATTCACTATTTACGCCACTGTTTTTTCAGAGTAAAAATGGAACTGCTGCGAACTCGGCTCCATCATCCTCAAAGTATGACATCATTGCAAAATCTGTGAAAGGTGAAAGTTCTAGCTCTAAAAGTAGTGAAAGTGCGGTTAAAGTGACGTCTCCAGCCATGCAAAGAGCTGCTAACTATGTAAACAATTTAGGTTAGTAACGATGCAAATTCTTTTTCTAGTTTCTCTTTGCTTTTAAGTTCATTATTTGTTCCATAAGCTTTGTCAGTATTTCTAAACTCACGGGAATAAATACGTCTGGAGGTTTCCCTACGCGGGAATCAACATGTCTGGAGTATACCCTTTGCGGGAATTCACTCTTTTTTATGTGAAAAATAAACCCCCTTGTCAATATTATTTTTCTTTAATTTTTTGTGTGTGTGTTAACATGAAATGGGTCTCTTAAATTTAAAACCACATTTTATCATCTTTTACTAGATATTATATTTTTTGAAGATATCAGGTGAATACTCAATCCATTTAACTCAACATGCACCCTGATAAAAATAACAACAGATTTAATAATAATCTTGTTGTTAACCTATGAGATGACTTTTGTGAACATTTTTCTGTTTGCAGTCAAGAAGAAGAAAGCACCTCTAATGCAGAAAACTCTCCAGCTCATCAAGGGAAACCGTTTTAAACGGTAATTTACGTTGCCTGTTTGCATCTCAGCATGAAGCCTTCCAAGCTCATCAAATTCAATTTTTGCAGGTGTTCGTAATTTAATTAGGAGAATATTTGTTTAACTTCTATTTTCAATACTCTTCAGAGTACGCATGATGGTGTAATTAATGTCTAGATTTAATTTAATGTCCCCCTTTCGCCCCTCGTATCTTGGTAAGTCATATTACCTAGTGATTAGTTCCCTTCTTAAATATACCCAACGTTCAAAAGTCATGCATCACCAGCTTCTGTATTGAGCTCCTCATGTTTTTTACTTTAAAATGTTTTCAACCTTAGTTTTATTCATTTTTTTTTATGTATCTATTTTTTTTTTTTTTTTTTTTTTTTCGTCTGTTCATTTAATGTTTAAAACCAGTGTAACAAACTACCCTGTTTGGATGGTAGGACTTTACTTCTATTATTACTATGTTTTTATTTCTTGGTTATCACATTCTGCAGTCACGGAGACTGTTTTGGCGGATTACTGAATTTTGACCGCTAATTGATCAGCTAAACATATTGAAGAAAAATAGTTTAGCCTGATTCTTATGGAAAATTTCATGAGAACAACATTGATGCCTTAAAAAAGTTCCTGTTGTAATAACGGAGTCGTAAGTTTCCAAACTGTGATGTTGTAGTCAGGACTACTATGTACGCATAGAGGGTCAGAGGACTCTGACCCTCTATGCGTACATCACTGGAACGCTGCTCAGTGATGCAGTGCCTTTCATTGCGCACTGTCTATGATGTCACAATGGGGTTGTTGTAAACTTTTGCTATAGCATTATGGATGGTTGATTCCTATGTAAAATCACTTGAAAATGACATTGAGAGCTTCAGAAAGTTCCTTTATCCACTCACAAAGTCCATAAATGCCTTTAACAAAATTGGAAGATGGTTGAATGAGTGGGTGACAATGGGGGATCTAATTACAGCTTTCGATGCTAAGAAAAGTGATTCGTCATAGCACAGAATACTCTAATCAGAACGGAAACTCTAATTAATTTTGAAACATTCTTTACTTTGGGTATATTCGGGTCTGCCATGTTGGAAAGTGAGCGTTTCTGGCAATCTTCGGCAACTGGCCGGGTTGTGATTGGTTGTGTGTCAAATCTGATAGTAAATATAACCTGAAAAATCTTGTCCGCCTTCTTGAGAAGGGAGCAAAAACTGTTGCCAGTTTGTGCCGGTAAATTCCAGTTCTTGTTTCCATTGACTCTAATGGGATTTTTCATTCTGATTGTAGTATTCTGTGGTCATCGAGAAAGCTGCGATTAGGTGGGACTCGGCCATTTTCACTTGCTTATTTGACCACCTTGAGTAGATTTTGGTGCTCTCAATGTCAATTTCAAGTGATTTTACAGAGGTATCAACCTTCCTCAATGCTGCAGGGAAAGTTTGCAGCTGACCGATTTTGCATGCATTCCAGGTTGAATTGATAGATCATTGTGCATAATTATGTGAAAAAAATGAATGTGGGTACTCTATTCTACACAGCACTCTCTGCAAAAAATGTCCTCAAGCAAATTTTTGCGATCGAATATCATTTACTCGAAGAATTGTTGGTTGCTAACTGATACTGCTGACAGGTGAAAAATATAATAAGGAGAGTCAAAAATGAATTTTGTTTTGAAATCCTGATGAAAATGAAGACTGCGTTAATAGTATTCTGTTACATAACTTCTAAATCAGCTGTCAATGACACGGCCATTTATAGGAGTTTAAAAGGTGAAAAGGTGAGATTTCTAACACTGATTGCATCAATTTCGAAATCGAATTCACCACTGGAGGTAATCGAATTCACCACTGGAGGTGAATTTGGAATTTCCAATTGATGGAAGCAATGGTCTTTGGTGAGACCAACGAACTAGGTAACCGAATATCATACAAAGGTCTATGATATTCGATCGCAAAAATTTGCTCAACCCGGACTCCACTAGCTGCTGAAATGAACTTGAGCTATCTTGAGACTTGACAATTTTATGCATGAAATTTGGAAAACTGAGTTTTCCTGTTCAAAACCTTGTTGAATGTCTGTTTCATTACAAGTTGCCTGTGAACCTTCCTTATTCAACCTTGGCTTATGCGTTAAAATGGGAGGACTCTCTGTCACGGTTGCCTGATTGCACGAAAAAATTTGCCTTCTTAACATTGAGTTAAGTACAAGTAAAAAATTAAATTGGGAACCAGGCCAACACAAAGAAAAACTTCTGAGACGTTTTGGTGCGCTCACAGCATCATTTTCAATGGGAAAAAGTAATAAATAAAAATAATACTCAGAAAGGCTCTGGCTCTTTTTGGCCATTTAGTTTGTAATTATTTTTAATATTCAGTTAAATGGGGGGAAAGTGTCAATTATGGTCTCCGTTTCTGCATTGTGGCTCTTCTCTCTTCCTAATGTTATATAAAAAAAGAACAAGCACAAGCCAGCGTAAGGTGATTCTTCAGCGTTCAGTGCCGATTTCTGCCACCAGAGCGCTACCGTTCGATCAATATCAAATTACTGGCCGCAAGTAATTTATATTTGAGAAAACTGAGTGTCAGTTTCTTGATAATCATCTGAAGAATGTCTCTGCAAAATAAGTAGTCAATAACTTCAAAAATAAGGCTGAAAGTACCAAAAAATGAAATATCGCTAATCGGTTCTTGTATTGAAATGCAATTTTTCAAGTTTTGGTACTTTCAACCTTATTTTTGAAGTTGTTGGCGAGATATTTTACAAAGACGTTCCTCAGCTGATTATCTAACTTTCCGTCTATGCAAATATAAGTAATTTGCTGCCTGTAATTAGACATTAATCGAGCGGTAGCGCTCTGGTGGCAGAAATCGGCACTAAACGCTGAAGAATTACCTTAATTGTGTTGATGTTTTACTCTTTCTTTTTCAATCTCCATTCTTATCAGAGATGGTATTGTGGGTGAGAATCAATTTTATTATTGATTTATTTTTACATGCATGACGAACCGAATGGTTTAGGCTCCCAGGCTTTACCATTACTTCCTTACTTTAGTTTTCCATTTTAGCATTCATGCTACCAAAACTCTTGATGGTCAAAGGCTGTTACCATTTGACTAGATTAAGTCAATTTCCTGCTCATCAATTTTCTGTTATTAAGTGAAATTTCCTCTTTTCAAATTTGACTTCCCGTTCATTTTGTTATTCTATTTTGCTAGAGTGTTTTCTAAGTTGAAAGAATGTTAAAATTTCCTTTTGACGACTAATCTATTGTTGATCACTTTAAAAATTAGGTGTTCTTATTTTTTTTTCTTTTTTTTTTTCTAATCATCATTATTATTATTATTATTATTTATTACCCAATACTCTTTAACAGAGTTGTCTTTTGTCCTAAGAACATGGAGACAAGAGCTATCTTTGAAAGAAGTTTATCTATCAATCTTGAATCTATCAATGTATCTGAAACATCCGGGGGTGAACAGATTTGAGTTTAGAAATTTTCAACTGTTGGTAATCCTGCCAAAAGCCTCTTTCAAAAAGGCTGAATACAAATTCTTTAAGCTCATTTTTATCATTGCGCTTTCTAAATTGAAGCTTCATCAAGCTTGTAAGTCACAAATTGTCACACAAAAATCAATGAGTTCAATGGCCCTTTTGGATTGAAGATAATTGAGAAAGTTTTTGTGAGCAATCCAAGTTTTTATTTATTCTCTGTCTAGGTATGTATGTACTCATACATACACTGTATCATCCCTCTCATAAATGAATGAAGGTAACCAAAAGGGTTAAGGCAGTTATGTATGCATTATGTATTGAATAAAAAGATAAGTTTTTGTTTCTTTTAATCTGTTTCCTTGTTTGATGGATTGTTGAAGGCTTTGAAATAGCCACCAAGACTCTATATTACAAGGGTATTGAATACAACAAAGTTCAATAACAAAATTTTTAATCTCCGAAGATCATTGATTTATAGGTTGTTCAAGACTACCTAGATCAAGAATCTTTCAAGTGAGTGGCTGATTAGAAAAATTGAAATAAAATATCATGGAATGAATTGACCCTTAACAATTCATTTTCAAGTACCCCCTGACCCTTCCATGGGAGGCTGTGGGGTTTGGACCCCACAGAAACCCACATTTTGTGAAAGTTTGTGGGGAGTTGACTCAACTACTCTCTTTTATTTCCCTAACAGACAAAAAAACCTTTTTTTTTTTACATTCGGAACTATATTGCCTCTCATTTTTTGTTTTGCTGCATCTCCTAGATTTTTTGGCATTTGGGGTTGTCACTTTGGAAAATGTTGGATAAATTTCGACTGTTCATAATTGGCGCCCATTTTTTAAAGAAAATAAAATTTGGATCATACATCATTTCCTCTTTAACCCATTGGACTACCATCTTTAAATAAAATACCGTACAAACCTGCAACTAAAGAGCAAAAATATGAGTAAGTTGGCTGCACTAATTCCTCAAAAGCCCACATTTCAATACCCGTGATGCTATCTATCGGAAGTACGCGAAACTATGTCGAATTAACAGCGATTGTGGCATGACGCCGTCAAAGTGTATTTGGCCCAGTGCATGCATGATGTCATTTAGCGTCCAATGGTTTAATGCTTTTCTTTTAATGCATCACACAACCTCAGATACAGGCCAGGAGGTAGATGGTGGCCCCCTGTGCCCACCGTTTGCCCCCCTCCCCCGACATTTTGAGCAGATTATTTTATTCTGTACTTAGTATATAATTTAACATTACAGGAGAGTTGAATCACCTCTTGAAATCCCATTCTTTCAAACAGGGACACTTTGTAAATGGGTGATACTGGATTCGGATAAGAATCAAAGTTGCTTGTTGGTTTTGGCCAGAATCACTTGCAAGCTCCCATTGTTTTTTGGCGGAAAGAGATGCACTGAGACAACTTTGGTGCAGCAATTAGTTGCGTGAAAACTCAGTGTGGACAGGGCCTTACCCTTACATTTTAATTTTGGGAATCCGGGTTTTTTTCAGAATATTAATATGAGTTCATTGTTTGGATCTTTTGACAAAGTATAATCTTAAAAGTGTAATTATCACAAATATCGCAATTTTTTGAGCGAAAGCACTGATGAAGTAGAAATCATATTTATTGATTTTCCAACATTTGAAGTAAAAAAAGTATTAAAATTGCTTTTAAAAGGTTTAATTTTTCACAAATTTCTGGGGGAGGACCCCTGAAGCCACCCTCTCAATGACGGTAGCCCTCCCTCCCTTGACCCTTCAGTCGGAGTGTGCCACCCAGCTTCCCCCAACTTCAAATTCTCGACACAAATTAGAGAACACATTTCTACCAAAACTAAGTGAAACTACCTATGTTTATTGTTAAGGGTTGTATAATTTTAAAAAACACTCCCAAGACAGCACCAGAACCCTCTTCATGGAAATCTTATCTTCTACCGATGGCCCCCTTAACGTTCACTCCCCCCCCTCCATTTTTTCCTTTTTTCTCGTATTGGGTGCTAGTTATGGATGGCCAAAATTAACTCAACATTTGAAGGGCTCAGTCAAACAACGTTACATCTGCAACCTACTCAACTTTCCAGGAGACATTAAAAACGTTTTTGATGGTGAAAAATTGAAATTAAAGAAAAAAAAAGAAAAAAATACCTGCATGAATACACAAGCTTGATCACTTATCTGTTTTCGATTTTTCTTTTTTTCATCAACTAAAACGTTTTTCATGTCTCCTGAAAAGTTGATTAGGTGGTTGAACGTTGTTTGGCTGAGTCCTTCATGTGTCGGAATGACCCTGTATCTTGAGAGCCCTTAGGGGTTTGTAAAAAATGTGAAACAAAAGATTGATTCAACTCCTTATTTTGAGTCTAGCCCCAAGGGATGGGGTGGATGGGGGCTTCCGAAAACACCTAATGGAATTCTATGGGGTCAATTGACCTTATATCATTTTATTTCAAGTTTATAATGTTTTTAATCAGCCATTCTCAAGGAAATTCTTGTTTTGATGCAGACTTTGCAAAAACTCCAGACCTCTCATTATCAGTTACAGTTGGCAAATTAAATATGTCTGTCAACTCCTTAAATTTTGGATCAGGCAGGCCACCTGCAATGCTTAAGATGATTCCAGGGTCGATTAGTTCCAACTGTGGACACCATGTTGCGCTGCTCAAAAAGTCAGCAGTTTTTGGCTAATATTGAAGAATCCACGCTAAAAACACATATTTGAGGAACGTCAGCACCTGCGAGCATACTTCAGGAAGATACCCTGAAAGTTTCAGGCTGAAACACTCCAAAATAAAGCCGGAAATTATGAAATAGGAAAATTTCCGTAAGCCTCACTCGCACTAACGGCACTCTCACTCACTAAGCTTATGGGGAAACGAATTTCATAATTTACGGCTTTAATTCTTAACCAATTTTTCTCGTTTTGGGCTCAAAAAATCCATAAAAATTTTTTGCAGATGCTGACGTTATTGTATTTAGTATTTTATCTATGGTCTCAGTTTAAAACGCCGACAAAACAACTTTTCCGAAAAGCGACTAGTGGCGCTATCCATCGGATTGAAATCTGGAAAAGTTTCACCTGGAATCACCTTAAATTCATTGTGATAAGTATTGCAGGTTGCCTACATGAATCAAAAATCTAAAGAGTCAACTGACATTATTTAGTTCGCTGACTGTGAGCATATGGGGTCAAATTTGATTAATTTATGACTTTCTTTAGCTGAGAAGTTCCTTAAATTTAATTTTCATCAATGCACCTTGCAGCTACCATATGTATGACTTGTATCATTCAATCATTTTATCTTTCTTGTTTTTAAATTATTTGTGAATTCACAATGGTTTTGGATCATTGATCATGATCACTACAAAATGAGCAGCCTAAGAGATCCTTACTTACCAATAATTATCTTGTAAGTATGTAACTTTTTGTCTGCCCTACGATTTAGCTTTGCTGAACTAAATTTTCAGACCAAGTGATTAACTTGGTATTGGAAAAATCAAAAAAGGTTTACTTTTAATCTTACCTCTTTCAATTGATTTTAGCTTTTTTAATTTGTTTTCAATTATAGCGCTGTTTCCACGGTAAGGCTGAGCCATTTTTGGGCAAAAAATTATTCCGAAATCATATGTTGGGTGAGTCAGGCAATGCCGAGTAAATCGAATTGATCTATGAATAATTTTCTACAATTGACCTAACCCGTGTGTTTTCCTTTCCTCAGCTCAGGTAGCAAACCCAGTTTTTAGTGTTGCCAGATTCATTTGATTTTTTTCGATTAGTTGGTTGCCCAACTCTGGGCTGAGCTTCAGTTTAAGCTTCAGTTGATGCAATTGTTGGGCGGTGAACATAAGATAAGAGCGGCCTACTCTTATCTGATTAACATCAGTTCATCAGGGTCAACAATCATCCAAAAATATCCTACAAACAATCACCAGCAATGGGTTCTCTGTAAAAATCTTTATTTTCACTGTTTGCAAATTTCAAACTTACATTCAACCATAGCGAGGAAACAGTGCTCATGACTCTTGCGTTTTATCAGATTGTAACTACCTATCAACTGTCAATAAAATTCTGCTGTGATGTTCTATTGCTCCAATGAGAGCTGTTTGAATAGTTTTAACGTATTGTTGTTGTTGAAAAAATTCCCTGTAATCCCCTAAAATTTTGTACTTGTAAAATATGGTTTATCCCTTATTTCTTTATTTCTATTTTCTCCTCCTTTTAATTGCTGTACTCCTGGGAAGAAAAAAAAAAGAAACAAACATTTAATGAGAAGAATCTTGCATTTTGACTGTGATCTAGCTATATTTCATTTGTATCTTTGTTTTATTCATGTGTAACTCAAAAAACATATTTTATTTGAATTGTTTTCCTTCAAACAACTGCACAATAATAAGTAGAAGTTGAAGGCAGTAAAAATATTCATGTTCTTTTTTCCCCTCAATTAAGTTAATATGTTATCATGTCTACGTCCTTAGAATAAGAGTGCAGTACTTTAGGGTGGGTAAAACTATACAGCTAACAGGAGACTTGAAAAAGGGGCTCACGCTAACTTGTGCTTTATTCCATTGAATAGTTAATTCATGCGTAAAAACCAGCAAAAACTACGATGGACATTAAAAAATTATGAGATTCACTGGCGGACTGAAAAAATTACTTGAAAGTTTAAGGCATAATGGCAGAGCTACGGTCGTACTATGAGAGATTCCTATCTAATTGAGACTTTCCTCTGTGTGTTGCAATAGATAAAGAGACAAATTTTATAGGAATTTCCTGTGAAACCTGTATAGCTCCGCCATCTTCGATCTTAAATGGCAGAGCTACGCAGTAGTCATGGGAAATCCTTGTTCAATTTGTTACTCTCTAGAAACACGTAGAGGAAAGTCCCAAACTATATAGGAATCTCCCATGGTACCTATGTGGCTCCATCATTACAAGTTGAACTGATGAGTTATTTTGTGAGTAAATTTCGTACTTTTTTCATGTTCTAATCCTAATTTTTACTGGATTTTACTCAAGATTTTACTATTCAATTGCCTCTAGCAAAAGTTAGAAAGAGCCCCATTGAACGAGGAGCGATGATACTGACCTCTATGCTATCGCGAAAACAATATTAACGTATCAAATTGAGAAACGCTATCTTGCTTTGATTTTAGTCAAATCAACTACACATAAAAATTTACGAGGCACTAAGGATACTGGTTATACCACCAGAGAGCGGTGATACTGACCACTATACTACCGAGGAACCATCTTTGGTGATACCACCAATAAGCGGTGATACTCACCACTATACTACCGAGGATTTTTGAAGGTCGTAAGGCGGAAACATTAGTCTTGCTTTAATACTAGTCATTAGTTTGCCTTCTGTTTTGTGGAGATAAGAAATAATTGTTTCACTCCCTCTTAACAGTAATGGAATCCTGTGTGTTACGAGGTTTTAAGTCAACCCTTATCATTATTTAATGGCTTTTCTTGAACTAGTTTAAGTCTTTTTGTTCCAAAATATTATTTTCAGTTTTATTTTGTTTGAATATTCACCGTTTTTTCTGTGAGGTGAGATTCCATCCCTGTCTTCATTCAGGGATGTTTCTGACACACTAATTTTGCAATTTTCCCTCAAAACAGTTCATCAAATGCTGCAAACGATAATCTTGTTAGCCCATGCGTTTGATGTTTTGTTATTTTAGGGGAAAATTGCAAAAATAGTACAAAGTTTCAAAGACTCTTTCGCCCCCCCCCCTTTTGTAACAGCAATGTATGGAGCATGTATCCCTACAGATTTTAACCTAAAAACACGAATTACTTTGTTTACTGATGAAGTGAGGTGTCATTTTGTCTTCTTGTGTAATCTCTTCACTCCTCAGTCAGTTTTAGTATCAATTTCCTCATCCTATTTTTGTCGTTCCCATTCTACGACTTTCTTTTCTCTCTTCTTTCTCATTTTGATCGTTTAATAATTTTATTTCTATCTCTACTTTTTTTTTTTTTTTTTTTTTTTTTTTTTTTTTTTTGAGGAGCTCAGGAATGCAAAATATCTCTTTGATTCGGCGACAAATTACTCAAACCATTTTCATTTACTTGTTGCTGTGGTTTTCATTTGTGCAAGATCCACCAGGAAAACACTTGATATCTAATCAAATGTGCTTTTTATCAACTCTTCAGATTTTGGTTTGGTTAAGCTATCTACTATACTTATCACTATGAATTCAAGCATTGTAGGTGGCCCACAAGTAGTTGCTTAGGTCCTGTGTAGATGAATTGACGTAAGCTGGACTGAACATAACCCAAACCTCTCTTGATTTTGAGAATACAAAAGAAAAGAAAGAAGAGAGTGCTGTTTTCCGTACATTGCTTATTGCGTCAAATTGTTGTCACAGGATTTGAGCAACTGCTTGTACTTCAGCTAAAATCTAATAGGCATCGATTGGCATGTATTTAATTTGTGGATTGTATCAAAGCTTTTATCTCCAGAAGGTGAAGCTGAGGAACCGTAAGAAAATAGTTGATCCCTTGTATTGTTACTACCGATTTCATTTTTTAAACGCCAAACATTTTTTCTCTTATTTTTTATTTATTAATTTTTTTTTTTTCTTGGAAAAAAATTAATCCTTCTCTTTAAACCTCGAAATTCTTAAAATAAAACATGAAATAATTTTTCAAAAATTTCCTTAGAAAAGGTTTTATCCCCATATTTGCTGTGCATTTTAAGATCTCTAGATATTTTCGAAAATTTCTTAGTTAGACTTTTAACACCAAACAACTTAACATCATTGTCATTTCTCACTAGAGAACTTTAGCATTCCTGAGAACTTCCATGTGGAAAAATCAATGTGGAAAGTAACTGTGGCCACCATTGATTTATTCCTTTTAAACTCGTACTGATTTTGTACATCATCAGTTTTCAAATTGCTAGATAATTACGCATATTTTACTTAATTTTACAAAACTGTGGTGTGCAGAAATGTTATTCCAGGGACCGGGACACGAATTTGACCTTATACATTGTGCATTGTGCAACTTAAAATAATCTACCTTGATCTGTAATGATCCCTTCACAATGCTTAAATTGTTGCCCGAAATTGATTTGTGTTCCCCCTGGCTTAGCCTTTTGATTTGCCTTGGTCCACTAATTGTTACAATTTTTTCAAAGCAGGCTTTTATCTCTTGTAAATTTGACTTTACTATTATTGTTAGTTTTATGTAATTATATCCTGTGATGAAATATATACATATTATTCTCTTACATTATCAATCGCCTCTCTATCAGATTTCAAACTTCCCTGCACTCTTCTTTTACAGAAAGGTTTAGTGTTCATTCACAAATTGAATTGATCACATTTATTTTTCATTTTAAAAACATTGGCTCAGCTCAGAAAAAAATCTTTTCTATCAGTACCTTAAATTGCTGTGAATAGGAACATTTTCAGGGAATTTTCATTTTTCTCTCAATAAAATTCCCTGAATATGTTTCTATTCTCCCCATTTTACGGTGATTCCTTCAGCTTAAAGATTTACTTATTGTAAAATGTTGTTCTTCAATTTTACGCCATGACCACCGCGTCCTTGAGCAATCGAAACCAATAAACAGTTAAAACATTCAAAGTGATGATTTTTTTCTTTTTTCAATGAACCAGATGCCCGATGCCCAAGGCTCTTTACAGTGGTGCAAAGGTTTAACCAACAAGCTGTTATAACTCATAACTTAAAGATGAAAGTATAAATCTTCGTCTATCATCAATCAAGAAATTTGAATTGATCAGCTGTTGATTTTTATTAAAGTAGCTTGGTTCGTAAGGTACTTACAGTCAGGGAATTAAATAATATTTTAGTCGAATCTTTAGATGTTAGCTTAGGTAAACCACTTGCAATGCTTAAATGCATTGATATAAGTACTGCCGGTAGCCTATCTGCACCAAAATTAAAGGAGTCGACTGACACTATTTAATTCATTGACTGTAGCGAAGGATATTCAACAAATCTCAAGAGCCTGGACCATCTGATGTTCTGAGAAAGATCAACACACTATTTGTAGATTTTAACTGTTGATTGATTCAATTTAATCAGGAGAGGAGTGAGTGGTATTAAACCATGTAGACAAATGACAGCTATCTTACTTCCCTAATTTGAAGCTCAAAAAAGAAGGTCCTTGCGGATCCCCCTCGGTATTAAGAAATTTATTAGCAGGTTAATGTTACTAAATTTTTTGTTTTGGGTGGTAACTTATCTCAAATGTCTCCCATTGCAAGAAGAAGATAAAGGTCTGTCTCTAATGGGCTGTAAGAGAGTTTATTTTTTATGGGAAAACTAGAGTTTAAGGTAGGGATTGTTTCACTAGACCTGTGTAGACTTTGTCAAAATTTAAGATTTTTTCTCTTGGAATAAAATGAACCATTGCAAAATTAACAAGGATTTGAGCTTTTAATTTGAAGATATGAACGTCTCTATGTTATAAGATCTGTTTTGTTTTTGTTTTGTTTTTGCAACTTCCTCTGTGTTCCAGAAGGAAGGAAAAAACGAATTGAATTTTACAAAATATTATAGCTGTACTTTGACTTAACATCCAAAATGAACTGCAAATGGACTAGTGAAAATCCTGTATCGTCCTGTGAGATTTCAAGGGAGTACGCCAGTCGTGCCTTGTAAAATTTGCTATTTCTTCAACATTTGAGTAATGAAAAAGTAACAGAAATAGAAAGAGGGAAAGAAAATCTGTAAGAAACGCAGCCAAGTAGCTTTGAAAAAATATAATTGTATCCTTAGGGTATGATTTGATTTGAAAAAGAGTATCTTTTTGCGTATCTTCTCAAGTTTGGCGTTCAAGTTAACTTCTAAGAAGAACCTAAGTAAGGTTGTTTCTTCATTGCTCACCTAAGTCACTGCTTCAAGGACCGTGGCTGTCATCAGCCCAAGAGTGAAGCAGAATTTTTAGATTTTAATATTCTGGTTTCACTTTACCTAGGAGCAAATGGTGAGTTATCGATTCTTCACTCACCAATTACCAATTAATTGTACCCGACGAATCAGTGGCGCACCGAGAACTTTAGTTTGGTGGGGGTTTCACCGCAAATTTTCCATTTTTTGAGGTCTTAGGGGGGGTTTTGAAAGAAATTTGGCCAAAGATGACCTTTTTTAGGGCAAAATCTCGATGCTTAGGGGGGGGTTTTGACCCTTAAACCACCCCCTTCGATGCGCCACTGCGACGAGTGTAATCGAGTTGGATTTTAGCAGTAATCAACCAATTTCAGTGAAACCAACATGTTATGAGTACGATTAACATTTTTGCTCATAAAATAAAATTATAGTTTTATTGAAGTCGGCAGCTTGACTACTGCTAAATTACTTTTCAAGAGTAATGGTAAGTGGGTAATTCAGGATGGCTATCGTCCAACTCTGCCTCGGAGTAAATGCACGAAATGAGATCAATCAATAATTAACTTTCATGATTTTTTTTTCAGTGCGAGGACTCTTGGTTTAAAATTTTGAAGAAAGTCAAAGGTGCTACAATATGTAAACAGATAGTGAAGGTCATTGATTGTAGTATTCCTCATTTCTATAGGTACTATGATTCTCAAAAGAAAGTCCTGTCATCAAAACCAAAGACTGATCGAAACGGTCCTTATTGTTATTGTTGTCCATTACTTTTTAAAGATTTTTAGATTTTTTAAGGCATACTTTCAGGAGACAATGCTGTTGGACTCTGAAATACCTGGAAACTGCAAAAAAATTTAGACTGGTCAAGGAACAGAAGAATGAAAATATCTACCAGGATACTTTCGTTTGAAAGTCATAGTACCTAGAATTAGTTTCAGAAGTGTAGATGCAGCATACCGATAATCTTTGGTGAATTTTCAATTTTCATGTGTTCATCTAAAGGAAAACTTTGCTGCAAATTTGACCGTTTAATGTCAAAGACTTCTGGAGTGAATATGCAACGTTTTAATTAATTTTCATTTATTTTTATTACGTAATAAGAGAAATAATATTGAAAAATTCCAAGAATTTTAGGTCTAGGTGAAAACGACATCTACATATTCCGAATAGGTTTTCTTATGTAGCTCTATTTCCTGATTTACGTTTAAACAGACAGTTATACACATGGGCGCACCCAGGGGGGGCCAAGGCCCCCCCCATAGGAAAAAAAAAGGAGGAAAGGAAAGGAAAAAAGGAGGAAAGGAAAGGAAAAAAGGAGAAAAGGAAAGAAAAAACGGTGATAAGAGAAAGAGAGAAGAGGAAAAGAGGAGGAGAGAAAAAGAAAAGATGGGAAAGGAAATGAGTTCAAAAAAAGTATCAATGCCATGAAACATATTTTTCCTTGGAGGAACACATCTTTTCCGACAGTAATGTCCTTAATTGTTAATTTGGCTCGATCTTCGTCTGAAATCTCGATTTCCTGAAGACTCCATCTTTCTATCAGCATGCGATGAAGATATTTCCGTAACATCAGCATAGTCTTGGAAAATCTCAGTTTTCTCGAGAGTTAATTCAATATAGTCTCTGAATAGAAGTAGCCTAATTTTACGTCTTAGAAGAGCTAAATTTTCAAAAATTTCCGGGGGAGGACCCCCAGACCCCCCCCATATGAAATGACAACTTGGCCCCCCCCCCATACAGAAATTCTGGGTGCGCCCATGGTTATACATTATTGAAGTTTCATGGGAAGCAAACATTTGTACAAAAAATATTCTTGCACTTGGAAAAATATTAGTGAGCTTTGTCACCTATTTTGGGTTCTTTGGATTTGAATACTGAAATATTATTGGAGCTTTTTATGCATTCTGGGAAATATCCTTGCATTGAAGCACAAGGGTTTAACTCATATTCTAACATCAAAATTTGGACTCCTATTATTAGTCCTATGGGACTCTATTTCGGCGGGGCTATTATGTATCAAGGTATATGGAAGAACAGGTATGGACAGGAGGCGGGGTTTAAGGGGCTTTCGAGTTTTCCCGCCAAATGATGACGACACACTTGCTTTAGCGATGACGTAGCCGTCACCTACTGCAGTAGCAAGAGATGGGGGTTGGCGAATTTTATCGCGACCGTCTAGAACATCTGTGACGTAGCCGTCACCTACTGAGATAGGCTCCGCCTCCTGTCCATACCTGTTCTTCCATATACCTTGATTATGTATTGTGGTTGGTACTGTAAATCAGGTTGCTTGTCAAACGAGCCTTAGGCGTGATGTCCGTCAAGAATCTATATACATAATGTTAATACCATGTATCAAAAGTTCCCAAGACAAGAGCAAGTTGTAAAAACAAAAATTGAGGTAAAGCGCTCCCCCCCCCCCCCCCTTGGGCCCTTAAAAAGAATACTTCGTTTCTAACAGTTTGAGTATATATTTGCTACGTTTCAATGAACGTAATCCTTTTTTCGCTCTCAAGTCTCAAATTATCGATTTTTGGTCGACAATGCCTCTTTTCCTTTGCTACAAACCACATTGTAGGTGTGACATGAGCTTCTTTGTGTTTGTTCATTATGCTGTGGTTTTGAGTTTGAGCAGATGACAACTAGTTGCTCCTTTCCGTGGGTGAGAGAAGTAAGTTGCCATGGGTGACATCGGCATGGTAGGCAATATTACAGGCAACTTTCTCTACTGTACTTACTTACCCTCTGCGTCAACGTCAGCTGTGATAATTGCATCAATTTCCTCTCCGAGTCGCCGAGTATATTCAGACACTCCTCTTCCTCAGTCAGTATTGAACTATACCTCTCTTCGTGTAGGTCGCCGTGACGTGTTGAGTGAAGTGTTTTCGTTCGCAGGCGATAACTATTAATTAATCAATAAAAAGTAAGTTACTCTTGTTATTTTCTGACTTTTTATGCCTTTTGCAACTTGTGGTGGATATTAGCCAGTTTTTGAACCATCTTAGTTGTCAAAATTTCGGTTTTCTTCAGTCAATCTTTGTGTTCTTTTCAACGTGCTTGTGTGTGAATTAAATACACTTCCCATTCGCGACGATTGTTTACACTCATACTCCGTGTTTATTTTGTTCTGTTATCATTTTATTTTTGTCCTTTATCACACACGTATTTCCTTTCTTGCACTTCTTCCGTTTCTACCTCCTTGGATTGAATTTATTTTCTTTACGGGGCTTGAGCTTTTCAAGTGTTTGACCTACCTCACATTTTAAAATCTAAGATGGTACTAAAACACGAAACAGGTGACAAGAAATTATCTTCCAATTTTCTTTTCTTTATTTTTGGATTTATTGTTTCCTATCTAAACATTATTCCCCCTGAAAAGAAACCAAAAGTTAATCAATGTGTGTATCAAATTCTCAGCACCAACTGTATTTTGTCTGTTGCTGGCCCAAAGAGTGCTAGCCACATTTTCACTGAGAAGAATCGCACTCTAACCTTGCAGGATGAACTAAAATGTTCTCAATCTTGTATTCAAGTAGAAAATAAAGACAATTTCTGCTCCACGAATGCAGTTCTTTAGCAGTTTTTAGTTTCAGTCTAAAACTCCTCTTCATGATTGAGTCTGTTCAAAAGTGCGGTGCATAAAATTGGGTTGCGTCCAAATCTGGGTTTTGTTTTTCAAACTTATCGAAAACAATAATCTCAATTTTTCAGCACCAGTGTGGTTGATCATTACTCCTGTTTTCAGTTATTTGCTGTTTGTGTCTTACGGAAACATCTGTGAGATGATGTGATTGAATTTTTAATTGCTTAAATTCCTGAACATAAATTTTGTTCTGAAGTAGGAAGTGTGTGAAGCTGCAAGCAGTCGATCCAAGAAATCAACCTTAGGATCTGTTCCTAAATAATGTCTGTAGTTGAGCCGTATATTTTCATTGGCCTCAATGTGTCTGATTAAATATCTGCATTACTTATTAGAAAAAATTTTAATGCAGACGCAAGTTGATTATAGGGATTGGACAAAGGGTGCTGTGTTGACCACATCGGAAAACTGTCTTTAACTGCCCAGTAAGATGCATGGTTTTTTAGATGTAAGTCATTGGTACTTGTCCAATCTTGAAGGTCAATTTCCATCTGCTGTAGTGCAAATAATCATGTTCAGAGTTATCTTCAATCAACTCTGGTGTAAAGACCTGAAACATTTGTGTCTTATTTCTCTTAAAACACCAAGATGTTTTAAGTAAGTAGCTGTCAGGTGCATGACCTAATTTTATAAAAAAGAAAAGAGCCATAGTAATTCAATTCCATTAATTACTGGATTGTGGTAACTGGCTGCTCAGCGGACCTTGTCCCTTTCCTCCGACAAATTTTCTTCCGTTGAATTAATATTCCAAAAACTTAGATCATTTGACCAGTTGAATAGATTAGTTCTGTGCGCTAGCTATATTCTGACATAGAAGTATCAATGTAGAAAACACAAAGCAAGTAGGTACCAAATGCCCAGTGACTCCATTCAAACCAAACCACAAATTTGCGACGAACTACTCGTGTGCTGTCAAACAGCTCTGAAATTATCTTACTCGATTTCTCAGTTTAATTTCTCCCTAGTACTTTTAGTGTAGATTGATGAGGGTGTGTAAATTCAGAACTTAATTGTACCTATAAATATCAACATGCTTCTAAAATTTTGCAGTGAATAGTGAACAGTGGTCAATAAATACCGAAGTCCATTTCTTAAAGTCCTTGTCTATTACAAGAGTGGAGCAAAAAGGTAGATTACCTTTGATTGGCTGTCAAATTTTAGGCTCTAACGGAGTCTCCCTTGGCGGCAAAATCGCTGTCGCTTTATGCTTTTGTTTTGGTTCGTCAAGGTAGAAATGTTGACTATGTTGTTATAGCTGTTAATTTGATCCTTAGTGCATCTAAAAAATGTTGAGGATCTACGCTCCAAAGAACCCTTTATCACAATTAATGAAAAATACCAAAAAAATTATATTTTTCCTTAAAACTTAGTGCAATCTGAAAGCTTGTGATTTGCAGTATGAGGTTCAGGCCGCTTTTCTGTTTGATTTTTGAACGAGAATTAGTCTACAAAGGCTTAAAGTTGCTTCTCGGGTTTTTACTAGATGTTGGCTCATCGGGGTACAGAGACAGTGAAACATCCAGTGGAATCCACTGCACAAATGAAGACAATTGACGTAACTTTGAGCCTCTGTAGAATGTTTTTGGTCAAGGAATCAGTTCGAAGACTGGCCGAAACCTCAATCAATGATTATATGAGCTTTAAAATGGTTCCAAAGTTAAGTAAAGACTTTTTTTTTTTTTTTTTTTTTAATTAACTTCCAAAAAAAAATCAATTTTCCATTTACTTCAATAAATTTCCTAAATTCCTGGTAGGTACTTACTGAAAATCAGGTCAGTTGCTTACCGGTTGGGCAGTCATCATGTCCAATGTAGATAGTTCTAGAAATATTTTGGACCAGCAGCGGATTTGCTGGCATTTATGTCTGTTTCCATAAGTTCTTTTACTTACTCCTCTTTCCGCGTGTTGAGTCTTCTTTGACTCCTTTTTGCCTTGCTGTGACAGCCTAAAGTCAACGACCAATCAGAACTCATTCAGCACGTGTCTTTACTCCCCGAAGAACTTTTGGTTAAGGGACTTGAAAGGATAACGCGCAATCGATTGTTGCCTTAATGATTCCATAATCACAGTGGCGCAGTCAGGAATTATTTCTGGGAGGGGCATTAAAGTGATGCCCTCACTTCTCACATACCTACCCCATTCACCGTCTATGAATCACCGAGGGGTCGCTAAAATTTGACCCCTTCAAAACCCACTTCGGATGGGTTGTTTTCATTTCATTTGAGAGAGAGCTGAGAAAATATTTCAGGAGTAAAGATAAACTTTTAGCAGGTTTTGACTTTGAAAAGAAGAAAAAAAGAAAATCAAGCTTTTAATTAATCTAAGACCCAATCTTTGGGGGGGGGGGGTCTCTTTTCTGATCAGGCCTGTAGCTAAATCAGAACTACTATGGTGGTGGATGGGGGCAAATGAACTGTAAGGGGACAAGTTGACCCAATTTCAGTTGGCATAAAATGGAGTAAAACTGGGTGGAGAAGGGGGGAGGGGGTTGGGGACACTCTCTAGCTAGGGGGTTTGGGGGTTCTCCCCCGGAAATTTTTGAAAATAAAACCCACGGTAAACGCAATTTTAAGCACTTGAAACGTTGGAAAATCATAATTTATTTTCTAATTTATTGATATTGAACATATTGCTTAAAAGGAAAAACGAATCGCGGTTTTTGCGGTCTTCGCGATTTTTAATGTCCTATTCGGCCGAAATCTCCTAGCAATTCCTCATTCCTCTTTCCTCTCTTCTTTTTACCTCTGTTTTTCTGTTTTCCCTTGTTTTCTTTTTTTCTTTCTTTCCTTCTCTTTCTTTTTCCTTTCCATGGCTTGGGGGGGGGGGGGGGGTTGCCGCGCCACTGCATAACTACCCTGTACTGCCCTGCAGGCTGATTCTGAACTTTCAGATGTCACGGCACGAGTTAGCGGGGATCGATTAATCCCATTGGTCTAAACGGCGTCACGTCATTACGTAAGTAGCCAATGTGGCCATTAAACACAAAATACGACAAGAAGTATTATTCATTTCAGACCGTGAATGACTCCAGAGGTCTTGCTTACATAGACACGTGATGCCTTTTAAAACCAATGGAACCGATCGATTTCCACTCTCTCGTCTCGAGTCGATCGTTTGAAAGTCCGGAATCAGCTTGCAGAGGACCTCGCACGCCCATCTATACGATTTATCATTTTACTAAACCAGTCTCTACGGACTATGGTGGACTTCATAATAGTGAGTGGTATTGTGGTATTTTAATTATGAGAAAATACTTTTCGCACCCACTACACAGACTGTGTCTGCGATGTTCACTCGCTCGCATTTCCAATTATACCGTTTTCGGTTCCGACGATTCTATCGCAAAGCTGTTCTTGTTCTATCTCGCGGCCGATTCAAATTAGGAGGAGATGAAGTGAAGTAGGCACTAGGTAGTATAGGCACGTCGTCGATCTGGCCGGAATGTCCGAAGTTTCGTTCATTGTTGCGCATGAACGGACGGACCCGGACGCCGCCAGGAGGGAAAAATTCAGATACCAACTTTGGGAAAAAGCCAAGTTACATGCAAAGACCTTGACCAAAGCTGCCAAAAATGTCAACTTGTGATTTCATAACTTGTTATACTTTACTCATCGCGACTTGCATCAGGCGGGCGCATTTCTATCGATCCGATCGCACGCACGCACACGCACGTAAAATGGCTTATAAAATATCTGGTGCACTCTCAATCATAGCAATCTCGATTCTTTGGTCATTACGAAGAGCATTTTCTGGAAGAGCACGCCTGTTGTTGTTGTTGAAGCCATCGATTGAAACCAGAGACAGATAGAAAATAGATATACCCAGCACTGAGCACATGCTATGCTTTTCGTGTTTTCATAAAGTAACATTTATGCGTGTTTTGGAAAAGAAGGAAGTCAAATGAGTTCATTTTTGTTCGAAGACTCATAAAAACAACAACCAACTGTCGCCTACTGTTTTTGTGGTGAACATCCCGTTGCTCTAATCTAAATCTATTTGAAATTTCGCTTTGTAGTCAAAATTTCAATTATCCAAGCATATAATTTTCAAAGAATTAATCAGGAACCGTTATTCTGTTAAAAAAAAAAAAAAAAAAAAAAAAAAAAAAAAAAAAAAAAAAAAAAAAAACGTAAATTTAAACTATGAAGCAAACCTAACCAATGTCCGTTAACTGTCCATCACTCAACAGAAAGGTGATTGTTGGATTTTGTTTCGATGGATCCCGACCGAAGAGCTGGAAAACTGGATACCTGTCGCTAGCTCTGTGCTGAGTCTTCATTTATCTCTGATTAAAGCAATCTGTGCAGAGCTACCAGCAGTGGCGTAGCCAGGAATTTTTCTAGGGGGGGGGGGTCCGAAAATTGTCAAGGGGGGGGGGGGGTCCAAAGATACTAATTTGGTAAAATTTGTCTGAAAACGCAAAAAATTACCTTTTTTAGGACAAATTTTGGTGTCATGGGGGGGGGAGTCCAGACCCCCTGGACCCCCCCCCCCTGGCTACGCCACTGGCTTCCAGATTTGTGAAAAAATGTCCCAAATGATCGAATGGGAATTGTGTATTTTTTAACCAAATCTAGCAGTACTGAATCTATGCAAGAAAAGGCTTTTAAAACATCTAGTCACATACCAAAGTGTCTGCTCTTAACCAACATCATATATACTCATGAAGTCTTATACTCCTCTGCTTTTTATTATACTTGCCCGCTGCTTTCTCTAGATGAATCTTTTGTTTCATAAGACGTTACTTACATCCATTTATACCAAACAAAGGCTCATAAAATATCTAATGTGTTAATAACTGCGCACGAGCAATCTTAGTTATCTGATTATTTCACTGATTTCTAGGGAAGCGCACCTGTTATTTTTACGAGCCATCAAACTAGCGCCATTTGTGCAAGAATAAGGGGCTGATAAAACATTAGGTACGGTGTGCGCTCTCAAAATGGGAGCGTTCGAGAATTTATTCTTTGGACCGTGGAGCTGGTAAAACTGAGATAATAATACAATAGACTGCAAGTTTTAATATTAATCTGTAGATCAATCGTTTCTACAACATTATTTCTTACCAAAATGATGAAGATTTCAAATACCTACCTACGCGTTTTGCAGGCGAAAATGAAAGTGCACAACGATTCTACAAGAGCTCCACTCCGATGCAGCCGGCGTTTTTTTGTTTGTTTTTTTTTTGTTTTAATATGCAAAGTGCTTTCATTTTTGTCCATGAAGCGCGTATTTTACTAAACATTCATTGTTTTGGCAAGGAATAATGTTGTAGAAAGGGTTGCTTTATCGATTAATATTTAAACTTGCCGTCTATTCTATATATCATAATCTCTGTTCAATCTCCAGTTTCCCGGTCCGATGAATTCTCGAACGCTCCCGATTATATCAATCTCAGTTTTCTAATTCAGTGGTGTAGCGTGCAGTTTGGCAACGTTGTAATGTGTCCATTTAAACCCATGTAAAATATCGAATGCGATCACCGAACACCCAATAGTTCGACCTTTTTCATGGGTTTAAAGGGACCAACTGCAACGTTGCCAAATTTCACGCTTCGCAACTGCTTTCTATTTTCGCTGACCTATGTTAAGTATTTTATGATAAGCACACCTGTTGTTTTGCTTTGTTTTTTTTAACCCTTTTAATACCACGCCCGAGTATATTCGTTTTTCTATGACTACTCTGCATCACACAATTTTAGTTTTTTATTTCACAATATTTGCGGCTCTGAACTGTCCAAATTTTATAATAATACTTCCTCGAGCGCCTTCAATAAAGTGTGTATGCAAAATCAGCACCGTGGAGTAGGAATATTTAACTACCCACTTAATTTGAGCGAGCGAACATTGATTTGTCTTCTTAATCTGGTTGTTAAGGGGTTAAGCCATTATTAGCATCAATTAAAAAAAAAAAAAAAAAATCGTGCAAAATAAGGCTCACATAACTGTTCAGTGTTCTCTGCGTTATTGGTTCTATATTAACTATCTGTGCTTTTGCTGATTTCTCTCAAAGAACACTCCCTTGTATTTCATTACTATTTGCTTAAATTTACCCTTAATATTTAAACCACTCCTTACGCTCTCCGCAGCTTACGTTAAAAAAGAAACAAAGGGACAAATGTGTGAGAAAAAAGAGAAGGAATGATGAGATTTGAAGGAGCAAAAAATTGATCGAACATTCTCGAGTAGGTATACAAATAGAAGAGCCGAGTTGTTGGCAGCTCAGAATATTTTGCATATCACGATTTCATGAAATTTTCATACGTGTGGCGTAGCGTAGCAGCCTAGAGCATCAGTCAGTTGTAATACGTAACGTTGGAATCAAAGCCCGTAGCCTTGGCCTGTAAAGCTCGTAAGGTTGCAAATTAAAACGCATGCACGCAGAACGCTGCAGAAACCGACAGAGTGATATAGTAACACATATAATATGTATACGCCCGTTAGTATCTATAACCATAGGATACTTTTTTATGCCTGAAACACAATGAGGATCTTGCAAACTTTTGTTATAGGGGATTGAAGAGTTGATTATTGCACAAAAACCTGTAAAAATGACGATGAGTACACTAAAAAATCACGAACTTTACTCTCAGAATCGGGCTTAGTGGCAGAAAGACGCAGGTATCATGGGAGATTCCTGTCTAATTTGAGACATATCTCTGTGTTTCCGTAGAGGAAGTGACATAATAGACAGGAATCTCCCAAATGGTACCTGCGTTGAGCTGCCATTACGATCTTGCCGTTATAGCAGTTATGTGAGTTTATTACTGAATTATAGACTTTCTCATTGTGCTTTTCTTGATTTTCGCCGGTTTTTACATCAGATTGGACTATCCATTTACTAACAGCTAAAGTGGAAGCAAGATGGAATTGATGGAACGGGTTACTCTAGATTTTTCTATATTATTATTTTTATTTTTTATTTTTTATTTGACACCGGTGTCACTAGATGTCACGGTACCATTCATCGGATGTGGATCATTACTCTGATGACTAGTTATACTCTGTGAACCATCCAACCATCCTTGCCAGCATAGAGAGAGTGACGAAATTAAGATAGGAATCTCCCATTATCACTGCCCTCAGCCCCCATTACGCTCGCGCAAGTAAAAGCGTTTATTGAGTTTAGGAGTGGATTTTGGAAGTTTTTAGTGCTGCCATTATATTTTGAGGTTTTTACGCCAGAATAGAGTGTTAAATCGCTTATAGCTAAAGTGTGCAACAGCCAAATCGCTTATAGCAAAAGTGTGCAACAGCCCCATTCACCGGGGGAGTCCATTTGGGGGAGTAAAGATAACATAGTTGTGATTCGCAGAGTACTGAACAGGTACTGAACTTGTTGAAATCCTTATTGAAATTTATCTGTCGAAAACCTACAAATTACAAAATAATTTTAATTTTTTCAATAAAGCTTCAATGATTAATTTTTCGCTCTATAGTCTTTACCTACCTGAAATAATTAATGTTGGATATGATCACGGAAAAAAGATTATTTTAATATCGCAAGCAAATGTACTTACATTTATGAAGTTTCGTAAGTTTCTGGTATCTTCATGCATTTCCTAGCTCCATTTTTACCTTTTTGCATGTAAGTCAATTCTCGCGGCTCGAAGTAATCTCTTAGAATCGATTTTTTTACAGGGCTTTAAATGACAAAGACAAGACATAGTTGCCAAATCATTCAAACCACCGCACCGGAGCCACTAGAGATTATATAATCAGTTTATCTTTGAAACGTATACTTACATCTGCTCGCCTCTGAGCCGCGCATTAAATTTTTTAGGCTGCCAAAAGACTCTTATCGCGGATACTATCTGAAGCATTTTTTATTATTATTTTATGCCAATGAACGCTGAACGCCCTTTGGTACTTCTGTGCTCCTCTATAACACACCAAAATGTTATTTGTGTAATTTCAGTGGGCGCCTGAGATCGTTGAACTCCCCACCAATTAATTATCGTAGCATTCACGAATTCCCATCAAATTGTGCAGCGCGGTTTTCGCGGAGATTATATCATCACCAGATTCTTTTGAGTCATGGCTCTGTCTGAGGCTCTAAGTAATTTAGTCGGTATCCGGAAGAAGGGCTCACAAAACACCAGATATGCTCCTACAAAGAAATCTTAAAACCATAATTTTAAATCGCTGGGAAGAGCTAGACTCTTGTTTAATAGGTCCGTCGCACTATGATCTCAAATCGCCATAAAAGCGTCAAAAATCAGAAAGTAAAATTCTCCTAAGTTTTTATCATTTATAAATTTTTAAAACCAAGTTTCATCACAGAAAACACCATCAATAAGTAAGAAAAACCTCTGAAAAGTTTTAAAATAAGCTTAAATTTTAAAATGTCGAAAACTATGATTTTTGATTAATTTTTGTCCATTTATTATCGGCCAATTTTTTTCGATCTCAGATTATAATTGTGCGTCGACCCGGAGACCACGCGCATCAGACGGCCTCGACTACGTTTTACTTTCTATGCATTTTCAACTGAAGGGAAGGGAGTGGCTTGCTATAGAGTCTTCTTTCTTTCATTTTTCTTTCTTTCTTTCTCTTTTTTGGCACGCGCCACCAGCTAGAACAATTTACGTTTTAAAGACTAAAGTTCCGACCAAATATTCTTTGTTTACGCGACGTTATTCAATACGTCGCGTCAGTCCCAATACAGTCTGAAATCATCACAAAGGGACTTGAAATTCATATTGGAATAACTGAACAAATGTTGAGCGAAAGTGTCACTCTCTGATGTCACCATTGGGTACTATTCAGCTATGTGTCTTTCCACTTTCGATTCTATTTTACATGGCAAATCAATGCAATCAACGGTTTTTTGTTTGTTTGTTTGTTTGTTTGTTTGTTGATGTTTTGATTTTTATACCACGTCGTGTTTTTGGGGGGGGGGATGAAATTCATCAAAATGCAGAAACCAGGGCAGACATCTGAAAGGCTCTTCTTAGCAATTTGATTTCGGAATCTCGTCTTTTCTGTCCGTTCTTTTATCTTCTCCATAGGCAAGGTTGTTGTTAAGCCGCGGTGTTTTGAGCTTTAAAAAACGCAACACCAACGTTCATACTGACTACTGAGTATAATAATAATATGTGATTGAATCGATAGTTCTTTACGTCATGTCGTCGCCATGGCGCACCCATTTGATTGTCAAGAAGAATCTAGCGATGACGTAATGTCAACGGATATCTTGCGTTACTTCGCCTCGCTTCAAAACGAGCGAACTTTCGTGTATGCTATCTACGAAGAGTTTCCATACCTCTCCTGATTAATTTTCGATTACCTTATAATTGTTCACGACCCTGCTTCCTCATTTATGTGCGACCGGAGGCAGGTAAACTGGCCATTTTCGAGTCATTTTTTTCGACGGTGGTAGCAGTGGCGGCTCATGCAATTTGGCAACAATGGTTAGCTTACGTTTGATTCTATGTAAAACAATCGAGTTTATAGAAAAGCAGAGCTTCACCAGCATTCGATCGTTTTACTTTGAGTCAAATGGAGGAAAAGCATTGTTGCCAAATTGCACGCGAGCCGCCATATATACGATTGATTTGGTGCCTTGAGAACTTTGGCTCCGCTCCCCTATATTACATTCACTCTGAGACCAAAAAATAAAAACATCCTTCGGGATCCACTTCCATAAGGCCCAGTGCCAGGTCATTTTAATCCTCAAAGCAGCTCCAAAGTGGGATTTTGGTGACAGCGGTGCGCACCATCCTTTATCGTAAATTTCGCATTAATTTGTAATTCATAAACTTTCAAGACCAAGTTTAATCCTAGAGATCACTTTCACTTTAAACAAGTCCTGTAAACCTAGAAATGTTATCTACTGCAGAAAGTTTCTAAGTAAACTTAAACTGGTCGAAAACGATGATTTTTTATTACTTTTTTTCACTGATTTTTGGCAATTTTTTTCGATCTCATGTGTGCCGACAGTGTCTGCGGAACAACCGGTCTTGCCAGCCGCGGTTTTAACGTCGCGCTGATTGGCTCGAAAAGTCCTCATTTGTGGCTTCAAGGCAGTTACTAGTGTTTTTGATGACCCCTGGAAAACCCTTGATCGAGGTACTCGATGTAGAAGGTACGAATGTGGGACCGTGGATTCGATGTAGGACTTGTAACGTCCAGATCCAAGCACACAATTAATTTGCCCAAATCGGTCTTTCTTCGAGGGACTCCTGTTGCAGTGCGCAGTGTGCACCAGCTAGTCGTTTGAAAAGAGTTTACACAGGAGGGTAGACATTAGACAACGTCCGATTGGTGCCGCCGCCATTGGATTCAATTTTCTCATTTGTTTACATTCTCATCAAAGGTCTTACAGTGTTTTTTCAGATTGAAAGAGGTAATCGCAGCCAGCTATAACTTTAGAGGGGCAGCGGATTGGTCCACCTGGTGCCACACAGGGGAGAAGGAATCCCGGGAAAAGGCGGAATTTGGACGACAGATTCCAAGGTTTGAGGTTAAATTTTGTAGGTCGTTTCCGGCGATGCCCGAAATTGTTACGAAACGACCGGAAACGACCTACAAAATTTAACCTCAAAATCGATTTTTACGGCAAGACGGCGCGGCGGCGCGGCGCCCTAGGTGACAACAGTGAACCAACTGAACGTTCCTTGATTTGCCACTCTAAAGTTAAAGCTCGTTGGGTAATTGTTGATGAAGCTGATAATTAGTTGATATATGTATTTGATATCATGATGCACCTCAAGAATGTTCATGATGCTCAGAAGAATCTTTATAAGATCTTTATGTCGATCAGCAAATACAGTGAAAAATTACTCTGCTAGTAACTCTAGGACACTGTACTCTTTTCTTTGGACCAACGCAACGGCCTTCAGAAGCTAAACCAATGTGCTACATCGCATCCAATCAATGACGGTGTCCATGATTCCACTGGTCTTAACTCTCTACTTATTATAGGGACTCTAGTGTGCCCTGTGCGCCCTCTTTCAGTAATAACGGGGTACAACTCTTGGTTTTTTGTGTTTTTTTGTTTTGTTTTGTTTTTTTTTTTATCTTCGATCAGAGATGAAGACTATATTCTTCCGATCGGCCGGGGATGGGATCAGACTGGAGCGGGAACAGCTCGGCTCGAACTGCTCTAAGTCGCGGCGACTCGGCTAGTAGTAGTCTTCGTCGTCTCCCAGTGGCATGGCATGGCGCGCGGCCACTTGGCCAGTCCTAGTGCCCTCTGCCAGCCAATATCAAGCGCGGCCCAGCTGAGCTCGCAAGGGGCATCATTCCCGACATCCCGCGAGGTCATCGCTCTCCGACAGTCTGATCTCGTGTACTGACGTCTGGTCTGGTCGGTGTTGCTGTCCTGTCCCCCTTCATTAAATTCCTTTTTATTGTAATACTATAAAAAATACACACAATATTCATTTTCTTTCTCTCATATCATTGTTTCATGGTGTGCAGCGTATCCTTGCGACCCTTGCGTATCATGTTAAGGCTAGGCTGCATATACTTCTTGTTGGTGCCGTTGCTGGTGCAGCACGTTGAATCGTTGATGTTGTGGTTGATGTTGAAATCGACACGTCGTCGTCATCCAGGAAATTGCCCTTCTCCCTCTCAGGCCATTTAAATGCATGCGTTGAAAAAGGATAGAAGAGTGGCGACAATCACGTGACTGCCTCTAATTATTTGTCCTTTTCTAACATATACGATGTAGTGGGAGGAGAGGCCGAAGGACAGATTCCTGGATCCGCCAATGACACTTCGTCCTTCCCGCCCGGAAACGTCACTTTTGATATGAGCGATTGAACAGTTAATTTTTTTAGTAGAATCCAGCAAAAATCGCGATGAGCGTGTTGAAAAATTTCGAAATTCACGCACAGACTCGCAAGTATACCCGAATGCTCCCGATCAATGCTACTTATGAGAGAGCCGATTCTAACCGAAAATGGAGGAATTTAAATTTTGAATGAGCAATTGCGTTGCTCCAGTCGTATTTTATTTGCTGTATAGTGATTTCTCTTATAAAATTATTCGCGTGTATATGTTTAAAACGGAAAAGTTGAGCTAACCGACTTGTTTCGATAGCAACGAGACTCACGGAAGCGTGCCCCGTACATTATTTGAATGACGCGCCAAACACCTGACTCCAAACCGCGCGGTCGATTTTGCCAACCGAAAATCATTGTACACGGAAAAAAAAGATTAGTGAAAATAACCATACAGATACCTGATTTTGGCACCTACTAGATGTTATGGTAAACTTGACCAGAAGTATGGTACATTTACCAATACTTTGAGTAAATTTGACATGCAATCAGGTAACATCACCTAGTACCTAGTCAAAACATAGTATACTTCTGGTTAACATTACCATAACATCTAGCAGGTGCCAAAATCAGGTATCCGTATGGTTATTTTAATCGTAGTTTTTTTTCCGTGTACTCTCGATGACGCGTCCTCGAGAATACTCGGCCCGAGTCTCTTTTCGAATTTTCAATAAAATGGTACTTATGACCTATGAATGTGTTAAGAGAATTCTGCTAAATCGACTCGTATTAATTGCGAAGAGTCAATTTTGCACAGGTTTCGAGACAAACGCCCAGGAACGAAAACCCCATGTTAATTTCCATAAGGTCAAAAAAAGAATGGACCTACGATTTCCCTCAGTTTCCAGCCAATCAAAGGTCGATTCTTATCTTGATCGACCACGCTAGCTTTCAATGCAGCTGCGACTCTTGTTTACTCTTTGCATAGAACAGACCAGTTTTATTAGAGCCTGTCTGAAAGAGGGGGAAAAAGGTGGAGTGGTGTCATACGTTAACGTAATGTCGATGCACAGCTCTAGGTATCCGATTCAAATACTCGCACCGGAAGATTCCGCGCTTGATCGGAAAATCGTGGCCGACATTCATGGATGCGCCTTCAGTTTTAAAGATAGACTAAAACGTCACAGATGCGTACGAATAGTTAACTCCTTTCCATTAGATTTTAGGAATGGATTAAGTTTCCTTCCATTACCTTGCCTGAGTCAGGTGAGGCAGTATCTCTTTTGCCTCACCTGGCGAGCCGCCACTGCGTCGATTTATCGATCACAACTCGGCTGGTTGCCGAAGATTGTCGGAAATGCTCACTTTCCAACATGGCTTACCCGAAGTCTAACATGTTTCATAATTAATTTAAGTTTCCGTTCTGTGGTAGAAATATTCTCTAGATCGCACACGCACAACATTTCTAGAACCCCCTCGAAATTCAAAAACTGTAAGCTGGTATGTATAAGCAAAACTGTATACACGTATCTGCCCCACGTTGGTGTCAAAATATCAAAACAAAGTAAGAGGGCCCTTCTTAGGAATATTGTATGGCATTGATTTTCCTCCCTAGGGTATTAACTGTCATTCGCTCGTGCACTCTACCATGGATCTTTCATTGGAGAATCTTTCAAAGCGCAATCATTGGGGGCTCAGGGGGTCTAACCCGTCTAATAACCCCTTTCCCTCAGAGCCCTTTGGTTTTTTTGCAAAGAAAAGTTAACTTCGGGCGATTTAAGTATCCCTCTTTCCCTGTTTAGTTCGATTTTTTATTTATTTATTTATTTATTTATTTATTTATTTATTTATTTATTTATTTATTTATTTATTTATTTATTTATTTATTTATGGACACTCAGTCTAAACAAACACATTGAACTAAATCTATCGACTCATCATACAACTTATTTTCTCATACAATATAATCTCTTACTATAGCGAAACAAATAACTTAGTTTTTAATTAGTTACATTAACCCCTTATGGACCAAGCCCGAGTAAACTCGTTTTTCTCTCTAGTCTATTTTACATTGTTTCAGACTTCATTCTGAAAAAACGCGAGATTATCGATGAAAACGCACTTACAAGATAAGCTTTCTTCGGGCGCCTTCAATTCGTCGTATAGGCAATACCAACTCCACCAAGTACGAACAGTTAACTACATTCCCTACATAAACGGAAAAGTGGTGTTGGTGTTTCCTATGAACTAACCTGGCCCTTATAGGGTTAACCGTTTAACCCATAAGGAAGCGACCTGATACCAGCTCAAACACTTTTCGGCGCTTGAGGCCGGAAAATTATTGGGACAACTCGCGGACCTTCTTCCGGTTGCGCTGTTCTATTACTTCTACTATCGAGATCCAGTTTACGAAACCAGAACGGAGCAATGGAAGTATATAGCTAATCTTTGCCGCCTTAGAACTCTTTGAACTCTCTATAAAACGAAGAAAAATGAGTCATCTTCTTTTTACTAAGTGGTTCGAAAAGTTAAGTTTCTATAGATAGAGGCTCGATTCATTCTCTTCGCAAACAAGCTATGTAATTCTCACAATGTAATTCTCCAAACAAGCTATGATTCGTATTTTTTTGAGAATTACACGGACTCAGGTTTATTTTTACGTTCAGGCAGGGCTTCCTCGCCGCGTTATCATAGCGTTCTACTCTCGGTATACTGTTTTAGTGATGACGTCGCGATCAGAATCGGATACAAACAAATGTTCTATCTCGCCCACTCTCGTAAAGTTACTCATAAGTAATTGGATCCTAATTTGAATGGGGCAGGTGCAAGGGTCTGAAATTTTGTGTTTTTTATAAAGAAAATGATAGTATTTGATGAGCTGAGAACAATGGTGGCTTTGGTTTTTTCCTAAGAGTCTCGGTCTTGGAGACACGCACGTATAAAGTTGTAAAAAATCATGTGTGTAGTGACGTCACTACGCGAAATTCCCATTTAAAACAATGTAATTTGGGCCAAAATCTCATCTCCGAAACAATTGGACGAAATTAGAAACCAAAGGCATATTCGTTCTCAGCTCATCACTTGATTTTCATTTTCTTTTTAAAAAACACAAATTTCAGACCCTTGCAATGACCCCATTCAAATGCTTGCTAATAAACAGCGCAAGTTCTCTCAAATTGTGCGTTGCACCAATGGATTCCACGTGTACCTTAATATATCTGTTCTATGTAACTTCATTATTGAAATATCACAACTTAATTGACAATCCCAGTTATGTCGGAGATCCTTTGCCCCCCCCCCCTCACGTGGAATGGACGTTGATTCTCCAAATTCCCATCCTCCCTCCCCCTCCCCAGTCACCTTTCCTGAGCGAGCAAGGGCGCTCTCTTAGAACGAAGTATTCAAAACGTGGCCTCTTTCTGACGTGCAGTAACAATTATACATACTTCTGGTATAGGTACCAGGCGCGAGGGTTCTCTTCGATTGTATACAAAAACTGTTTGGTTCCCGATGAATCTTGAATCGGACGAATAAAAATGTGAATGGGATGACAAAAGGGAGGGTGGAAGGGGGGAGGCGTGTCCAAATAGTGCGGAGGTTAGTTCTTCGTCTAAATTTTAGTCTGCTTGGAAACTGAAAAGAAGCTGAATTGATTGTTAAAGTTATAGTCACACTGGTAAAAAATTGATACGCATTCTGCACTTGTGCTAGTATCAGAAAAATACTCGCTTATACAAATCTGACCTGTGCGCGCTGACTACTTTTTAAGTAGATTTTCAGTCTAAATTTCAAAGTTAGTTTCCTTCGACGACTCAACGGAGGTAACCTTCTTCTTCTTTCGTGTCCGCAAGCCGAAATAGAATTTTTCCCTCCCAGTATTCAGCAACATAAGTTGTTTTGTCGTTCGCTGTAAAAATATCATCTATTGTGCAAGATGTAAGCAGATTCGGGCAATTTTTTTTTGGAAACTATTGAGGATCAAATAAGCTTTTCCGAACGAATTTTTACTCCGTTTGAAGTAACACCAAAATAACTGCTCCAAATTGATTTTGCAAATCGCCATAATCTGGAACAAGCTCAAATTACCTCCATGAAAAACACTAAATATCAAAACATGATACATCGATTAAAAATGATTTTTTCTCAGTTATTCTTTGTGCGTTTTAGTCAGTACTTATCGTGCGTTTTTGACCCTATCTACATTCGGATGCTGATATTTTGAGTTTGATAACTTGTCTAAAAACTCCAGTGTAATAAGCAATGTAACAAGCTAGACTACTCTTTAGAGTTTGGCTGAATAGGTATAGCCCCACCTATTTGATTTGCCGACATGTATTGATAAGTGTTGCGTGTTGTCTACCTACAGAAGTTGTTGACATTCTTTTTGTCTCCGACTGCACCTCCTCCTATACTACCTACTCTGATTTTCATCCTCTACTTTTTGGTATTTTATGTTACAGGGGGTATTTACGCGGAACATTTCACGAAGCTGAGGTATGGGACATTGTATTCAAGAAATTGTAACTTGGTAAGTACACATTTTGGGTTGAAATTAGAATAATTATTCACGCTTTGTCCTCAAAAATAACGAATGTGTTTGTTATTATATGCTTGCCACGAATAATTTTTCATTAATCCTATATATCTACAGACATGCAAACAAAGATGTATAGATGTGAAATAACAGTAATAAATTCATGGTCATTAATCGTCTTGGGTGATGCATCCATTCTTAGTGTCTCCGTTTTATAATGTAGTGTCGGTTTTTTTTTTTTTTTTTTTTTTTTTTTTTTTTTTTTTTTTTTTTTTAAGAATAGAAACAGCGAAACTGAGAAATTCAGCCGGCCATATTAAAACAACAAAAAAGGGGGGGGGGACACCAAACAGAAAAATCGCTTTGGTAGAAAAATGACCCAGTAAAAGACTAAAAAAAAACTAAAGACAAAAGACTAAAGAGATTTTGCTGGGTGAACCAAAGATTTGGTTGACTCAACTAATCTTTTGCTGGGCCATTTTTCTACTAAAGGTTTTGTCAACTTTACCCAAAGTGGTTTTTTCTGTGCAAAGGCAGGAAGAAAATAATGTTAGGTGCCTTTTAGGGAAGCTTCCATGAAAAAGAGCGGCAGAAAAACAAATCAAATAAGATTCAACCTGGTTTCGTTTGTTTGATGCGTGTTTTTAAAAGCCGCTCAAATTTTAAGTCTTTGCCACATCCTGCATAACCCAATTTCTCTAAATGTCACGTGATCTGCCAATCATCCTGCCACATTTCGAAATGCGGTCTTGTGATCGCATAGCTAAACACGTCACGCGATTGATTGTTAATTGTTGACGCGGTGGCCAGCCGTAATGGCGGTGGGGGGTCAACAATCAACGTACACCGCGTGTTGTTTGATGAACTGCATTTTAAGAGTGCGCGTCTATAATCAATCTTCATTAATTGACCAATCGAGTAGATTATCAGCTCCAATTGCATTCTTCGGCTCTATTACCTACTAATCTCTGCATTGTAATTCGAACGGTTGTATATTTTCTCTCGCGAACTGTGTTCATCGACGCTAAAAAAGAAAGAGAAAAAGAAGCAAAATAAGCAAGTTGTGATTTATAACACCATTGTGTTCGAATGCATTGTTAAAAACGGGTATACTCTTGACTTTAGTATTTAAACCGTACGTTTAATCGTATGCTCTCATTAATTACCTTTTGTTTTTTTTAAATCACACGTTTTGAATATTCGATATAAGTACATGTTGACATGGTATTATAACTATGGTCAGATCTAGGCGTAAACACATTTTTAACGGGCGCTGTGGTGGCAGTATAAGAAGGCAATTTGGTTGCTAACAAGCTGGCAACATTGCTTGCTTGTTGACCAGTAGTGGCTCGTGTAAAGTGACAACGACTGATTATCTCCATTTAAACGTATGTAAAACAATCGACCCTCTGGAGGTGCAATTACCACTCCCAAGATATCGATACTTTTGCATAGGTTTAAATGGCAAATAAGTATGGTTATGTTAGGTTGTATAACTTATTGAGTTATTATTATTCTCCTGTGCTGTTCTCAACGGAGTATAATTTTACTCGTCTGTATGATAATTTACAAGAGTGCGCCCTTTCTAATGACTCTTAGTTTTTACAAATCGGAACTTTCGAATTAAAAATACACGCCATCAAACTTTAAAATGCGTTTTTCTCCCAATAGCTTTTTCCGTTTTGCGTGGGTTTCTCCCAAGAATGACTCAATTATTGTGAAAGGTGACTTAATTGTTTCGAGTCACGAAAACGAGTATACTTGGGAGTTTGGGAGTGTTAAAGAAAGGATTAAATCAAGCTCTTGATTTTTGATTTAAAGTTATCAGTTCTATATGGAATTCAATATGGTGGCTCGTCGGAAGAGGAAATTGTTGCGGCGCCACACCTGTTTCGGAGGGGGGGGGGGGTGGAAGAAAATCCGCGGCAGAACATAAAACGGAGCAACGGGAATTTAGTTTTGTTATCACTGAACTCACTGAATAAAACTTTTTCATCTCATTATCTGCAAACATATTCTGAAATAGAAGCATCGGCACGAGTTGATAAGGATTTGATTTTGCAATAAAGACATTATTTTTGGCAGCACCATGGGCGGAGCAAGCAATTTGGCAACAGTGGATTCTATCCATTTGAATGTATGAGAAACAGTCGATTCTTGAGGGGGCCGTGGCCCCATTTCTAATCGATTGTTTCTCATACATTCAAATGGGAAGAATGCGCTGTTGCCAAATTGCTGGCTCCGCCTATGCAGCGCCGCGCCGCTGCCGGTTTCGCAGTCGAAGTTCGCTGTCACACCAAAAACACTCTCCCTCAATCAGATTTGAATACAATGAAGTATGAAAACAGTATCCACGCTGAAACGGTCTTCAATCTGGCAACGTTTCGCGGAGCACTGATCACGTGTGTAAGAGAGCCTAGAAGTCAGCTGCGCTTAAAAATTAAGAGCTAAGCGGCGAGGTAGCGCGCGGTAACCTTAGCTGCTATTTTTAGACAACGAAAAATCATTTCCCATAGGTTCATAGAGCGTATATGCTGGGAATCTTCACTTTTCAGCAAACGAACATCACGCGCGCAGTGGTTCAAAAAAATTGGTCCTTCCGGATTCGAAAAGTATCACTCTCTTCTTCGGGAAATTGTCAGTGTTGATATTTTTTCTAATTCATTCTCATTAAAATTGTGAATTAAAACTAACTGATCTGGCATCGATAGTAGCTCTTCACATTTAGAGTTAACGAACTTGATTTTTGTCAACAAAGCAACACTGTCCGAGAACTGCCGATTTGCTGATCGTGATAGGAATTTTCAATTCACCGAGGGCTCTACCGGTTGACAAAAATATTACAAGTCTAAATAAGCAGTATTGCAGAAACGCACAAAAATACTCTGCTCTGTATAATCTTTTTTCAAAGAATGGATTCATCAAAATTCCGTCAAAGTTTCAAATCAGCGGTGTGTTATTTCCATTGGTTGTCCAAAAGAATACAGTTCATATAGAGTATTTTTGCAATTTATAGTCATATTGCTAAAATTTGTCGTAAAAACTTTCCCTCAGCCGGTGATATCATCGGTGGATTTAAATTTTCCACTTGAAATCCGCAAAACGACTGCCCTATGCTTAGATTATTCGGTATAAGTCAATTTTGTTTGAAGACAGGGCAGCGCACTTGGTAACCGGTTAACGAGCTCGTATCATGTTTGATATATTTTTGTAGCCTTTGTCACGCGCATTTCGCACGTCAAATAACGCAAATCGAAATTTTGTATAGGTTGTTTTAACTGCATGTGAATGTGTAAAAGTTTACAAATTAAAATTTTACCAACCGGACCCTGGTCATGACTTTTGAAACCGGGTTATAGTACTCAATCTCACGAGTACGGAGTATGCTGGACGGATTCGTAACCCAATTTACGGAAACCCTAAGTCCGGAACCAGTGGACAATGATCCTAATTTGTCGGCTATTATTTTCAAACTCATATACATACTATATATAAAACTAATGAAAAGCAAAAACAAAATTCTTTCTTTATATTGACTCTCTTTGACCTGCAAAGCACATCTGAAGCAAGGTAGATGGAGAACAGGTATGACCACCTCGGCCCCGGTGGGTGGAGCCTCAAGAAGCAGGGCCAGTGACGTCACAGCAGGGTCAGTGGGCTTTGGGCGGCTTGGCTGGACCTGGCTGGACTGCTGGCCCTGGCCCTATGCTTTCCGTTGTCGTTTGAACGACGCGCTAAAGGGGTGTCTCCACCTGCGAATTTAAAAGCGCGAATAAACTGATTGAGCCAATGAGCTGCCTTGAAGTCGATAGGTCGAGTCCGATGTATCGACAACAAAGAAGCTCATTGGCTCATTCAGATTATTCGCGCTTTTAAATTCGCAGGTGGAGACACCCCTTAAGATTCTAGGGCCAGCTACGTCATCGCATTTTCGCGCGGTTCGAAAAGAGGCGGGGCGAGTGAGGTGGCCATACCTGTTCTCCATCTACCTTGATCTGAAGAAAGAAGAAAATCAAAAGTGACCTCAAATGAAAGACTACTTTTAGTGAGCAGGAGAAGCATTGAGAAAGGAAGGGAGGGAGGGAGGGAGGGAGGGTGGGTGGGTGGGTGGTGGGAGGGAGGGAGGGTGGGTGGGAGGGAGGGAGGGAGGGTGGGTGGGAGGGAGGGAGGGAGGGAGGAAGGAAGGAAGGAAGGAAGGAAGGAAGGAAGGAAGGAAGGAAGGAAGGAAGGAAGGAAGGAAGGAAGGAAGGAAGTAAGGAAGGAAGGAAGGAAGGAAGGAAGGCAGAAAGAATCATAAAAGTAAGTCATGATGGTCATCAAATGAGATAAGATTTTTCTTTTGAACCACGGTGCGATGTGTGCCGTGAGAGTGAGAGAGGGGGATTTTGATGCTGGGGAGGAGGGGGGAGAATTTCCCGGAAATAAATAGATAGGTGCATGGATTATGTTAGGAATCATCGCGAGCATGCACACTGCACGTTATAGCATGCCGCCGCGATCCACGGGGCGCGCGGGGTGGGGCGGGGCGGTCGCAATTCGTTTTCGGTGTGCACGATGCACCTGCGCGCCTGAGGTTGCGCACGCGACCGCATATTTCAATTGCATACAAACTAGAATTTGAAAGAGCTTCCGATCGTGATCAATAAATATATCACGCTGACAAAAATGCTGAACGGTAATTAAGACGATGAATCGAGACGATTATCATGATCGCGTGAGCATAGCGTGCTGAAGTTACGTCGGCATTCAACAATTTCAAAGAGAGACAAACAAACCCGATGTAATGCAACTGCGGGTTCGATCATTCACTCCAGCTTGTCGTCTGCCGCTTTTATATACTCGGTATATACTCGGTTTACTTTATAGGCTGTTTTAGTACTTACTTACATCGATTTATTGTACCGATTGCCGTTCAGGGATCTCTGGTTCAGAGCTGTCGTTTTGCGTTATATTTAATGGCATTTTTCAATTCACGGATGATTCCACCGGTTGACCAAAAGATTACACATTTTAGTTCCGTGTATAACTATCGAAGCTCGAAAATACTCTGATCTATAATCTTTTATCGACCAGTGCGTGGAGTCATCACTGCGTTTGAAGAACTTGCGGCTGTTTTAATAATTTAACGGCGATTCCATTGATCGAGAAAATATTACAGATCAAAGCATCTTTGATGAGCATTACAGTACGTCATAAACTGAACTGAACTGTGCACTCTTTTCTGAACCGGTTGAATCATCTGTGAATTGGAAAATTACATTGAATATACGAGAAATGGAAGCTTTGCTCTGGTTCCAAACAAACTGCGTGGTTCAATGTAATTTTCCCCTAAGCTCATTTTTGATCGGAAATTCCGGTAATAAAATCAAGAAAAACTAAAGCTACTTTTTTGCGATTATGAATTATGCGTCCTTGAAAATGCGAAATTTTGCCTGATTCCACGACAAAAACTGCCGAAATCAACAAGATTTTACGGAGCAACTGGTGCATTGGGTGGCTAGAATAACCCAAATGTTATTGTTGTTGTGGGATGGGCGGGAATTCGAGCGATTCTATTTCCAAATGAATTGATTAATCTGACCAAATGAATCAGAGTTTGTTTGCAACCTGAGATCCCCTAGTGACAATCGATCTTTCCATGTATTTCTGTAATAAAACATTAAACAGTATTGTTAGTGATTTTAAAGTCCCAGGAATTTATTCTCTTAGAGTACTTCGAATTGGGAATTTACTCGTTTAAGTGGGGTCAGATCCTCTGGGATCCCCCTCCCCCTCTGGCCTCAAAATTTCTCCAGAAAAGGTCATTTCTCCTTTCTTTTGCGAATTTTGACAAATTTAATTTTGGACTTTGAACCCACCTCCACCACTTGATCATTTTCTGACGCTGGACCCCTCTCCGAAAATAATTTCTGGCCATATCACTGTCACAAGTCACAATGTATACCCCTAAAAAGGTAACCAAAAATTGAATTTCAAAACAAAGGATATACTTACTGTAATATTTCATCGTCATTAATAAACAGTGGTGCTGCGGTCGGGTCGATGTGATGCGATCGGTGAGACTGGTCGATCACTTTGCTTCTTAACTTGCAAGTTTCAAGGTCATTCTGCTGTCCTTTGAGCCAGTGTTGCCAGATTGAGGGTAAAAAACCGTATCGTCCCCCATTTAAATCAATGTAAAGTGTACGGCTTTTTCAGCCCTATCCGGCAAAACTGCTTCGAGCTTTCCCGTCGCTCGGTGGGTCGAAATATGGTACTTTCCGGACATCATTCACAAATTCAACAACATCATTTTTGTTCATCATGAACAAAAATCAACATTTTGAAAAATAAACGACAGGGTGTTTGAGAAAAATTCTTTTCGCGCTGCTTTAAGAAAGTCAAAAGTCACAGTTAAAATCTTTTAAGCTTTTGTAGCAAAAAAAAAAAAAAAAAAACTAAATTGTGCAGACAGTTCCATGTTTCAATCCATTCAGCATCGCGTTCGTGGTCGCGTGCGTCCGATTAGAGTCAGTTCTAGAAGTTTTGAGCCCTGACAAAGACCAAGCTCACCTCGAAGAACGTGCATATCTCATCTCAATGAACGACAGGTCAGCTCGTGAGCTTCAGCTTGATCAAATTTTGTATTTAAATCCATGGACGATTCTTCCGATCTAAAACTAACGAACATAGACTTATTGTTTATTAAAATAAGATACGCGTGCCTCTGACATATGAGGAAGGATAGGCGATTATACTTTTGGGACACACTGTATCGGTATACCTTATGACCGGTATAATTTTGAACTTCCCGCGTTTTCTCCCTGAAACAGTATGTAGGTTTCTTTACGAAGAAGATAGCTTGGTATTCACGAGCAGCCACTCGACCAACGGCAATGGATATCTTGATGTACTATCAAACCCCAAAGTTTTGACTGCCAAGAATTTGGAGATAATATGTGACCAATACTTGTGTAATTAAAGCAACCTCCGTGTGCACTTTTGACCACAAGAAACTTTTGGTATTACTAGCACAGTACCCGTTCATTAAGCTGGCTGTTTCTACCAACACTATAGGATGTGGGGTCAATGACCTGACCCTACTCCTTGCTGATCGAATTGAAACTTGAAAGGAGACCGTATCAATAGAGTTCTAATTTACTAGGCGATATTTCGAGGAAGTGCGGAGGCGCACACCGTGCTCTTCAAATAGGAGGAAGCAATTCTCAGGTTCGCAGAATCAAGATCAATCGATGAAAAAGTATAATACTCAGTCAGCCGATTCTGCGGAACGATCGAAGATCTTCTCATTTACTATCGCCTCTGTGTGGTTCATGAATGAAGGCGAATTGCTTTAGAAGAGGCATATTATATTCATTCTCTTCAATTTGAAGTCAATGTCAGTCCAGCTCAATACGTAGAAGTCGTTGGACTTCAGAACCCAACAAATAATTTTGCGGGATGCATGGGCTTTGTTCTTGAAACCTTTTACTATCTGGGACCAACAAATGTATGGTCCCGGCAGTGCAGTGGGCGCAATTTGAATTGCGTGCGGTTTCGACAAATCAGAGAACCTACGCACAATACGTGACCGTGCGTAAGTTATGTTTGGTCCCTGGGGCCAATAATGGTTGGACTTTTCGGCATTTACGAGCGGTCATATCGGTAGATGACATGTTTTCCCTTATGAGAGGGTTGGACTGGTAATAACCCCTCTTAAGTACGCGCAATACATCTATGAGGAGAATCGCGAGGCCCAAACATTATTTGGCCCCGGTCAGTTCTTAGCATCAAAGCTAGTTTACTCAATTTAAAGGGGTTGTTAAATGTTGCTGCTCAGCTGTGCTCGTTTTGCATATACTGTGGATTGAAGGCTCCCCAAGGAATCTTATTTTAAAATTATCAATCATTTTTATTTTAGCCATTTTTACCGTCAAAAACAAATTGATTCCTAACCTATCCTAACCTAACCTTACTCGTAGATGAAGTCTAAACTAATCCGAAGTTAGGATTCGTAACCTGGGGTGGAGAATAACTGGAGAACAACCATGTTCGTCGATCGGATCACAATTCCATCTCGTGTTCTGACAATAATACAAAAAGTTCCCTTTATAAATATACAGGGTGTGGCAGACCACCCGTCCACTATCTTTATCTCAAAAACGGCCGAAAATTGAGCTTCGGGGGCAAAACTTTCATTGGGTATATCGACCCCAAGGAATCCAATGAAAATATTTTCAGCCCCCCAAAACCACCCCTTGGGGGTTATTTAGGGGGTGGGTACCCGTATCTCGAAAAAATCAAATGGAAAGGGTATGTTTTGACATTGGAATCTAATACGGCATAAAAAAATAAAACTTTTTTATCCTCAAGTTTTTTTTATAAAAACCACCCTTTTTTGAGTTAGGGGTGGTTTTCAAAAAATTTAGGGGTAATCTTTGATTGACCGCTGTGACCCTCCAAATCATTGGATTTCAAAAAACTAAAAAGTTTCTGAAAGGGCAGACCAAGGGCTTTCTTTTGATGTATCACATGCCTATTTTTTGTGAAAAAGGGTACAAGGCCCCCTCACCCCAAAATTTTGGGGCTTCGGGGGGCCCTACGTAAAAATTTTCAAATGTAAAGGTATGGCTTGTGATACATCATTTGAAAGGTCTTTCAGAGACGAAAAAAGTGATACCCCCAAAAGTCGTCAAAACAACCCCCTTCCAAAATGGCGGCCGTTTTAAGGTTAGGGGGCTCAAGGGGGGACCTTCAGAAAAATGATCCAAAATTGAACGATACATGGCTAAAAGGGTCTTAAAAAGAGAAAAATAATGGTTCAAACCGCGAGTCAAACCGACTTTTCAATCCAAAGTTACGACCGATTGAAATTTAGGGGTAGTTAGGTTTCCCAAAAAGGCACCCCTAAATTTCAATCGGTCGTAACCTTGGATTGAAAAGTCGGTTTGACTCGCGGTTTGAACCATTATTTTTCTCTTTTTAAGACCCTTTTAGCCATGTATCGTTCAATTTTGGATCATTTTTCTGAAGGTCCCCCCTTGAGCCCCCTAACCTTAAAACGGCCGCCATTTTGGAAGGGGGTTGTTTTGACGACTTTTGGGGGGTATCACTTTTTTCGTCTCTGAAAGACCTTTCAAATGATGTATCACAAGCCATACCTTTACATTTGAAAATTTTTACGTAGGGCCCCCCGAAGCCCCAAAATTTTGGGGTGAGGGGGCCTTGTACCCTTTTTCACAAAAAATAGGCATGTGATACATCAAAAGAAAGCCCTTGGTCTGCCCTTTCAGAAACTTTTTAGTTTTTTGAAATCCAATGATTTGGAGGGTCACAGCGGTCAATCAAAGATTACCCCTAAATTTTTTGAAAACCACCCCTAACTCAAAAAAGGGTGGTTTTTATAAAAAAAACTTGAGGATAAAAAAGTTTTATTTTTTTATGCCGTATTAGATTCCAATGTCAAAACATACCCTTTCCATTTGATTTTTTCGAGATACGGGTACCCACCCCCTAAATAACCCCCAAGGGGTGGTTTTGGGGGGCTGAAAATATTTTCATTGGATTCCTTGGGGTCGATATACACTGTGAAAGTTTTGCCCCCGAAGCTCAATTTTAGGCCGTTTTTGAGATAAAGATAGTGGACGGGTGGTCTGCCACACCCTGTACGTGGACAACCGCTAACATCCCTCGTCGTATTTACGCCGTCGAAATTCAGTACGCTCAGCCTTGTTTACCGTTTCTACGGCACATCAACAAATTTATTGATTTTCGTCGGTTGAGCGCGGGCTATCCCTGTGAACAAGAACGGAGCAACTCCCGCTCCGACTCGCAGACATAACACCCCATCAGTCACAATACAAATACCCACCCACTCATCTAAACGTCTATACTCCGGGCACGGAAAAAAAATATTAGTGAAAATAACCATACGGATACCTGATTTTGGCACCTGCTAGATGTTATGGTAAACTTGACCAGAAGTATGGTACATTTACCGATACTTTAAGTAAATTCGACATGCAATCAGGTAACATCACCTAGTACCTAGTCAAAACATAGTATACTTCTGGTTAACATTACTTCAACATCTAGCAGGTGCCAAAATCAGGTATCCGTATGGTTATTTTCACCGTAGTTTTTTTTCCGTGGGGGTGGATATTGGATAAATGCTGTCTTAAAGTCTTCTGAGGTTGCTGTTTGAAAATTTTGAGTTCACCCGAGAGATTGGAGAACCCCCATCGCATCGAGAATGCATCACCAAAAATGACGAAGAATGAATTAAGTTAGCTTTTCCTCAAAACCATACGTTTTTTCGCTCTTTTTCTTTCTTTTCTTCTCCGTACCTACCAAGTTTTTCTTTTTTTGTGATTTTTCGCGGGTGTTCTTAAATGAAAAGTTTTACAAATATCGACCGCAATAGCGTCGCACATACACAGTCTTACCGATCCATTTAACGATGGGGTAGGTAAATGATCGACCCGCCGCCGCGCCGGTCCCCCCCCCCCCTTCACCAATAAGTATAATTTTTCCCCGTACATCATATGTCAATGCTGAATCTAGGAACCAACATAAATGTCCGTACCGAATGGAACCAACTACGTAGGAAACCTATGTAGCACATAGAGAAAACAGAAAAAAACGCTTTTGTTGTGGTCACTAAATTTATGGTTGGAAAGTGGCCCAGTAAAAGACCTCAGTAGAGCAAACCACATATTTTGTTCATGTAACCATTGGCCTCAAACGCCTAAATAAAGATAATCTACTGGCTGAAATATCTTTGGTTAGGTGTGCAATTAAACGTTTTGGTTGTGGTCACTGGTCATTAAACCTTTGGTTGGGAAATGGCCAATTAAAAGACTTTAGAATCCCTTGTTCACCTAACCAAAGGTTTCGAATGCCTCACCAAACATATAGTTCGGGTGAAATCTTTTTAGTTAGGTGTGCAAACGTTTTGGTTGTGGTCACTAAATCTTTGGTTAGGAGAAAAGAAAATTTGGTTTGATATCCTTTAAAGTATTTTGCTGGATCATTCTCTCCCAAAGGTTTAGTCAGAGCTACCTAATGTTTCTTTTTTCTTCCTGCGCAGTTGGTTCCATTCTTCACAATGAGAAACGTTTTTTCCCGTTCTGTCTAATTTATTATTTGTCAGTCAAGCGATTGGGAAATGATGAATTCGTCCGAAACCCCGCTTACATGTAGAATTGATTTAATGCACTCGATTTCTTTTATACGAGTTTATATAGCGTCGTAAGTCTTTACAGACCCCGCTCTGCGCCGCCCGTCGCCGTCCCCTGACCCTGGGGGAGGAACGTCCCAAGTTTTAAAGGATAAGTTCAAAGTCAGGTGGATTAGTGGGACGGGGGTGGGAACCCGAAGCGGTGAGGAGGGGGTAGGGACGGATATACTGGAAATGACTGGAAACCGTTGAGGGGATCGAGGGGCTCTTGTTGTATTTGTACGTTTCCGCGCGCGGCTCGCGGGGCGGGCGGTTGAAGTTAAACCTTCGCGGCGGGTGCAAGGTCAAGCTGTGTCTCAAAATCAATACCAACTTTGCGCGCCCGGGTTGTGAGTGTCGACTGTCGAGTGTGCCAGAGTCCGGGTTCGCGGATTTTTCTCTCCCCCCTCACATTTTAACCCCCCCCCCTCTTATCATTTTTCTTTCCGATGGTATTGGGTGGGGGTGTTGGGAGGGGGGCTCGCTGATGCTAAGTAAGTACTTGTATGTTCTGTTTCTTCTTTCGGCGAAAGCAACGTTCGCGAGCTTTTTCGACGTTCTCAAAAGTGCATCGCTCGACGCTCGCCTCGCGGTGCACCGCGCTCGATCGGTTCGGATGCGACCGGGTAAGCAGTGTTGTCATATCTACGAAGGCTTTGGACCGTATATGTTTCCCCATAAGAATCAGTGTAAAATAAACTAATTTCAACTGAAATCTGGCTACACTGCAACCCCAGGCTGGGGGCAACCCTCACCTTTTCCTATTCCATTCCTTTGGATCCATTCTGCTTCCCCCTCCGCCATTTTGAAGAACTTCATTGAGAGTATCTTGTTTATATATAGCGTTTGCTATGATAGCCTTTAATGTTTCCGAATCGTTTTTAACACTTTTTGGTGAAACAAAAGTTTGATTTGTAAAATGTTCCAAAGAAACGGGTTTGACTATGTCAGTTACATACGGGCATGTCTGATTTTTTGCGATTTTTAGTTTAGTCGCGTTATAAATGAAGAATCGAATGCACTATCAAACGCAAAAGTTTTGACAGTCAGTAATTTCTCCCAAGCGCAGGAAAGACGCAAGTTAGGTTAAAAAAATAGCAAGTAGTCTTTTTGCAACAAGAACTTTCTGAATCATTTTTTAAGATGCCAGTCAAAATATTTTAGGACAGATTTTCAACCGAAAGGCAACATTTCGTGCCTCCTATTTGCGCTTTGAGAAAATTCTTGACTGTCAAAACGTATGCGTTCGATAGCAAATCAGAACGATATTGCTAAGTATAACATGTAGAGTATTTTTGTCCTTCAAGAACTGTGTCAAGTGATTTTTACTAAACTACATAGTTCGCTTTTCCGCAATCTATTAACTTTCGCCCATCATTTAATAACCATCATTCTCAAAATGAGAAGTGCCTATGCTTCGATGTCAAAGCACAGTATTTCAAGTTTGGGTTTTATGAGTTCATTCATAATTCACCGATAAAAAGTATGTAAAGAAGTTTGGATTGGAGAAAATGGCCACTTGATTGAGAGGTTCATCGTTGAATCGTAAAAAAACAAGTTGACAAAACTTGTAAAGACTTCACACAGTTAGAAACCTTCAGCACTCCTAGTCCTGCAAATTCCCCTTTATTCATCTACTCTGAAATCATGTTCAAAGACAAAAAATTCGAGGTGAGCCTCACAACCTTGTTCCTTTGGATCCAGTGTTCCAGTGTCGGTTCCAGTGTTCAAGATACCCCAGACAACTACAGAATACCAATAACAGAATCTGAATTCATCTTGAAGGTATGCTCTTCGAACCTTAAAACAAGCCTAGCACCTCCGTTTTTCCACATTGCAAACCTAAATCAAAACTTTCCGATCGGAGACTTGATTCTACTACTGCACAAAAATTTGATCCCAACGATACTAATGGACCATCAAATTGACATGGAGAACTGCATTACTCCGAATCGAGCTAAAAACATTTTATTCCTTTTGAACAACTGTGAGGAAATCCCAAGTTTGATTCTGGACTACGCTAATAGGAAAGAAAGAAGAAACAAGACGGTTTCATGTCAAAGCCTCCGTACAAATTTATCCTGCCCTTCATCCACTGCGACCGTTTTGCCTCGGTATTGCGTTCACTTTGAGTCGAGCCAAAGTTTTTCGAGGTCCAGTTTGAAGAAACATTGCGATTTCAACTTATCGATACCGGATCGTGAGCTAAAGTATCGTTCTATACTTTCGGATGAACTTTGGAATCTAACCCAACCTTTGTACGCAGATCGCATTTTCAATGGTGAAAGCAACTTGATATTTTTCATACTTAATGACGAAAGCTTCTCGGATTTGCATTTAAGAACCTCGCGGAGATCGGCACCTTCCGATAAAAATGAAAGTCCGGCATGTGACTTAATCTCATTGTTCAGGTTCGTGTGGCGTATTTTTCGAGGGTTTAAAACCGTTGTTTGTCCAGAAAATGGAATTTGCTACAGATACAATCCATTTAACGATAAGATTATGAAGTATACAGGTGATGCAGATTTTGAATTTTCGTGGTCTAACCATACAGGAATAAAAAATTCCGTCCTGAAGATCAAGGAACGTGAAAAAGCGTTCTTCTTTTTCCCTTCAGGGTTTGTCAATACAGCTTTCACACTGGAAATCGACAACGTTTTAGACAAACTGCAAACTCCTCTAAACTGCCATGTCGATACTGTTTACTGTAAACCGATATCGCTTCGAGATTATGCGTATGGACAGAAGGTGAGCGCAGATTTGGTCTTATTCGAAGGAAAACCGAAAGGTTTCGAGCCTTCCTACTTCGATGTCTCGCTTCCGGTATAGAGATGGGCTCCCTTTGTTTCGTAGCACCACGTGCAGGTTTCCTGCCTCAATTTTTGGTACCCTTCTCGAGTTTTACTCCCAAGTTGTGGATTTTTACTTTGTTTACCTACTTTTTCTGCGTCCTGATGCATTATTCTGTCAAATTTTCCGTGTTAATATTATTCCAGCCTTATTTAACAGAACGGGAGGTTATAGATACCCAAAGACAGTTTAGTTTTTGGAGTATCTTTTGCTATTACTTAAATATTGCTCAATCGAGATTGCTCATCGGTCGATTTTCCAGTGGTAAAGTATTTTTCATCACTCTAGTCTTCTCGACATTGATTTTGACGACCACATTTCAAGGTCAAATGGTCACATTAATGAGTACAGGAGTAAGATTGAGAGACATCACGTCGATCGAAGATCTGGAAGAATCCGGACTTCAGATACAGGTGAGTGATTTGACCGAATGTTTGGAAATCATTGGCGAACACTTTGGACTCCACTCAATCAGAGAAAAGTTGACGGACAGTTTACAGCACGAATTGTCAGGAGAAAAGGGCGTTATTTACGATCCACAAGAGCTATCTAATGGCGATTCTGACAAGGACGAAGAGATAAACTCGACAAACCTCCTTGAATATTATCATGAAAGAATGCGAAGAAACGCTTTTTTATTCCGTTTCCCCGCACGAAAAAATCAAGAGATGAGAAGGATGGCGTTAGCCATGAACCTGATGACCGACGACAGTCTCTCTATAAATTGCGTCATGAATTATCCAATTTACTTCTCATTTCCAAAATATTCTTTGCATAAAGATAAGTTCGCCAAATATGTGGTCAGATTGATCGAGAGTGGGCTATTTCATAGAACGAGTGACAAAGCTGTGGAAGGATTGATTTACCAGTTGATGATAAATGGACTAGATTTTGACGATTTTCTAAATTTGAGGGCTTTTACAGTGGCCGATCTTAGCATAGGCTTCATTTTTTTGGTATGCGGCCTGAGTTTTGGCTACTTTGTTTTGTTAATTGAGTTATTGCTGGGTTTCTTCGGTGGATCTAGGTATTCGAAAAAAGTGAGGAAGAATACTTTCTTGCATTCTTGGAAGAAACGATTCAAGAAAAACACATTTACTTTCCAGAAATAATGTTTGATTTTGCCGGCCTCTGGACAGGAATTGCAAGCATCAACTTTTTTCTCTCTAAATCTGCTGGATAACTTTTTCACCTCCTTTTAAACGCCTCAGGGACAAGTTGAAAGTCTACTGTTGAAAGAAAAACATCGCTTGCGACTCAAAATATCTAAAATTTTGCATTTGATTAAAAATGTCAATTAATAAACTTAAGGAATTAAATATTAAAAAAAGTAACCATGAAGAAATTACCTTTCTCCATCACTCGACATTTGATAACTGTTGGCAGTTGTTCCGATGAGTCCCTATCAAGTTCGAGCCAGACATAAGGCAAGCTTTGCGCTGGGTGTCTATTTATTTCTCTAAGACGCCAGCAGGGCAGCTGTGCAACCTCCTCCTTTCTGATCTTTCCCTGAGTTACGAACTCTTTAGTTACCATTTAGATACTACATAGATGTTTTAACAAGTTTTCGATTGTTTCTGCTACTCATGATACTGTCTTATTCTTAGCGTTGCTTGGTTTACTCGACTTGGAAATGGAGAATCAGATGCACATCAGAACGAAAAGAGCCAAGTATAAGATGGAGGGTGTTTTCTTCCTTCCAGAACTTTCGTTAAGGGATTTTTGCCGTGTTAGCGGTTAATTTTTTGATAGCTCATTCTGTGTTTCAAAATTTCAAATGATGTAATTAATGTGTTTGTGTTTAGAACATTATTCGGGGAAACAAAAGCTCAAGAAAAGTTCCAAGCACCACCTCACTACTAATTGTTTAGGTAATAATATAGCAGATGTCTGTGCGCTATATCTAAGAAATTGCCCTTGCAGACAAATTAAAATTTCTGATGAGGAGGAAATTAATTAAGAGCACTCTCTTTCATCCCACCTTTATATCCGTCTATCCTATCTGCCTCCTTCCACTCACTGATTTATTTTTGGAGACTATTTAATTATTTGCGCTCTGCGGTTTTCGCCAGAACATTATTCTTGGTGTGAAATCTCGCTTTAAACCGCAAAAGTAAGCTGGTTTTACTGATCAATAGAGCTCGCTTTTGCTACGTTATAGACGTTTGCTAAATTGTGTCTTATTGAGCGCATTCAATTAGGTGGATAGGCAAAAGTAACACTGCAGAGTAGGAATATTTAACTATCGACTAAAAAGCGTGCTATCGTTGATTTCTGTAGTAACCTGCCCTTTGATGGAGTCCCTTAATGGAAATTTGGGTTGGAAGGAAGTACCGACACTACGCTTCATGGAGCTAAAGTAAGTAGTCGAAAAATTAACATTGGTAAGATAGCAAATCGATTCCACTTTATGGCCTCCAGGAGTCGCCGCCAGGTGGCGTCGTATTATGGAGCTGCCCGTGTTAAATCAACAGCAAATCATAACGTGTTGAGCTCGTGTCGATACTCCTTGACAATATTCTCACCAAGGGACTCTAAATCTTGAAAGGGCTAATTATTTTATTCGCTTTAAGTCTAGAAAAGTTACTCGCCTGAACAAAGCCAGAGTCATTTCAAAATTACTATAGGTGGCGGAAAAATGATATCTGATCAATTATTGTTAACCCTTTATGGGCCAAGCCCGAGTATTCTCGTTTTTCTTCTCAAGTCTGTTTCATATTGTTCGGGTCTTCATTCCGGATAAAAGCAATTATTGATGAAAACACTTACAAAATAAAATTTCGACGGGCGCCTTCAATTCTTCGTATAGGCCATTCCAGCTCCCCCGAGTACGAACAGTTAACTACCTTCCCTAAATAAACAGACCAGGGACCAAATAATGTTAGGTCCCGAGCATTGAATTGCGTGCATCTTGCGTGCGGTTTCGACCAATCAGAGAGCTTACGCACGGTCATGTGACCGTGCGTAATTTACGCTCGGGACCGAACATTATTTGGTCCCAGGCGCGTTATTTTAAACTAACCTGGGACCAAATAATGTTCGGTCCCGAGTGTAACTTACGCACGGTCACGTCACGTGGCCATGCGTAAGCTCTCTGATTGGTCGAAACCGCACGCAAGATGCACGCAATTCAATGCGCGGGACCTAACATTATATGGTCCCTGGTCGTTGGAGGGTTAATACTGAAAGTTTTTCCTCGTATGGTAGATTTTTTTGCTAGGAATTCTTTTCTCTTTTAGTCGAGTCTAAAAAAACAAAGAGATAACAACATGAATATAGAGTTAACGGAGAAAAGTTCTTACACAATCATTCAGTCTCACTCCGATAAGAAAGATGGGCGAAAAGGATATCGAAGGAATGTGATTTGCTTATACCTTTTTACAGTAACGTCAATGTTGAAACCTCTCGAGTTGTCTGCCATTTGTCTCATTGAGCATTTCTGTCGTGCAAGAGCAACCCTCCAAGTCAGATCTCGTTGCATAATCGTATTAACTTGAGCTGATTGTTTAACAGTTGTTTCCTTGTTTCCTCTATCGACTACGTAGCATTTTGAACTGCCTCTAATTCAAACATTTCCTCTTTTTAATGAGATTTGCTCGTATAGTCGCGAATGGGTCGCTATCGACAGTTTTCGAAATTCGTCCGTAATTTTCAGGGTCATCTTGACCGGTAACTTTTATGGGTCTTTTAGACACGTATTACAGCATCCAGAGTGATGTTTTGGCCGGATCTAGATGTTTTCTTTATGGAACCATTGTGTTCCTCGCGACGAAATCAACCACAGAAGCAAGCATCAAGCATTAAATGCCTTTTGGAAAGCTATTTCTGTGGGAATGTCGGACGGGGGATAATCTGAGACTCTCCCCCCCCCCTCTAAGTCATTCCCATCTGAACTAAGAAGGTCAAGGTGCCCGTCGATGTAATCCTCCAAATCCTATGCTCGCTTTTCTCGTATTACAATTCCGTTGCACTCGTCTGGGTGCGACGATCTGCGTCATGCGGGCAGCGTATTTATTGTTGACCCGGCGCGACGGTGCGACGCCTATCCTGCGACAAGTATAGTAAAGTATCCTCTCTGCGCATCGACCCCTCCGACTCTCGACTCCTGAGACGGCCGTATCGAGTATCACTGTATAGTTACGGCCGAGTGTCAAGAGAGACAGATAGAAGAGAGAGAGAGAGAGAGAGAGAGAGAGAGAGAGAGAGAGAGAGAGAGAGAGAGAGAGAGAGAGAGAGAGAGAGAGAGAGAGAGAGAGAGAGAGAGAGGGAGAGAGAGAGAGAGAGAGAGAGAGAAAGAGAGAGAGAGAGAGAGAGAAAGAGAGAGAGAGAGAGGGGGGGAGAGAGAGAAAGAGATAGTATGTATAGATCGCTTAATCTTCCTCAAGAGCCACTTTTGACGTAATTGCAAATCACAGGACTTTGCTCCCCTTTCAGCGCGAGCGTCAACTCTTTCGCTCGCGATCATTACGAGGGCGTTTATATATGTATGGGTTTTGTGTTTAATTAACGAGACTCATGGGGGCTAGAGCTGTCGCGCCGTTTTGCGGATCTTTAATGACATTCTACAATCTATCGTGGATTCAATCGATTGAACCAAAAGATTACTGATCTGAGTGTTTATTTGAGCCTTTGTGATATTTCTCAACTGATGTATGTGTAATCTTTGCTTCGAATGGTTGAAGAACCGATGGATTGTAGAATGCCACCGAAGATCGACAAAACTGCAGCACTTATGACGTGAATGTTGAACCGCTGCAACATCGATTTGTCCTCTGCACCGCACCGCACCCCTGCTGTACCGAGTACGTAAATACGTCCAGGTGCACCCCGGATACCTGCGGAACAGCGACCGAAGCGCGAAGGTGAAGACATTCGGCGGTGACGCGACGTCATAACCAGATTCCGAGCCTTTGGCTGATTATTTTACGCCCTATTTTATTTCTCGCTGTTTGTGAGCGACCGTGTTTCAAAATCCGGATGGAAGAGGCTTGGGGGAACTTGGTTAAAAACTATGGTATCAAGAAAGTAAAGTTTTGAGGGTGGTTTTCCCAGAGTGATTGGTTTTTGAATATCCATGTTGGCAAGACGTTAGTTCTAACCCCCCCCCCTTCCACCCATCGCAACCCTTGTTTAAAATTATCACTTTGGTCGATGGATCCAAATATCCGAAAATGAAAGGCCCGAACAGTCCGTAAAATATCAGATGATTCACGCTCAGAAGATTGAAGCCTTCGAAAGTCTCAATTTCAAAGCCTTAACAAATGATGTCTTCAGATTCTGAAATTTAGTATTCTTTGGACCCAAATTAGTTGTGTAGATGAAAAATGTGAGACTTTAGGGGTTTAAACGTATATCAGCACTACCTTTTAATACTCGATGGACGGTTTCCGAGTCAAAATTGAGGATTTAGACCGTTGTTTCTGACAATCGTCAATTCAACAGTTTCGGTAATTTAAAAAAAAAAAAAAAAAAAAAAAAAAAAAAAAAAAAAAAAAAAAAAAAAAAAAAATGGGGTCCCGAATTTGGCAACGGTGTAAATTTTAGTTGAATGTATTTTTTTTCTAAAAAGGACTTGTTCTAAAGACTACTTGAAGCCTTTAGCTTTTCAAAAGTCCATGCACCCTATGTTTTGATTGAACTTTGAAGTACGATATACATGAAAGAATAAAATCAATATTGACTGGCGGTTCGCTCAATAAGTCTTAAAATGTTATGCTTTTTTTGAATCTGCAATAAAAAACGGGGACGGTTTCCATTTTAATTATGTAATTTAGGGCCGGGGTGGGCGGATTGAAACATTACAACCCCTCTAAAAGATGTCCATTGTCCCCTGCCAAAGAAGCGTTTTTCGAAATTCAAACCCGTTCTCAAAAAATATTTGTCCGGGCTCCTCTTTTTTTACGCACCCTGCAACTTAACACTATTTTGACGTAAGAAATACGCACCGCGTACGTAAAACTATGTTAGCATGGTGGATTCAGATACACGCCTTTGTGTAGAACACGCGGAATCTAGCTTGCGCGACCGTAGTTGTCACCCAAAACGCATAGTCCGCAGCTTATTCCACTATAGTGAAAATTTTCATCTATCACCTTATAGTAGCTGAAGCTCCACCCACCGACGCGCTGCGACGCGACACAACACTGTTTTGCACAGGAATGCGTCAATTATTTTAGTATTGATTTAGATATTGTTGACAGAATCAGAGAAAAATCGGGGGAAATTTCTACTGCGTGAGTTGTGACGTCAGCGGAAGTATGTTAATAGAAACTAATTGAGGCGGCCCCTGCATTAACAGCTCATGCGCGTATGTGCTGTTTTTGCGCCCAACAGCGAAATTGAAAATTATACTCAAGAAGTATCACCCCTGTGAATTTGGCGACGTGACGATGATTCTACGCGGAGATATCGGGTCGATGGATGCAAAAGCAGCACATACGCGTAAATCAAGCAATCTGGCAACTGTATATTATTCCCATGTGAATGCATGAGAAACAATCGATTAATAAAAGAGCCATGGTCTCCTCAAGAGTCGATTGTTTTTCATGCGTTCAAATGGGAAAAATTCATGGTTGCCAAATTGCTGGCTGTGCCCATACATTTTGAGAGGTCAGTTTCCTTTACATTTAATTGCGATCCAAATACAGCTAATTTATTATTTAGTTTTTACTTTTTTGTTTCAGTTTGCGTTGTTACTTTACTTTAAATTTTTATGTAACAAAAAAAAATGGCAAAACAATCATTATTACTTTATATAACTGTCAAATCCTATTAAATTTGCGTCCATTTAATTGTTGGGTGCAAAAACCGCACATAACTCACTTATTTAAATTGGCCGCAAATGAACTCAAACCATTTTTTTTCTTAAATGTGTCCTTGGATTCTCCTCAAAGAGGGCTCAAAGCATAAAACCACGAAAAAGTGTACTCATTTCCGAATCATATCAACGCCTTATTAACAAATGAAAACTTTAAATGTGTTTTCTGGAAATCAGGTTTTTCCGTATGTGCTGTTTTTGCAGCCACCGCCTCAATTGTGCTCCTTGCCAGCCCACGCATACAGCACGGCCACATTGAGGATTAAAATTTGCGTGAAACAACTTCTTTTTAAATTAGAATGTGACTTGCGCGTGCGGGTTATTTTCCGACTACTATAATGTTGGCAACTCTGTGCATCTGCGGTTGTGTAAGTAAATATACGTTTCACTCTCGCTGTATCCAAATAATTAAAACACACTGGTGTACTCGCATTTTACATGGAAGTTGTATAATCTCTGCCACTCTTGGTTGCTCAAATTTTAGGAGTAGAAACACAACAGTTCACAAGAGTAGTAACAATAGTAGTTACAAAACAGTTGTAGAAACACAAGGAGGTTAAATCCCTGGAAAATCCGGCGCGAAGCACATTCACGCATTCATTATTCATTTTTATATGCCGCTTTGTGTTTATCTCGTGACATTTCTCAAGTCAACGATGATTCTACCAGCAGCTGGCCAGAAATATTGCACATTTTAGTTCATCGTATGATTGTAATTCACGAAAATACTTGCATCTGTAATCTTTTCTCAATCAGTGGAATCACTCTCAAATTATTTGAATATCCGTATTTTTTTTTAAATTCGCTGTGACGGACGGAGGCTCCATCGGTTGATAAAAGCTTTTAGACCAGAGTAATTTCGTGTATCACGCAGTCATACACGCACTGAATTAAGGTATAGTTCCTCACCTGTCTGAAGTGAGATTCTGGCTCTATACATAGATAGCGTCACTATAGTCACGTTTTTAAAATTTGACTTCAAAAGCTTATAGTTTTTTGTTTTTTGTTTTTTTCAAAGCATTAATCAAAAGGGACATCCCCGCAGAACCTGCGTGATTTTTTACTAATTTTTTAAAGCCTTTTCTACAATATTAATCCTAGAATAACGGAGAAATCAAGAACCAAAATGTTGGCAAAGTATCATAGGCTGTGTAGGGGGGCGTTTCATCATGCGTAATAAAAAGCCCCTACATGGCCCTACAAAGACTAGTATATGTTGCCAAAATCCGTTCTTGCTTTCTCCGTCAATCTATGGGACCAATATTGTTGAAATTTGGCTTAAAAAATTGTCAAACAATCCATGCAGATCCTGGGGGTCCCCGGTCCCCTTTCGATCTTTGCTTTCAGAAAAAAAAAATTATAAGACTTTAAAGTCAATTTCTCAACAAGTGACTGGTGGCGCTATCTATTTTAGGCAGAATCTCACTTTAAACAGGTGACGAGGAATCACATTGAACTACAGTGTAATCTTCTGTTCAACCGGAGGGAGGAATCAGTGGTGACTTAACCCTTTCTTGGATAGTGATACACATGTGTACCATTTTATGTAACATGTGATTCAATGGAATTTAAATGGATTTTTTTCAAAAAATTGTGTGACCCATCAAAGTTCTTAAAACAGTGTCCTCTTTCGAACGGTCTAAGTAAATCCCAAAAAAACTCAAATCCCAAAATGTGTGCATGAAAGGGTTAAAAAATCCCATAAAATATACCGAACTTGTAAAATAATAGATTCCTCAGTGTAGTAATCGCCTCTTCTAGAATAGATTCTTTTACATAAAGGTTTGAATGACAAAAAGCTTGGTTACCTTTTGCCAGATTGCACGAACCGCCACTGCTTTATATTGATTTTGACGTATTATTTTCGACCCGACCCAATATATTGAGACCGTTACGAAGATAGTCATGAACACGGAAAGAAATCAATTTGCATTTAAATGAGCTCCGGTGCTTGGTGCTACGTGTGGCGTGTGGCGGCCGTTGCGGCGCTCGGTCGAGAGAGGGAATCACAAAGAAAAGGACACGAGTTCGATTCAACATGTATCTAAACCAAATACAGGTTAAAATTCTAACCGGATTTTGAGTGTTGATACCCAAACCTGATGTATCACCACTTGATTGTGAGCCACGTGAACATTAGCCTGTGCATGCCTATGTCTGTGCGGCGACCTATAGCTGGACAAAAGAATTTGATATTTCCTCAACACCTGTGACGTCCTGTAGCTTATATGTATTGATTTCTCGAATCTATACTTGTTTGAAAGTTTGAAATTTTAGCTCGTGGGTCTGTTATTTTTATTCAATGGTACAAGTCAGAAAAAATTTGGTCAAAAATCAAAAAAATTGGTCAAATAAGCGCAACGTGGAAATATTGTTTTGGTTTCAAGCGTAAATAATCATACTGTGGAACGGTTTCTCTTTTAGATTTGTAGCTCGGTTGGTATGGTTCTCTTTAGACTTTTAGCGACATTCCGTTCGAAACTATAGTGTTACCATTAATCATTATCAATATCAGCATCGTCACAACTGAAGAATCCACACTGAAGCATTTTTTCTCTAAATTCTAATATTACTGGAAGCACAATGATATGTGAACCTTGTAGAGTCTATTACTTTTACCAGAAACACACAATAGAATCAGAATATGGTCGAATTACCAGAATTTCCTAAAAAAAAAAAAATGTCAAGAATTATGGTATATTAACACTGTAATTTTGGTGATAGTATCATCCCTTATCTAGGTTCACTTATCGTTGTGCTTCTGGTAATATATACTATCTCTCTATTTTGGTGTAGGGGAAAAATGACAAATGTCAAAAAAATTAAACTTAAAGTATTCATGATTATCTAACGGGATGTAAAAGTACTAAATAGATCGGAGATCTACAGCAGCGAAAGACAATCAATTTCGGTGGATGAAAATACATTGATCCTCAAGTAATAACCTTTAGACGTCATTTCCCCATTTCCTTCAGCTGAAAATCAAACCCTGGGATTTTGTAACAGTTATTGCTCTTCCCTTGGACTTTTCAATTAAGGGATGATAAGGACACGAGGTTCATTTACGCACCAGATTATTGTCCGGTAGCTCTGTAATATTTGTGCTCCTCCTAATAATTTACATGGGTCACGGATTCGCGATTTGAGAAGGAGAAGATTGCAGCGCTTCATGCGCAGTGTTGCCAGATCGAGGGTAAAAATCCGTATCGTCCCCATTTAAATCAATATGGAAAACGTACGGCTTTTTCACCCCAATCTGGCAACACTGTTCATGCGTTCTGGATTTTATATGGACTTCGAAGCCACGATTTGTCTGATGTCTGATCTGTCATCGAAATCTGTAAACTGTGTTACGACAACTATACAGTTGTTATACGTGTAAAGAGACGACGCGACGCGACTTCACGTAATAGACTATAGACGCGCAAATTGGGGATTCCAGGAGCATGGAATATGGCCTGCTTATAGAAACAAGACAAGGCGCGTCAGGTGACAACCAATTCAACATCGACCACTTATCCATAGACTAAAGCAACTGTGCGTAATTGGATTAGATCAGTTATTTCAAGGCCGCAGTTCACCATTCGATACATTTCTCAAAAAAAAACCATACCCATTTTCTCTCTCGTTACTTTGAACACGACAAGAGGTGGCGAACCACGGAAACTGAATACATACCAGAAGACTTTACAATACTACAATAGTCTACAATGTTCAAATGTAATTCTGGTCCGGCTCAATTTATCAGTTGATGCACAAGCTTGTTGTAATTGTGATTTTGGATGAATATTCTGTATCAGTTAAAAGTGCATACATTTGCGATCAAAGTTATGACTTGTTTACTGTATGTAATGTATCCTTATACTAGAATAAAGTTGCACTTTCTCTCGAGTCCTTTTTTAGTCATTTTGTCCTGCAAGTCGTTGCAGAAAGATATTGTACTTTATGATATCAGGGCACTCCCAGGTAATCGAGTAAGCGCAGTGCTGCCATATTTGGTAAAACGAATACACGTTTTACATGAAATCTATGGGGAATTTATTTTATTATTTATTCATTATTTCTTTATGCTTTTTTCACTTGTCCGTCAATATAACTTATAGGGATTAACTTTTATAGCATTCCGTTGATAGCACGTAGATACGCAATAATCTTCGTATCACTATTATTGTCCGCATTAGCTTCAGCTGTCTGACAATAGTTTGACGCGCACTTATTGTCAGAGCCGAAACTCAAACAAAGCCAATCATAGCGGCGGGAATATGATACCATTCTTTCTGAGTTAACGAACTCAATATTTTGATTTGACCTCAGCGAGCCGGCAATCATGCGTATGTATTCGCTTGTATGCCAAGGTGGTGTCGCGTCGGTGTCGGCCCTCCCCACCAATCGTATTGCACGAGCTCGATTCAAAAATTAAAAAATACCTAACATTATGCCCCACCCAACTGTATTATTCGCACTGGTGCGTTTTGGCAACGTTGCATTTTGTTCTCTTATAAACCTCACGATAGAGATCGAACTTTCGCGTGTGCCGCGATCACCCTAGAGAAGTCGACCTTTTTCATGGGATTTAAATGGACAAAATGCCGCGTCGCCGAATAACAAGCTATGCCATTATGGGTACAATGTGTTCTGTTGCGTTGCTCAGGCGAAAAAAATCCTGGGGCCTAATTTTGTCCGGCACGGACGGACCTTGCCGCCATTTTAAGTTAGGCATATATCCTCACTGTTGATTGGAGGAGACAACGTGCGCCCGATTTTACATTAGTCAGAGGATCGCCGCGCCGTTTTTGCCGTGCAAAATGAGATCCTGGGGGGAGGGGGGGTGGGGGGCTGATTCTGCTCTTCTGGACGAGATAGCAGGATTCGGTCATTCCCATTGGTTTAAACGGAGTCACGTGACAGATTTAAAGTCGTTTGAGTCGTTCATTTCAGAAAAATGACTCCAAAAGTCAATCGAATGAATCGAAATCTGTCGAGTGAGCCATCCAAACCAATGGGATAGGTCGGTTCCCGCTATCTCTTTTCGTCTCGTCCAAAAGAGCAGAATCAGCCCTCTGGACCCAAATAGTATATCGGTGCAACTGGTCCTCTCGCCTGATGGATATTTAGGACTTACATATACGATACGGCTTAGGGTTTACGGTTTAGTCATAACGTAAAGGCTTCTTCAGACGATCAAATTGAATCCTTAAAGTAGTCTTTATAAGTAAACCACCTTAGTTGATCGGCTCGCAAACCTTTGACGATCAGTGGCGTAGCGTGCAACTTGGCAACGTTGCAGTTCGTCCATTTAAAGCCGTGTACTAGGTCGAATGCGAAGGTGTTCACCGAACACCCTGCAGTTCGATCTTTTTCATGGCTTTAAATGGACGAACTGCAACATTGCCAAATTGCACGCTACTCCACTGTTAACGATCATCAATGTTGCCAATGATCATCATCAATCATGGCTCAAACTCAATTCCCGCCAAGATACTGAACATTTTAAAAGTTGTGTCGACAAACAATCTGTTAATTTGCACTTTTTTGAATAACATGATGTATGTTGCTCACCGATCACCAGATGGCTACTTTGAGGATCCAATGTGATCGTCTGAAGAGGTCTTAGCTTGCGGTGTAAGTCTCAAAATCCACCTGGCGATAATAATAAGACAGTTTGTATACGGTACTCTATTTGGGCCGTGTCCTACCGGTGTCTTATGGCTATAGTTTTTACTCCCAATGTCACTACCGTCAATAATGTGATAGTGCACGCGGTGACATCTATAGCAGTTTCGTTCGCCGCTTTGTGCCACCTGTTTATCGGTCCTGTTTCTTTAACAGCGGTGCCGAACCGCCGGTGCTAATCCGATAATTATTTTAATTTTTTTCTGTCCCCCCTCCCTCCCTTTCGTTTTTTTTGTCTCCTGCGTTTTTTTTACTGTTTCGAATCGATATTATACCAGCCTATGGTTTGTGCGGCTTGCGCTCCGTATCTGTTTGTATGGTGGCATTGTAGCTTTATAGCGCTCTCGACTCAGTTCCTGTTACACGAAGGACAACTTGATTCGGTCCGATTTGTTGACATCCCCCTCCTCTACCCCCCGCTCTTCCCAGCAACTGCACCCCCTCCGCTCCCCCCTCCCTCCCCCCTCCTCGTTCGGCTTCTCCATCTTGAGCGTTTCCTATGTTCGACTCGCACTTTTCGAAGAGGCGCATAGAGTATGTGGTGTTGAATTTTTCTCGAACAACTCGCTCTCTTTCGCGGATTTTTCTTAAAAAACAAAAAAAAACAAAAAAACTTTAAAATTACCATTTGGTTCACTGTTTAGTTGTTGTTTGTCCGATTTTTCGTTGTCGAACGCTCTTCCGCGTTCGAAGTAGTATCTTTTTACCGCGCCGTTGGCGTTTTGCAGCGTTTTCGTTTTTCGATTGTTAAATTTGCGAGTCAGTCTTAATACGATAGTTTTTCAAGTTTTCATTAGTTTTTCTTGTTTTCGATAGTTCTTCTAGTGTTCGGTAGTTTTTTTAGTTTTTCAAGTTTTCGGTAGATTTTTAGTTTTTCAAGTTTTCGGTAGATTTTTAGTTTTTCAAGTTTTCGATAGTTCGTTATTTTTTTTTTTCGCTTCAGTTAGAGGCGCTTTCCTTATGCGGACGATCGGAATACCGTCGAAACGGATCTTCGCTGAATCGTCCCGTGAGTCGACTCTCTCGATGTCCGAACGATCGATTGCCGGAGTGGTAGTACAAATAAACGTGAAACAAGTGAAATCAGGATGATCGGACACTTTAACGCCAGGCTTTCGTAAGTGTCGCGCATGCAATTTTATATTTTATGTTTTGCCTCGTTTCGTTGACGATCGCCAAGCAAGCAAGCCATCGGTACTTTGCTTTAACGCAACGTCCGAAGTGACGATGCTCGCAGCTCGCTTGCGATACAACTAGAGATAAGTCCATCTGCGCAGTTGGCTTCTAGAGATAGGCGACTGCAAGCCTCTGTTTCGAATACGGTATTGCGGTGATAGCTATAGAGGATGAGGATGAGGATGAGGATGAGGATGAGGAGGGGTGGTGAGTAGAAAACTGTATGAATGAGAGAAAAATTCGCGGGCAGCTCCTAATCTTGTTTGTAACCGCGAAACTTCATGAATGAACGGGTATTAAGAATGTAGAACGCGCAAAGCTTGTTGCTCTATGGGTTTACTTGCGTACGCGTTTTAAATCCTCCATGAAAAGCTCCTTATCTTGGAAACCGTAAACTTTGATTTTCTTTAATTGGAAAAAAAAACGTCACTCGACTGATCTGCAATCTGAATGAACTTTCGCCGCTGCATGCCCAAAATAATTTTTGCGTGAATTTATCAAGAAGATTTTATCGTTAATTCGTTAAGATTTTTATCTCTTTTCCTCTCGCGTGTAATAACACAAAATGAATTGTGTCTCAAAATTGCACTCTCCGTTCTCTTGCGTCATTAAACAAAATATGAAACTTGAGTTTTATCACTCCCAATTTTTCCTTCGTTCGGCTTGGGTTTCTTTCCTTTGTCAGTTTTCCCGTGTGCACGTAAAATCTGTATGAAACTGGTTCATACAAACTAAAATCAAGGTCAAAACCTGAAGTCTGCATACAAATACGTCTATTATATCGTATCTGGAGACACCTAACAGATCTATGTGGGTCGCATTGTCACAAAAAAACAAAAAAAACATCACTCATGAGGCAATTGGAAGGGAATAGTTGATCACCGAGAAGTGAAATTCGTTATCCTGCAATAGTGATATCGATCAACAAATAAACATGTTTTTAGATGGGTTAAGGTTGTGATAGTACTTTTGGACTTCACCATAATAAAACGATAATATTAACAATAATTGCACGTTCCCGGTGCATATCGTTGAGAAATAACTTCAATGTATTTTAATCTCCCGCAACTCAATAAAAAAAGTAAATCGTAGAAACGACTGGACGAAAAGAATCAGTGACCTTAATGAGAAAGATGATATCTCATTGTTTGTTTACTTCTTGTATTCTCATACGGTTTTCTATAAATATAACTTACTGAAATAGATCTACCCTTTTTTCATAGGCAGCTCTTCCATGTAGAAAAAACCTAGAAGGAAAATCAAACCTTCAAGGAGTCAGGTTAGGGCTATAGCGGTTTGCGGATCTTAAGTATAATTTTTAATTCACCGATGATTCCACCGGTTGATTCTGATTAAACAGTCCAGTTCAGCAGTATGACTACAATGCATGAAAATACTCTGATCAGTGAAGTCTTTTCGTTCACCGATGAAAACACCGTTTGACTTTAAAATTTGATGGAATTTTCAAATTCCACTGATGATTCCATCGGTTGAAAAAACATCACAGATTCTTAGATCATTTTCACTGCTCCCAGATAGCATGCTCGTGGCGCTTTGAAAAGTCCTTAAATATCCTTGATTTTGTTTCTTTTGTTTTTCATATCCTTGAATTTTGATGAGGTCGTCAAATGTACTAGAAATTCTTTGAAATTGATCGGCTTCAGCTCGTTAGCTTGCCATTTTGTTGATTGTTTGTGTGCCTGGAAAATGTGTCGTTTTGGTTTTCCTCTGGTTAGTGCACCCTCAATTGAGAATCACCCTCCTTTTTTCTGTCTCTCAAAAATTGGTGATAAGGGGGCCTACTTTTTTGCTTGTTCGAAGTCCTTGAAATCCCGTAGAAAGTCCTTGAAAATCCTTGATTTTTTTTCTTATTTTTTTTTCTAAAAATCTGCCTTGTGTAGTTACACTGCTGAACTGGACTGCGCAACCCTCCTCGTCAACCGGTGAAATCATGTGTTAGTTAAAATCTTTTCGCTGAAGATCCGCATAGAATGGCAGCCCTGGCGCATGCGTGCTGGAAACAAATCGCTCAAGATTATGTTCGCAGGCGTCAACGTCAAAAATGAAAGAGTTATGACGATATTCTTCGGCACGGTTACGGTTTGTTCCGCCTCTTTAGCGCTTCGTTATAGTGTTTACTATACCAAGAGTCTGTCAGAACAACTCCTTGCACGCCGTCACCGACCATAAGATAAAATCAACTGTAAATTGATCTTGGAGAAAGTGTCCAGGTTCGCGATGTAGGCTAGGACGTATTTTTTTAACTCCCCTGCTGACCTTGGCTCACTTGTCACTCCTACATCAGAGACCTCTCCAAAAGAAACAATCCCTCACCTCACTGCAAAAGAATGAATTAGTATGAGTAGCCGAATAATATGACACCATGACTTGAGGTTTACAGCTCTGTAAATCTTTGTCACACATCAACTACAACGACTGTGTTGTATGCAGTGATTTGTTAGGACAACCGGGCATTTATTTCTTCGGGTAAATACCCGGGTATTTACCCGAACCGGTTATACTTTACATCGTATTTATAACTTTTTTCCGATCTCCAAAGACACTCATTGTGAATTTCCGAACCGAAATATCCGTACAAAAGCATTCTCACTGTTTAATCTTGAAAATAATTCAGCATATTTAAATCTTATTTTCTCACTTTAAAGCTGAAGAAAAATCAGAAATTAGAAGTACCCATTTTTTGGGTATTTACCCGATTTTCGTTCGGGTTTGACTTCGTTATAATAATTGGGAATTGAAGAAAATAGGTTCCACTCAAAATATCTCGGTAACGGTTCCGGCCATTACCCATTTACCCGACCTGCGTGGTTGCATGCAAAAGCAAAATCACCTCTATAATAAAAATTATTTTGGTCTTATCAGAAACAGCAGCTCTCAAGCGTATTTTACTGTCAGGGTCGGATTTTCGGGGGTAAGCAGGCACCATCATAACATTTCTGACTAATCTGAATGCATGCGGATGAGTTTTCGGTCTCACCGTTGGATTATTATATATATATATATATATATATATATATATATATATATATATATATATATATATATATATATATATATATATATATATATATATATATATATATATATATATATATATATATATATATATATATATATATATATATATATATATATATATATATATATATATATATATATATATATATATATATATATATATATATATATATATATATATATACAGGGTGTCCCAAAATTGATAGTAAATATTTTTACCACGTATTTTTGGGGCCAAAATAAGACTTTTTTTTCCTATGAACACGTGTCCGAAAATGCCCTCCCTCGGAGCTACAGCCCCCCAAAGTTTTTAAAAAAAATCGGTTTTTCCTCGATTATAGCAACGGATCTCCGTAAAAATTGATGAAAATTGGTTTCCATCGGTAATTTTAGGCGTTCTTTCCGATTCCGGGGTCGAAAATTTCCGAAAGGGTCAAAAAAGGGGGGTTTGAGGGGGGTTCAAATTTTAAATTGAATAATTTTTTAGTGCTCCGTAAGAAAATGAGAAAAGTAGCAAGAGAATCCGATGGAACAAAACCAAAGGAACATTTTTGATCTCTTGTGTTTTTCTCATAAGACACACGGGAAACGAGTAAAATCGATTTTTCGCCGGGAGCGCACAGCCCGATAGCGCTGCTCTGTGCACTCAACTAGCTCAACGATCGACTCGACGCAACGCGGCACTGAAACAGCAGTATCGGGCTGTGCGCTCCCGGCGAAAAATCGATTTTACTCATTTTCCGTGTGTCTTATGAAAAAAACACAAGAGATCAAAAATGTTCCTTTTGTTTTGTTCCATTAGATTATTCTGTTATTTTTCTCATTTTCTTACGGAGCACTAAAAAATTATTCAATTTAAAATTTGAACCCCCCTCAAACCCCCCTTTCTTGTCCCTTTCGGAAATTTTCGACCCCGGAATCGGAAAGAACGCCTAAAATTACCGATGGAAACCAATTTTCATCAGTTTTTACGGAGATCCGTTGCTATAATCGAAGAAAAACCGATTTTTTTTAAAAACTTTGGGGGGCTGTAGCTCCGAGGGGGGGCATTTTCGGACACGTGTTCATAGGAAAAAAAAGTCTTATTTTGGCCCCAAAAATACGTGGTAAAAATATTTACTATCAATTTTGGGACACCCTGTATATATATATATATATATATATATATATATATATATATATATATATATATATATATATATATATATATATATATATATATATATATATATATATATATATATATATATATATATATAATATATATATATTTTTTTATACCCGGCCGTTTTGCGGATGTGGCGGTTAATTTCGAGGTTCGGGAGACAAAACGTTGAATCCAAAATCTCAACAATGCAATTATTTTTTTTTAAATTTAACAAGTTTTAGAGGCAGAAGAAAAGTAACTTCAAAATGTTTAAAAAACATACCAAAAAAAAAAAAAAAAAAAAAAAAAACAGGTTTCCATCCGTTTTTTGAATAGTTGGATTATTTTTAGGGGTGCGAAGATTTTTTTTTTTTTTCCTTAAAATGAGTTCATATCGAATTTTAACATTCGATGTATGGAACACACAAATTTGAAAGCCGGAACCGTTGTCGATATATTTTGAGTGGAACCTGTTTTCTTCTATTCCCAATTCCCAAGTATTATAACGAAGTCAAATTAGTGTAAGATAAAACTTATTCGTTGATGGTTCGCAACAATATTTCTGAATCAACGAGTCTGTAAGATTTGATTATCTGTAACGACAAGTCGTATACTTTGCAAAAAAGTATAAATAATTAATCGACCTTGAGAATGCAAGAAAAAATTTCCCGCGCCTTCACTGTTTACTGACCTTTTTCTTGTTTCATTGTCAACAAAACGAATCTAAGGTCCTTGGCTTGCTCTCGGGCGTCAATAATAAAAACCTATATCCTTTTCTTCTTAATCTGGTGCAATTTTTTGCCGAGTACGTATAATCTTCCCCGCAACGTTTGGATCAGGAAAAAAAAAAATGTCTTGTTTACTTCAGAATCCGTTTTCAATCTATTCTCGTCGTTTTGTCGCAAGCGCAAGCGAAAGAAATGTTTTCTATAATTTACTATGAGTCGATGTACAAAGTGTATGAGAAAGCGGTATCACCGTCATTTTTTCAGTATAACGACTGATGATATATGAAAGATCCGCCAATTATGCTTTTAAAGAGTATAATGCTAGCTACACCTTCGTCTCTCTCTCATGTCCCCGCAGTAATCTTTGGATTAATGAAATCAGATCCGCGTGGTCTGCAGCCGATCAGTTTGTGATAAAATATTTTGTTTGCGTCATTAGCGAGTCACCTAACGCTGAAAAAGTATGCCTTATGCGCATACTATTATAGTCGCAGCATGCATTAATGCATTTCAGCAGCGTTGTCAGATGGTGGGAAAATTGTCTTTATTTTCATGTAAATTTGCCGTAATTACGGTAGAACCTGCCATCGTTGCTTTTCTGCAAGCTGCTTGTGTTGTTTTCAAAAAGTCTGTAACTCCGGCCTGTATAGTTACTTGAAGCCCTCGCGGGGTGGCTGTACTACGCAAATCAGGCTCCGTCGAGTATCAAAATTTGAATCACAAATAGAAAAATATTGAATTTTTCTAAGGAGTCTGGCAACATTGATCGATTTTAATCACTCCTCGAACTTCAAATGTAACTATAGAGCTTCTCATGCCCCCTTTATTCTCATTGTTGATTACTATCGTTTATAGGAATTTGTACGTTTTTAACTTGATGAAAAAGTAAACGACATTTACTCCTGTATAAAAAAGACGGAACCATTGGTCACATAGAAAAAAAAAATACGCAGCACTACGCAAAAATACATTGCGTAGATTTGAAATCAAAATTAAGATTAAAATCAAAATGAGCTGTGTCCACTTCTTAGCGTTTCAAATGGCTCCGCGCACGTCCTATGTTCAAAATCGGAGGAATAAGTATTTTCTTGCGAATTAATTTTTTCCTTGTAGACTCTTCCATACTATAATAATTAAAAATTTGGGCGGGGGGGGGGGGGGTCAATGATACGTTTTCGCGCCTGTGCTTGAAAAACGGAACTTTTAGCGGAAATTTTGAAATGTTGAAATGGATGAAACCTGTTTTGATTTCTAACCCCGCATTGAAGATATTCTCATGAGGATTATACTGGGTGACTATGTAAAAATAGTCCCCGCGCACTCAGAAGTTGGGATGGTTGCTGCTCGAGAAAATGAAGGGAATTTTTACCATTTGAGGGACAATTTCTTCACAAACCTGCTATGAGGTCGACTCGAAAGTAAAAATACTTGCTTATTAGGTAGTAATTGAGAACTTAAATCTTAAGATCTGTCGAAATCGTACTGTAAATAATGGAAGAAGTTCCTTAAATTTCTCGAGCGGCAACCACCCTAACTTCTGAGTGGGGACTTTTTTTATAGTCACCCTGTATGTATAGATAATGCTTTTGTTAGGATCCGAAACTCGTCTTCGATTAATACTATGACTTTCAAAAGAAAGTACCCTGGTTAAATTTTACCTTTATTTTCAATGAAATTTTCGTTTTTTTATGACTCACTTTTAAAGGGGCGTTCTGATTAGTCCGTAAACACTTGAAATCCACAAAATTGTTTATTGCCAAGATTTAAAAGAGTGAACATTTCGACCAGGGTACTTTCTTTTGTATGCCATCGTATACGTATAAATGTGCTGAAACAGTCTTCTATTCTGAGCACAGTGACGAAGATGCTCGCGTGTCGATTGAATGCTCTCGTACTATATTCAATATTCATTTGTTTGCGAGAAAAAAAAAAGAAAAAAAAAGAAAGAAAAAAACTCCCATCGTTTTTATAAGGCTGCCTTTTCAAAAGGAAGTTCCACTTTAAATCCGCGGTCGTTATCATATTAAAATACATAATATGCATGTGATTGAATAAGATCGCTTACGTCACCCTTGCCGATCCTTGCTAATCTTGTGTCGCACATATTACAAAAGCTGAGCAGCTCTTGACAATTCTGACTGACTACTGAGGTTCGCAGTTTTGCTCAGTTGTAAATCAAAGTTTTATTGGTTTCTCGAGAGCTTTTATGGCGCTAATTTGCGCTCTTTTTAAGACCCTGTAGTATCTTCCTAATGCAAGCACAGACATTAAATTAAGCTATAGGCCATAAAATCATAATACGCTTCATAGAAAAGGTGATGATTGGAAAATTGTAGAGTCGCTTCTTAAAATCATTCCGAGTCCTCAAATGTTGTCGATGAAGCAGTAAACACAGGTTTTCTTAGCTTTTTAAGAAGCTTTTAAACGCATCATGCATCAGAAGATCCCTAATATGCTGTCTTAAATTGAAGGTACACGCTAAGAAGTCTATTATATCAAGGACGAACGTTGACTTAGAGAAAACAACATAGGTCTGCGGCATGCTTTATTTTTTTATTATTATTATTTTACTTTGCTGTAGGACGTCTAATTCGTTTGAAAAGGATAAAAAGGAGAGTGCAACAAATATTTAACGCTGTAGACTAGAACGGTTTAAACAGTTTCATTGCTTCTGTTGAAATTTGTTCTTTGACAACATTAGTAGCGCTGCAGTGCAGGTGCAGTTAAAATAAAAAAAGGAACCATGCTATTTGACTATTTTGCTATTTTTCATGATTTTGTACGTCTGGCTTTTAAAAGAAACTAATCTCTAGCGGCCTCCACCGCATTTTAGTCTTGTTTTACTTTGCTTTTCTTTTCTACTTCTTTTCTTCTGTAGAAATGTGTTCTTTGATGACAACGTTTGTAGCGCTGTGTTTTCGGGTGCAGTTACCTCCTGACCTTGGTTGCGATTGTTGAATCTTTCTGATGCGAGTTCAATGTCGTGTCTAGCTCGCGTTTCGCAGGGCTGACGTTTTGCGTATAATTAGACGCGCTTCCCTATTCAAGCGAATGTAAATTATTCGAATTTCCCGCCAAAGTTGGCAACACTGAGCGTCGCTGAAAGCCCGATCTCATATCTTATACCACCGTTAACAAAGAGGAAAATTTATGTAATGAAGTGAGGCTGATGGACGATGATGTGAATATGTTTAATGAATCATACGAGAGGGGAGAAGTTGAGTGGACCTCTTCAGAGAAGAAGACGGACGCGCCTCTTGATTTATGTACACTGTTTAAGTGACGAGCGAGAACTTTAAAATGCATGAATCTGATTAGCTTGGGATGATTTTGTGAACGTGCATCTGACTTGTGATTGGTCAATGTATTTATCGCTTCTCATACTGAAACAGTCTATTCTACTGGTCATAGTTTACATAGTTTCGACCGGTTTGTTCAAAATTAACGATTCATCCAACTGATTTTCTGAGTTAAGGTGATTCTTCGGCGTTTAGTACCGATTTCTGCCACCAAAGCGCTACCGTTAGATTAACGTCTTTACAGGCTGAAAGTTATTTATATTTAAGAAAACAGAGTGTCAGTTACTAGGTAATCATCTGAAGAACGTCTTTGCCAAGTATCTCGTCAAGAACTTCAAACATACGGCTGAAAGTACCAGAAAAGGAACTATCGCATTTCGATACAAGAATCGATTTGCGATATTCCATTTTTTGATACTTTCAGCCGTATTTTTGAAGTTATTGACGAGATATTTTTCAGAGACGTTCTTCAGATGATTACTTAGTAACTGACTCTCCGTTTCCTTAAATACAAACTACTTTCGGCCTGTAATTTGACATTAATCGAACGGTGACGCTCTGGTGGCAGAAATCGGCTCTAAACGCTGAAGAATCACCTTAACGAGCAGATTTTGAATGTTTTCAATGTGCGCAGCGTTATTTTGCTTAACCCTTGAAGGGCCAAGCCCGAGTATACTCGTTTTTCTTTTCTAGTCTATTTCACATTTTTTCATCCTTCATTCCGGACAAACGGGACTATTGATGAAAACATGTATGTGCAAGAGAAGATGTCTTCGGGCGCCTTCAATGTATCGTATAGGCAATTTCAACTCCTCCGAGTACGAACAGTTAACTACCTTCCCTTAATAAACGGAAGAGTGGCGTCTTTTTGAAATAACCTGGCCCTTAGAGGGTGAAAGTAAGAATCAATGTATGTATGTGGTGTATAGCAACAGAGACATTCTTTGAACATTGAAAAAATCTATTTTTCCATCCCCCATCCCTCCATTTCTCAACTCCTCTGCCAAATGGTGGAAAATTGTGATCGACGAAGCCAAATGGTGGAAAATTGTGATCGACGAAATGCCATAAAAGAGCATTAAAAGAGTGACAATGAGAATAATAAGATACTTAACCTACAGCTAAAGACAGAATGGGATGAGAGTAAAGTTGAAAGAAAGAGAGAGAAACAACTGAGGTTAAAGGAGAGTAAAAAGAGGGACCGACGACTATAGGAAATAAAAGTAAAAAATGGTGAGGTGCAGGTGCACGTGACCTTGTATCGCATAGCTCACTTCAAAAATTACAGCAATTAGATCGCGTCGTGATTACCGTTTGGAAGACAATTCAAAGGGATAAAAATCCAAGACAAGACTGGTGGATCGCGAACCGCTGTTAGATAAACAAGTATAATAATATATGCATCGTAACATCCAATAATGCGCCAAAGATTACGTAACGTCTCACTTGCATATTATGCGCTTGCGTATGTAGTATGTATCACATCTCAGGTTTTTGTTGATGACTGTTGAGATTATGGGCCCATCAAAGCTCTTCTCAGCAAAATCCTCATATTAATTGCATTCTGATTGCATTCTGAGTATGAAAAGGATAGGTATATTAAGTTCCAGGTGCCAAAATCTCGTGATAACCCCCTTCTTTTTTTAATGCATGTATAGCGTCACTTTAATCGTTTTGCTAGAAGCAGTAGTACAACCCATGAGCACAAGGTACGACAATCTGAACAGAAACATCGATTCATTTTATAATTTTTTGTTACTTCCAGTGTCGTAACCGGATCCGCGCCGCCATATTGGAAAGTGAAAAAAGCTGATGCGTGGATGTTTATTTTTTTTTACCTAATTTTGGGATAAAGTGTGGACAAATTTGCAAACAATTTTCATGTAGATTAGTTCGTCGGTTCACCTTCCACCTTCACCATCGCCTTCGCCTTTGCCGGGAAGAAACTGTGACTGGAAATTTTGAAACGTTGCGGAGTAACTCACGTCTCTTTATAAAAACACCCACTATTTTTCAAAATTGTCATACTTTATTGTAAGAAGAGGTTCGAACTGCTCGAAACAATGGGGAAAGAGCGCCGAGTTGTAACTTTCTGGCCGCTTGGATCGCCACTTTCCGCAGCTGTCACCTCATGCTTTTTTTTTTTTTTTTTAAAACTGAGTTTCGCAACTGTATTGCCACGTAAACTTTGATCAAAGCTTTGTAGTTACAGCAGAAGCAAGTACCTATAGACAATGAGACAAGAACACTACATATAGGCGTGAGTACGGCAATACGCATGGCCCAGATAGCAGAAAATCCTTGGTAAAGAACTTCGCTGATGTAGTAGGTTGACCCAAGGCGAATCAGATGCGCGAACCCTGTCCGCAAATGTGCATATGATTAAGCGCCAAAGGCAGGCCACCCACGACGATTGTGTCGTCTCGAAGCAACCGTACTGTAGTGTGTATTCGCGGTCTAGCCTGCGTGCATAGACATATAATATGTAGACAGACAGACAGGCTGAATATTGAATGCTTGAACAGTATGCATCGACAATGCATCCTTGCATCGGGCGATTGCAACAGTGCACCCGTCTTCCCACAGACGGATCGAAGTAAGAGGAAGCGCAGTTGTTGCCGAGTTTAGAGGGATGTTTTCTTATTCGTGACTATATGAAGTTGAATTTTTTAAAATTCTCTGAAATTTCTCCGATTTCTAGGAATGTTTTCATTCCAGTAAAAATTAAATAAATAATAATAATAATAAAAAAAAATGAGTACTGCTCTACCCTTTTTACTCACAGTTTTCTTTTTGAACCTTTCGTTGTGAATTTTTTTAGGACTCATCACTCTATTTGCAGTGTTACAAAGAAATAATTCATCCACAAGACAAATATATATATAAAACCCGATAGTTAAAATCACATTGCATTTTTGCGATGAATAAATACATCATAGAACGACTACTAGTATCTGTTCAATACAAATAAACACAACCTAATCTAAATGCAAATAGCTATATATATATATATATATATATATATATATATATATATATATATATATATATATATATATATATATATATATATATATATATATATATATATATATATATATATATATATATATATATATATATATATTATATATATAGCTAGTAAGTCATTATACGGGGTGATCATTGTTCAATACTTTTTTCCTGCGTGAGGTAGTTAATTGCTTAACCTTTTTAATCCCAGATTACGCGACTTACAATTAGATAAAACTACGTATGTTCGCTGGCTCAAATGAATTTATGGGTAGATAGATAACTATTCCTACTCCACGGTGCTGATTTTGCATACACAATTAATTGAAGGAGCTCCAGGATTCATTTTGTAAATGGTAACAGTTTGGAGTCGCAATTAATGTGATTAGAAAATTGACATTTTCCAAGGCACATATTCTATTTAAAGTCACAAAAAGGGAAAACATATTAAGGACAAAAGTGCCAACTGCACGAGAAGAACTCCCGCCAAAAAAAAACAACAAAACTCCTGAAACCGGGATGACGTGAAAAATCTCACACAGTACGTACCACCACCGTGTGAACTAGAACAATATTGTTCGATATTTAACCCGGAGTTAAATGGGGCACCCCGATTATAATAAACTATATTATTTTAAGTCACACTACACGTACACGTAAACAACTTTTCGCTAGGAAACATTATACCATTCTGACATAATTAAATTACCATCCATGAATCCGTTTGACCAACAGCTTTGCTTCCGCCAATCTTTTCACAACTTTTTTTGTTTTCATGCAGAGAGACCCTCCGACCTCCACCCCTCCACCTACATTGGTACTCTTCGTTTTTCTCTCGTGGCGTCAAGTTCTTCTAAAGTGAAAGTGCCACAGTTCTTGTCACTGTAGCTGCATATCCTAGCGTCAATGTGGGCCACTGGACCAGCGCGCGAGTGACCAATGAGTCGCGGTGAGGTGGGGTGGGTTGGGGTGGGGTGAGGTGAGGCGAAACGCCGCAACAGCGGCCACTGCCATGGCGTCCCCCCCCCTCTTGAACCGTTGTGCCGCCCTTCTGGATTCAATGATACATGGAACGTAGGATAAAATTATGGTTAAAGCTGGTATCTCGCTCGCCGCACATCATTGATTTTAAGGCGCCCAACTGCAGAAAGGGATACGTCCAATTATACAAATCAGCCCTGTATAATGGCCCGCGGAGTCTTTGCTACTGATACAAGGGTAGGAGACAGTGGCGCAGACGGGAGAGGGGATGCCCTCCCCCCCCCGAGCCATAGAAAGGAAAAAGAAAGAGGGAGAGAAAAATAGGGAAAGAAATAGAAAAGGAAAAAAAGAAAGGAAAAAGTGGAAAAAGAGGAAAAAGAGGAAAAAGGAGGAAAAAGGAGGAAAGAAAGAAGAAATAAGAAAGAGAATAAGAGGAGATCAAAACCTGTTGAAAGTTTATCTCCACCTCATACATATTTCTTCGATTCTCTCTCAAGTAAAACCCGCAGAATACCCATTAAAATATAGGGTTTTCAAGGGGTCCTATGTTGAAAATTTGCTGGGAGAGGACCATCAAACCCCCCTTACGCTAGGAGCCCCCTATGCCCCCTACCCCCGTTATAAAAGGGGTGTATGAAAAGTGGGAACTTCACTCAAAAACCCTCCCCAGAAACAATTTCTGGCTGCGCCACTGTCAGAGAGATCAGAGAATACTGTCGACAGAGTGATGTATAATAGAAGTATCACCAGTTAGCCTCCGGTATAGTGTTTCAACGGTCGGGAATTTATCCTCTTGGGTGTAAGTATTCCCAGTTGGAAAAATGTCTTGCTGATTGAATTCCCGATTAGGAGTATTCTTGCTTATCCTTATCCTTGTTGTCATCTCCATGTACCTAGGCGTGTATTATTGTCTCAGTTCTTTTTCTCATTAAGTGTGGTAAGAAAGAGAAAATACCTATCTGCTTGGCTTTAAAAACCAATTGTTAAATAATACATATAATTGCTTTATAGAGCGCCGGTTCGCAGGATTGGAGAGTAGGAAGGAGCTGTTGCTATATTTTTAAAGGTAGTTTCATTGTGCGGTGGAAGCAATGTCATTACTGCTCACGGCAACTCCTGTCCCGTCACGCAACGTGAGAACAGAGACATGAGCGACTGAGAGGGTTATGCAAGAAATTGGCTAATCCTCAAATCGGGACCAATCGATGAGCATATATTTGCTGAAGCAGTTCTTGCTCCTCACCCACCCACCCCCACCCGCACCTCCTCTTTCAATATGCCTACAGCATCTTCGCGGGAGAAAATTCGCGAGGAGTCAATTGAATCTCATTTTCGTCTATAGGTATTGCTAAGGCTCAGGTATGCTTCAATGCTTAAGAGCATCAGGTTGTCGAGAACTGGGAAAAACTGAGACTAGTCGCGGAATGGCGAAAATCAGGCGATATGGGAGGAACGATCATATGAAAGTAAAGGATGTTTGTATGTACCATTTAATTGTCTGTTTGTTTCTTTTTTTATTATATAAGATTATTTTTATTCTCAATCAAGTAACCAAATAAATGTATCTTTATGTTTCAGTTATCAAAAGAAAATTGGCACCTATGATAAACAAGAATGGGAAAAAACCGTAGAACAGCGCATTTTAAGTGGGTTCACACATGTCCCTAAAAAAAGTGCAAAACTAAAGACAGATTTAATAGATGTGGATCTAGTCAGAGGTAAGAAACTCATTGATGTTCCATCTATTTCAATTTTATCAAGCATTCTCAGGATCATAAGGGTTTATAGGTTTCATTATGTTCAAGGTCGAATTCTATGTCGTTCAGGCAACATCCAAGATTTCAATTTTTTTCATGGGTTTAGCCCTTTTACTGCTAGATTACGTAGACAAATCAATGTTTGCTCGCTCAAATTAAGTGGGTAGTTAAATATTCCTGCTCCGCGGTGCTGATTTTGCATACACAATGGATTGAAGGCGCCAGATGAAGCATTATTTTGCAAATGTTGATAGTTTGGAGTTGGAATGATTGTGAATTTAAAAAAAAAAAAAAAAAAAACTGAAATTGGGCGAGGCACATCCAGTCTCAAAAACGAGTATACTCGGGCGTGGCATCGAAGTGGTTAAATGGACAAAATGCTACGTTGCCGGTTCGCCGCCTTATTGATCCTGGATATGGGCTAGTTGCATTATCAACCAATTTCACTTTTGATTGTTGATTTTAAAATTTATTGAAAGTAAAGCCGTGACTATTCATATAGATCATAGGGTGGTTCCCGCGTTTTATTATCAATGTGTGTAAGTAAAATAGACAAATGGTGGAAAGCTAACTCACTCACATTAAATTTGTTGAATAAATGGCCTTGAAAAAGAAACCAATTATAAAATAATGGAGGTCCTGACGATAAGTATACTATATATCCATAAAGTTACAGAGATGCCATTACGCGGACCTTTATTGGAGTTTTTCTTAAATTCACCGATGATTCAATGGCTGACGATTGATGCTGATTGTTTGACGCTTCATTGTCTTATAGATCCACTGTGCGTGGAATTTGTGAACTATTCTCCGAGCAATCTTTTGTCTCTATTTGGAACTCTATCTTGACCCGTTAATTAACATGATTGAGTGATCCTAATTTTTTGTTACTGATGGATAATTAACTCACACAAGTAGTTTGGCGCGGCGGGCGTAGCGTGAAATTTGGCAACGCTTCAGTTTGTCTATTTAAAGCCATGTAAAAGATCGAAGGATTGGGTGTTTGGCAAACACCTTCGCATTCGACCTTTTACGTGAGTTGAAATGGCCGAAATACAATGTAGTCAAATTGCACTTTACGCCACTGCAATCACAGGAATAACTGAAAATCCTTTCTTGATTATATTTTTCTACTCGGACTCAACTTAATAATACTCGTAGTATTTGGTATTGACCAAAGATTACTAATACTCGTAATCTTTGGACCAAACAGGACGTCCTATCAATAATTGGTGCGGATAAGGTGTGCGACATAATACAACATCTCTCAGTCATCATATAACGCGATGAGCGGCCTGTTTATTTCGCCGTTACCTAATTTCTCCTTAACCTTGGCGACACTAACCTCATTTTAAGACGCGCAAGTAAGCAAATCACGGTGTAGAACCAAGGTAACCGTTTTGCTCCAGGGATTACGGTGCGGTGGGCTGGCCGGGGCTCTGGTGGAAGGCGTATAGAGGGGGGGGGGGGGGGAGAACACGTTTCTGCAACACAAACTTTATTTTCTGAGTGCTTGCTGGAATCATGGACTTGTGCAAGACTCGTAATCAGTTTGTTGTCTTGCCCTTTTTTCTCGCAAGTTGAATTCTATTTTAAGATTTTTTAATTTCTCATCAGGAGTCGAATCAACTTGGAGCTCCCTTAGTCAGGATTAGGTTCAACTGATGATTCCCCGAAACCGCACCTCCACCGTACTTGCAGGTCTGAGATCGAAAAAATTGACCAGAAATCAATGGGGGTGGGGGGACATTCGTTTACAATATTTTAAGCTTAATCTAAAGTTTTCCAGCGATATCTCTAGCCTATAGGTTAGAGATGAAAAATGGATGAGACCTTTACTTTCTGATCGTTGGCCTCTTTTTGACGATCTTAAACCTGAGTGAGCCGCGCGCCGATCAATAATTATTGAGCACCAGGATCGTCGTGTAGTGCGTTTTTATACGCGTTCCTGAAGTCAGTGCAAGTGGCAGATGCCCCCCTTCCAAAAAGCTTCATTTGTTGTCTTTTTTCAACAGAAAATATCCAAAGATTGCTTCTTTGTGTCGCTTAAAATGTCAAATTTAGGCGTGTCCCCCCTCCCCTTAAGGTGATTCTATGGCAAACTCCCGGAGATTTTAATCCGATAGATGGCGTTACTTGTCGCTGGCTCCGAAAATATCCGTTTTTTGACGGTTTTCGCTGTTTTCTTGGAACAGACGAATATTAGACGAAAAATCGTATTAGTAGCACATGCGTAATTTTTTGCTTGATTTTTTGAGCCATAAACGGGCCAAATTGGTTCAGAAATAAAGACGTAACTATGCAAGGAAAGCTATTTTCGGAGCTAGCGACAAGTAACGCCATCTATTGGATTAAAATTTCCGGGAGTTTGCCGTAGAATCACCTTAAAAAAAGTTCTAGATCCACCTCTAGCTATAGCAGTGGCGTAGCGTGCAATTTGGCAACGTAGAATTGTGTCCATCTGAACCCGCGTAAAAGGTCGAATGTGAGGGTGTTCACCGAACGCTCAACAGTTCGATTTTTTTATGGGTTTACATGGACGAACTAATGTTGCCAAATTACAAGCTACGCCACTGAGCTAAAGTCGAACTTTCCTTCGGTCGGAATCGATTTAACCCATGCAGCATGTAACCTCACTTTTTACGAATAATTGCTTCTGGTCAGTGGTCAGCTTTGCGCTTTTTGGTCGGTTGAACCCCAGTGTGACTTTTGCGTGTATAATTCAACTTGATTCGATGGCTGATTTCCGACGATTTTAATCCGCTGCAAACAGTCATCTGGACGTTAGTAACTTTTTTATCGGTTTGTCCAACTATGATTAACTTTAAAAATTAGTTGAGAATAGATAAATCATACTTTCGGATCCGGGATCTTCCCGGAATATTTGTCAACCTGATAAATCGGTGCGAGTGGGGCGTAACTTTTGTCTCGCTTGTATAACTTGTAAGTTGATTTTGTTTGTTTATAGTTTGTTTGATTTTTATTAGTTTTTATAAATCTTGCATTTTTGTCACAATTTCATCGGTCAGAAAAATGCGGAAAAAGCACATGCACGATAAAACCTTGACGCACTTGGAAGTATATGAACTATAGCGCTGAATATTATCTCATGGGTCATTTTTAAACGATGATCTATGCATTTTAATTCTCAATTCTCAGACCATGCTCACTTAAATTTTGAACCAAGATGGTTGGTTAGCACAAGAACTGTGCTAACTCGGTGGATTTTAACATGATTTGATGAGATCGGCTAAACGTCGGATTTGATATAATAGGTAAATATTTCAAAAATGGGTGTATAAATTAAGAATATATTTCAATTTAAATACCTTCCTTGATTTTTTTTCCTGTTTTCCTAGACTGAAAAGCTCAAGCGGAATATTTATATTTTTGATTTTTGAGGTAACAACTCTATCGTATTTACGCGCCTTAGTTTGAAGACAGAATTTTATTCGACCAGATCCACGCTGTCCACTTGTGTAATACCTTCCGGTTTATAACTCGAATGTATGCTTTAAAACTTTGAAAAAAGAAGAAGAAGAAAAAGGACGGAATGTAGATTTAGACCGTTTTTGGTGGAACAGATAAATGATGTTATTTCATGGTGCTAGCTCTTGAAGCTATTTCCCTATTGAAAGTCACTTCGATTGCTGTATTTTTTCCCGCCGCACGCACCATCAAGTTTTTTCGACCATCTATTTTTCGAAATCGAATGATGTCACATAACTTTTCAGCTTTGAAATCTGCGATTCTGTCCGTGTAAACTTATCAATTTTTTCCCCGCTGTCGACCAATCTTCGATTATTGGAGTTTTACCTAGCTGAAAATACGTCCTTAATCGACACAGAAAAAAAGGCTAGGTAATGTTCCCCAAAAATTTACGCCCTATTGCACCGGCAATAGCAGGGGAAAAATATCTTTAACTTTGGGGAAATCTCTACCAAAAGTTGGGGGAATATTCGACAAGCACGCATCTAACTTTGTAGTATTTTCCAACTTTCAGTCTTAATTTCCTCAAAGGTGGCGACATTTTCCCCAAAGTTGATGGTATTTCCCCAACTATTGCCTGTGCTGCAGAATGTATAATTTGGGGGAATAGTCCCATTTTTTACCTTCCCCCCCCCCCCGTGGACTCTATAATTTTTGGATCTTTTGATTTTTATTTTCGCTTGGTAGTTTGATTACCATTCTCGAATAAAATGCGTTTGTTGTGAACTTTTGCTACCGCGAACTTCAGCATTCATTCTGATGTAAATTGATGCAAAAATACTGAAAAGCATTTTTATAACGTGACTAAAAGTCATTCCTAAATCGGAAGAGACCGCAAACGGAAATTTACTTGCTGACGCCACCGTTGTATTCCATTTTGGACACTCTTTAGGCTGCAGAATGACCGTTTTAGTGTAAATCCTATAAACCTATACGTGATAATTAAACTTATTTGTATTTTGTTTGATTATTGCGTGATGAGCTGATCTAAAAAACGCTTATCACTCTCTTAAAGTGACGTCATTAGAAATTATGTAAAGCTCTCAAATAGTTATCAATATAGTTGATGTCACAGGTATCTTATTTGTTTGATTAACTGAGACGGTCGTCTGTGGGCTGTCATTTTGCTGATCTTAAGAGGAAGTTTTTAATTCACCGATGATTCCACCGGATGACAAAAATGCTACACAGTCCAGTACAACAGTCTGACCATGACCCACGATAGTACTCCGATCTGTAATCTTTTCGGACACCGATGGAAACACCGTTGACTTTAAAATATGGAATTTTATAATTCGCCGATGATTCTCTTTGTTGAAAAAAACAATCACAGATTCGAGTATTTTCATCCTGCTAAACTAGACTGTGTAATATTTTTGTCAACCGATGGAATCATCGATTAAGTAAAAAATGCCACTTGGGGTGATTCGATCCCACCACCTCTGCCTGTGGTTATTTATATGAAAAAAAGAAAAAAAAAATACTTTCACGGAACTCATCCCCGCCAATCTCTTACTTTGCGTGCGCACATATGCCTCAACTTTGCATCACCGTGGAAAACATCACAAATTAGCTGTGTATGTCAGTGTATGTGCTGCATACTGTACAGTGTACTCTGCGTACATCCATATTGAATTGGGCTTCTTCGAGAGGGCTCTGACCTTTTTCTTCACCTTTCAAATTTTTGATCTTACTTATTTGCAACGATTTAATGATGATCGGGTCAATTTCTTGAATGAACAGTCACTCGCAGCGTTGCCGTATCTAGCAGGGTAATGCAGCTCGTAAATTGCGATTTAGGGTGCAATTTAGCCATGCTGCATTCTATCCATTTAAACCCCTTCAAAAGGTCAAATGGATTTAAAAACATCAAGTGCAGCGTTGCTATACTGCTCGCAATGCCACTGCACCTAAAGAATTTTATTAAGTTTCGATATCTCCTCAATAGTATTCAATACACATGAACCTATCGAAAAGAGTCGATCCCCAGATAGTTCGATTGTACCTTCGAATGATAAATACTTTTGCTTATGGGTTCAGGGGCGTGCCGAGCGGGGAGCGGGGGGGGGGGGGGGGGGTGCCCCGGACGTTACTCTCCGGGGGCGGCAAAATCAGGGTGAATAAGCAAACAATTTTTTTTTGCTGAGGGTGGCAGAATTGCAATCTCCCCCCTCCCCCTTTTCGGGAACCTCGGCTCGTCACTGATACGATCATGTGAGAGGAGACTCCTTAATCTCTTTTAGAAGCAGCCTTGATTTGTAGCTTTAACATCGGCGTATTCGATTATCGGTCCGTAGAAATTAGCATCGAAAAATCCGGAAATGCAACTGAGAATTGAAGAAAACTTGCAACACCAGTCTCTCAGATAAGCAATCCAGCTGCAAGTCAACATGGATTTGTGATTCTGAAAATTTCCGAGTTCGAGGTAAAAATAGCATCGTTAAAATGAACAATGTGTTGCAGAATTTATCTCGATCCGAGTCGTTTCTATTTTTAACTCGGCAGTTCATTCATGGATAGAAAAAGAGGTGAAAAAGATTGGTAAATATTGTGAAAGCAACGCACGCGACATTTCCTGTCAATGTATTCTACAACCTCGTGGACAGTATTCGCGAGTATTCTTTTGCCGGAAACGATACTCCGATTCTTAAAATTATTGAGCAGTTGTCATAAAAACAAAACAAAACAAAACAAAGTAAGCAGAGAAAATAATATAAAGGTTGCGTTGCATGTTTCATACACTTGTATAGGGTGTACCGAAAATTCGACAACACCTTAATAACTTTCAACTGGCAAATGAAATGAACGGTATTATTTTCTAAAAAGTGCTTAATCCTCGGAGTATTTTAAGCCCAAAGTTTTTTTAAATTTGGATTATTAAAAGGGGATTCTTGAGTATATCTTTGTAAAAAATTATTCCCCCTTGAAATGAATGGAACACGTGTTTTAGAATTTATCCGATATTCGAAACCGCTGTCGAGATTTTTGGAGCTTAATGTCTCTTGTCTTTAGCACCCTGTATTTATGTAATCTGGAAAACATTTTTCGAATTTTAGTCACGGTGAATTACAGTATAATCCAATACGCATGATTCCGCGGTGAACTTAAGCCCCGCCCATTTCAAAACTGAAGTGTAAAACAGCTCTGTTGTTTTACGAGGTTTCATGTCACAAACTCTTTGCAAACGGAACGTTGCCTCTTCTAGAGTATATCACATCATCCATATCTACAACATTGAATTCTTTCCTGACTAATGAAGATTCAGTCGTTTCGAGCTTTCAGCGCGAAAATGAAAACATAATCAAAGGTGTAAGTACTCCTGCAATGCAGCCGGTGTACTTACATTGGTTTATCGGAGATGCTCTTCCATTTTCGCCTAGAAACCACGTATTTCACTAAATCTTTTTTTTTTTTTTTTTTTTTTTTTTTTTTTTTTTTTTTTTTTTTGGAATGCCTTTTATAGAAACAATTGATCTGTCGAGTAATTTTATAACTTGCCTTCCATCATTCTATACAATCTCAGTTTCACCATAGACCATCGTTACCGGTCCGATGACTGCCAGAACGCTCCCAAGTACGCTTTACACCAACTACGTTAAAAACCAAGGAAGAAGGGTACTATGCTGCTGATTTGTGCTTGGGAGGGGGGAGAAGGGGATGGCGTTGCTCAATTGAGGCCGTCTCCGGAAAAATGACCCATTTAACATCAGGTGCGCTATTCCGAGAAAATACGTGTTACGATCTCATTAGACTTAACTATGATGAGCACGCCTATCATTTTATGAGCCCTTTTTCCGGAGACGGTTTCAATTACGCATCTGACCATAAGTTCACCTTAATGCGTTGTAACGTATTTGTAAGTACTGCTCTTATCAAGTATTCACTACTGATCAGTTTCCATTCATAAGTGGATATCAAGAGCGATAAGAAATTGAAATTGAGGCGTTGGGCGGAAAAACAACATTTCTTCCACTTAAAATGTGTCAAAGGCGTGTCGTTGCTGTACCCGACGCCTCAATTAGAGTATGAGTTGAAAACACGCGACGAGAAATAAAAATTGATTTAATGTGTTGAGTGCAGCACGGAGCACATTCAGTTGATCAAATTCAATGAGCTGTACGTACATTGATATATATTTATTTACGTATTTGGCTACGTAACTTTTGTCGCATTTATACATTTATCTAGAGGAGCGCCCTAATAGGCTTTGTAGTGACGAGCGAGAAATTTAAAATTTAAAAATCTGAATGGCTTATTTATGATTTTTTCAATTGAGGCATTTTTCGGTAAATGGGCGTATGGCGATTTACGCCCTTTTTTTGGAGAACTCGTTTTTGAAATCCTGACTATGTGACCTAACAGGTGATATAAAGTTATTCATATGTTGAACGGAAAATAACCACGAAACAGTCGTTCGAATGGACGCACCTACAATGTTTTGTTATAACATTTTAAACTTTCAAACGCGTTTTTCTCGAAAGTCATTTTTTCGCCATACGCCCATTTACCGAAAAATGCCTCAATTGAGAAATCAGCATCCCATTGGTCACTTTTCAATTTCCCGCTTCGCACTAAAAAAGTCTATGGGTAAGCTGCATAATCGACGTGAAGGTACCGACGGAAATTTTTGTCAACTCCATTCAGTATGCAGTTTTGGATAAGAAGAATGGAACTTAGCTGTTTTCTTATCGCACTTCAAATAAATTAATAATATAATAATTGGAGTATAATTGGATAATAATATAATTAATAATAAGTTAATTGATAATTAAATAAACAAATGGGGGGGGGGAATTAAAAAGTCGTATACCTATAAAGTAATCACATCGTAATGTTTTAAACTACTTTCATCAGTTTTTTTCACAAAGATAAGTGGTTACTTGGGGGGGGGGGGGGGGGCATACCCAATCTTTGAGCAAGCTGAAAAATATATGCGATGTGAAACCGTGCAATTTTCGTTTAGCTCACACAAATTAATGACGAGTCGTAAATGGACGTTCGAAGGTTGATTAGCCGTGTAACCAGCGGCGTCGAATCGAATCTGGCATCGTTGCATTTCGTCTGCTTAAACTCCGATTCGAGGTAGTGCACGTCCAATAGTTCGACCCTTTACATGCATTTGAATGGACTAAATATAATGCGGCGACGTCACTGCGTCCAATTGCGATGGCAATTTAGATTACATTTTTTTTTTTTTTTTACGTAAACATGTTTTGTTATATTTCAATTCTGTTTGCACGCTTAAAATGTGCTCATATTTTGATTTCGTTTTTGGACCACTATAAACGGCAACTTCCGAATTTCTTCCATGGCAAGTTTTGGCGTGTGATGGACCATCTCCTGAGGTGCCCAACCGCGAAGCCTATATCAAACGCCGTAACTTGCCATCAAAGAGATTCGGAAAATGCCTTTTAAATGACTAAAAAGCTCACAGTGGTTCGAAAGTAGAATCAAAGTGAGAACATTTTTGAGCATGCAAACATAGTTAAAATTTGACAAAACATATTTACGTGAAAACAGTGTTGTCGCGTCGCGTGGCGTGTAGTTTGGCAACGCTGCATTTCGCCCATTTAAAAACTTGCAAAATGTCGATGTGAGGGAGTGCACTGTGCACCTCCAATAATTCGACCTTTTTAGTGCGTTTAAGTGGACTGTATGTAGGGTTGCCAGACTGCACCTAACACACGACGAAAATAATCAAAATCGCCAACGTGACGGCAAAGCAAAATACGGCTTTTATACAACAATCATCGCAAGCCTGTATCTTGACCTTCATTTTTTGATTCTCATGCACCATGGTGCGTCGCGTCGCAGTGCGTGCGTCCGTGCGTGCGGTCGCAGCCGATCAGAGCTTGGCGTGGTGTCCGCTCGGATCGCTGTACGCGCGCGTTCATTTTTACGGTCAGTGTCAATGACGATCGCATAAAAATGCACTTGAATCGCGACACGATGCGTTTGCTGTCTAGTGTGTCGTAGAGTAGTGCGTGAGTACGCCGTACGGTGACGCGTGCGTGCGATGAGCCGAGCGAAAACTCTTTGAGCACTGCACTCCGCTCGATGTTCGACGGCTCGAATGCGAATGCTGGAGCTCTCGCGCACGCTGACCTGACCTTCCGATCGAAATTGCATTCATAAATATCGAATTAGTTGTCATCGAGGATGCATATTGCATGTGCTTTCGCCTCATATTCCTAGTCAAGTTTGCATGCGTAATGGCGTTAATGAAACTATGCGCGATGATGCACACGTATCGGATTTATATGTGAAGTCATATGCGCATGCACTTGTCCAATGATCATAGGCAGACACAGGAATTTGTCTGTCTCTCTCTCTTCCCATTTGAACGCTCGTGTTAGAAAAGGATAGCTGATGGGACCATCACGTGGTTTTTAGCCCCTGTCTTTGTCCTTTTCTAACGCACGCGATCAAATGGCAGGAAAGAGAGAAATACAAATTCCTATATCCGTCCATGTGCCAATGATATGCTTATTGCTCAGTTCGATTCAAATTTCAATCATCATATAGTGAATGAAATTATTGAAATTCATGGATGAATGAGGATGTAAATTATGAGTTTGCCTTGGAGGCATGTGCTATATGAGCTATGAATTCAGAGGGAGTCTATAATGGGTACCTATATGTTGCAAACCTTTCCTGCTGCAGCATGAGTGTAATTGGTCTGTTGCAAACTTTTGCTACAGCGCTATGGAGGGTTGATATTAATGTAAAATCATTTGAAAATGGCGTTGAGATCATCAGAAAATTCCAAAGTCCACTCGCAAGCTCTATAGTTGCGTTTGGAAAAATTACAATATGGCGGTCGAATAATGAGCGGGCACAATGCAAAAGTTCCATCTAATCGCAACTTTCTGTGCTATGAGGAGAGTGATTCATCACAGAGAAAGCTGCAATTAGATAGGACTTCCCCATTGTCACCCGCTATTTAGTAATTTTGTTAAACGCATTTATTGTGTAAATGAATGGATTTTAGAACTTTCTGCGGTGCTTTCAGCGTTATTTTTATGGACCAAGCCCGAGTATACTCGTTTTTGCCTCTTGTTTGTTTCACATTGTTTCAGTGATCAGTGCTCATTCCGAATAAACGCCATTATCGATAAAAACACCTACAAGATAAAATTTCGTCGGGAGCCTTCAATTCGTCGTATAGGCAATTCCAACTCCCCCCAGTACGAACAGTTAACTACCTTCCCCTTTGCATGTAAACGGAAGAGTGGCGTTCTTATAAATCTAGTCCTTAGAGGGTTAAAGCTGTAGCAAAAGTTTGCAAAAGACCCATTACGTGGGGCCTGCAGGGGACTGTCGTGCCCCCCCCCCCCCTCTGGGAAGGGGTCATGGATGTCGGAAAGTTTCACATGGAACCACCTTAAGAATCGCTGTAAGAATAGACTCAACCGGGTGTACCAGACCACCCGGATAGGGCATTTTCTCGAAAACTACTGAACCAATTGATTTGAAACGAAAAGGTTAGTCAGGGAATCGACCCCAAATTTTCCGTTTTTGATATTTTCAAAAGCCCCCAATAGTCCCTTGGGGGGTTTTTGGGGGGCTCAAACAAATTTTTCAAGTTTTCTCGAAAAAGTTTCCCATAAAGGTATCAAAAAAAAAGTTCATATTCGTAAATTAGAGACAATTAGCGACATTTTTGCTCCTTTAAATTTTTTTCCAAAACTCCCCAATTTTTTGAGTTGTAGGGACTTTTTTGAATTTTTTTGAATCGGCCCTTGTGACCACCCTGTTTACAATTTTTCAAAAATCATTACAGATTCTGAAAGAGCAGATCATGACCTTTCGATTGATGTGCCGCATGTTACCTTCAAGTGAAAAAATAAGGTGTTTAACGCCAAATTAAAAGTTTGGGGCTTCAATTGCAGAATTGGCGTGATTCCATCTACATAGTTCGAGCGAATTAAGCCCCAAAATTTTGATTTGGCGATAAACACCTTATTTTTTCACTTGAAGGTAACATGCGGCACATCAATCGAAAGGTCTTCATCTGTTCTTTCAGAATCTGTAATGATTTTTGAAAAATTGTAAACAGGGTATAGTTACAATGGCCAATTCAAAAAAAGGCAAAAAAGCCCCTATAACTCAAAAAATTTGGGGTTTTTGGAAAAAATTTACAGGAGCAAATATGACGCTAATTGTCTCTAATTTACGAATATGAACTTTTTTGATACGTTTATCGGAGACTTTTTCGAGAAAAGTTGAAAAATGTGTTTGATCCCCCCCCCCCCAAAAACCCCCGAAGGGGCTATCGGGGGTTTTTGATAATATCAAAAACGGGAAATTTTGGGTCGATTCACTGTCTAACCTTATTGTTTCAAATCATTTGCGGTTCATAGTAATTTTCGAGAAAAATGCCCTATCCGGTTGGTCTGGTAGGTACACCCTGTATATAATCCAATTCAACGTTTTGGCGCCGGCCGTTCCGGATGAGGCCGAAGAAGTTTGAAGACTCATTCGTCAGAGGAAAAAAGTGTTAAAAAATACATCAGAAGCGAAAAGTCTATTTGTCAACCAGACAATCAGCTTTGTCGTAAAAACACTAAAAACAAAGGAGCATGAGAACTCAAGGCGGTCGAGGCGTTTCTTTTGTTCATGCTATAACATCAAAAAGTTGTGTCTCTTCAACTGTCTTAAATTGACTCCATGTAAATGTGTGCGTGAGCATCATAGAAAGTTGTCGTGAGAAATTCTGTCCTTGGAGGAAATTTACTAATAAAAGGCGTTGCTCTGTGGTAATTAAATTTGTTTATCTGTTGACAATCGAAAAGAATAGCACACGGCTATCGGAACGAAAAAACTCTTTGTTTTTCACAATGTATAAAAATTATGGAAAAGAATCGTTCCCTATGAATGTTTCAATCCGATTCCTTTCAAATAATCGATTCTTTTGCTTTGTTTCAAACGGGAGCTAGAAAAATGACAATCTACTGTTCTCGAGCCGTTCTATCCCGCCGTACAGTGTATCGAACCATGGATTTTTTCAGACTTGAAAAGTTTTTATTTCTCGCTTCAGGAAGGTTTCAATTTAGACAGAGTCCCTGTATATTAGAGAGTCTCGCCGTGCGCCATAGCTTCAGGGGCGGATCCAGCAATTTGGCAAGCATGACTTTTTCCCATTTGAACGTATAAGAAACAATCGATTCTTGAGGGGGCCAATGGCCATGGCCCTATTACTAATCGATTGTTTCGCATGCATTCAAATGGGAATTATTCACAGTTGCCAGATTGCTGGATCCGCCTATGCATAGCTTTCGATTAGCTGCTGGATGTTATAGCCTGTTACGGAGATCAAGAAGACGTTCACTGTGGTTTTTCTCCATAGGGTGACCGTTGGAACGCCTCCTGCGAGGAGGCATGTTTCCAAATTGAAATATAAGAGCTTTCAAGACTTGAATCGGGTTTAAAAACATCAATCAAACGGTTTTAAACTTCCTCACATAGTTTTTTTTTTTTTTTTTTGCTGTAAAATTTATTTTTCTGAGAGAAGTAACGAACGCCGCCTTTGCCGTAAGCGCCGTGTGGAAGAAGTGAATACTTCCTCTGCATTTCTTGTTCAAATGACTTTGACTCTTTCATTTACTTACAGGGACTCTTTATTTCAATTCAGTGTCGATATATTCTTGGGTAAACTGTATGTAATTTTTAATTCCGTTATCTTCAAATTCTCTCTTTATCCACCGATCCAATCTAGTTTCCACCCTTTTTCCTCCCGTAGGTTATCCCCGTTGTTTTCCTTTTTTTCCCTGTTTCTTAAAAATGTATGCACCCATAATATTTATTCAGCGTGTCAACTCGTTAATGCTATTCATATGATCCTAAGTTTGTGTCTATTTTGCTCTCTGTTACCAGGATCGGCATTCACCAAAGCAAAGCCGAAGCATGGAATATTGACCGTGTCAAGGTTGGCGGTGTTGAGACTAGCTTTTTTGCCTCTCTACTCAAAATGGTGGATTGCTCAAACTTCATCCTACGTATTCGCTCTTTTGCTGTTACTATACGTTTTGCAAATAGTCAATATTACTATTTTTTACTACGCAAGCCCGCTCTACGAAAATGAGGTACCTAATAACTTTACCCGATCATCATTTCCTTTCGTTTTTCAAGGAGGCAGTCGCAAAATTTTGCTACGCTACCAGTGGCGAAGCGTGAAATTTGGCAACACTGTATTCCCTCCATTTAAATTCACCGAAAAAGTCGAACGCTTCAGTCATCGGCGATGACCAGGCATTTCGACCTTTCTAATGTGTTTAAATGGGGAAAAAGGAACGTTGCCAAATCGCACGCCTCGCCACTGTACGCTGCAGTGGCATGGATCTATAGGGTCGATATCGCTGTACAAAATCGCGTGAAAATCTCTTCTAAAAGTCTCAAAATCCACTAACAAACTCAATAAACACATTTTACAAAATTCAAAGATGACGGTCGAATGAGTAGAGTCACAATAGACACTAGACAGGGCTGCCGTTTTGCGTATAATCAATGCTATTTTTCAATTCACCGATGATTCCACCGGTTGAGAAAAGATTACGCAGTTCAGTTCAGTGCATGACAGTAATAAACTAAAATACTCGCATCTGTAATCTTTTCTCAACCGGTGGAATCGTCGATGACTTTAAAAAACTTGCGGATATTTTAATTAATCAACGGAGTTTCCACCGATTAAGGAAATATTACAGATCAGAGTATTTTCGTGCATTGCAGTCATACACTGAACTGAACTGTGTAATCTTTTCTCAACCGGTGGAATCATCGGTGAATAGAAAAATAGCATTGATTATACGCAAAACGGCAGCCCTGACAATAGAGGAGTCCTTTTTTTTTTGCAGTTCAATTCCAGTTCGCAGCATAGAAAGTTTCGATTAGATGGAACTTCCCCCTATGTGATCCGCTCATTTGATCCCCATCTTTAAATTTTGTCAAACGCATTTTTTAAGTCTGTGAGTGGATTTTGAGACGGTTTGATACTTTCAACGTGATTTTCACGCGTTTCTACGCAGATACTCCTTAAAGGCTGAAGGAAAAATTCGCTACAGGTCCATTGTACTCACTGTGACTGCAGGTTTAATGACTGAAAAACTCGTTGCTAGAGGGATAACGATCTGTGTTCAATAAATCACCCACATCCCCTCATTGTGCGATGCGATCGATGCCTTGATCATGAACGTCTTTGAAGGAGCCTTTGAAAAGTATCGCTCGCTGATTCTCTTTACATAACTTCACAAAGCATCGATGAACTGTCAAGAATTTCCAAGCTCTCGGCTCTATTTGGAAGTATAAGCAACCGCGATGCGACAATCTTTTCGTATTTTCTGTCGGCCTGTTTTCCGCTTTAGTCTCTTTGTGTTGCAGTGAAGCGCAGCGATCGCTTTTGAAGGCGACCGTTGTACGAAAAGTGCGATTCGAGTGAGACTTTTGAAAACTTTAGAGGCTGTGGTAGAGTCCCTTGAGAAGTTCGGATTTTTATTGGAGGCCTTTGTCGAAGCGGAAGGTAGAATTCCCGTGTATTCAAATTGGCGCACTATAGTCTGAAATCGTCAAAAATTGGCCAAAAATTAGAAAGTAAACTTCGCATCAATTTATTATTTATAAACTTTCAAGACGAATTTTAATCACAGAAAGCTCTTTCAACAAGTAATTGAAACCTAGCAATGTTACTGGAGAGTTTTAAATCAAGCTCATAAGGTCAAAAACGACGATTTTCTGTGACTTTTTTTTTTGCTGATTTTTGGCCTCTTGTCGATCACAGACCTTAGTGGGGCAGAACCGACTTTTTCATCCGAGCTTTCTAGTATCTCCGCCCAGAGTCAAAGTTTTTAACAAAATGTGCTTTCTAGCAACTAGACGCATTAATCAAACATTTTATCCAATCATCCTCCCACTTCAATAATATAGGAGTTGTTACCAATAATGCTTATATCATTAATTTTTTTTTTTTATTAATTGTTTCCTCACTGGTGTGAATACAATACTTTCTCTGTCCTTCCAGCAGGGAGGAACTTGTAAATCATTTCCAACAAATTGCCTCCATTGCATCTTTTTAAGCATCTTACTCTTTATCTTGCTATATTATTCCTGATTTTCCAGAAGAGCTCTCTTGGTTTTTCTCAAAAATCATCCGCTTTTCATGTCTTTAATGCAAATTATTTTTTTCTCTTATTCCCATCACAGCAAGTTAGCTTTTATGAGGTTCTCCTACCTGTTGCAATGATGTTGGTCCTGTCATTAATTCACTCACAGATAGTTTCTACTCATTCGCTCAGCAAAAAACAGGATGGTGGGCAGTCATCTCTGCTGAATCGTCGAAGTAAAAGAACAAAAAGGAGATTATGTCCGCCTTCGAGGGGTAGATCAAGCATGGGTAAGCTTTCTCACTCCTCATCATTATTTTTCTTGTATCTATTCCAAGCCTCAAAAATACTAAAGGAGGAGCCCCAATAAGGCTGGTTTTTTTAAAGCATTAAGATCTGTTGGATTTGTCGAGTGTCAAAGTTTGATACGGACCAATTTCCAAAAAATTGTAGCATGCTTCCAAAAAATCAAAATTAACAAGAATTGTATCAAAAATGGTTTACAATACTAGGACGCTTGCAAAAGAAAAATATACCTGTCCCTAATTTTTTGGTTTGAAGTAAAGGCTCAAAAAATGTTGCGGTTGTTTCAAAAAGTTTTTAATCATCAATTTTCTTGGGATGCGGTAAAATGATCGAAAAATGCACTGTTACTTAAGGCTTTTTCACACTCTAATGTTTCAATGTGCCTAATACACATTAGTCATCTCTTATTTTGTTCTGTTGTTTAGGTTCAGATTCAAAGTCATCACCAGATACAGGCTCAGAGCTAGCCAGTGGTATAAGCGACTCTGCGCTCAAGTTCAACAAACGCATTCGATCTAGAAAGTAAGAATTTTAAAATTATAAGTGACGGTAACCACTAACGGTCAATTTATCTTTCTGACTTAGCCATTAAGAATTGGAGAATACTACGTACCTTGAAAGCTTTGACTTTTGTGAAACTATCATTTCCTTTCCAGAGCTGATATCCTCTCTACAAAAAGTTGTGTTGCTGGTAATGCTGGTGCCCCCTAGATACACAGGGTGACTTAGACCACCCATTCACCCTCTTTTTCAAGAGCTAGTTTATGCGAGAGATCTCAACCTGGGTTCACGAACTTGGGTTCAGCCGAACCCAGGTTAAGATGCTTGCATAAACACTTCGGTTTTTGCAGAACTCGGGTTGAGATATTGCGCATAAACACCTCGATGTACCAAACCAGGGTTCATGCAGCATCGATGTCATCAAAGCGAGCAAGGTTAAACACGCGTATTATGCATCCCGCACTTGACTGTACCGCTCCGAGCATCGCTGCCATTATCGTAAAAATGTAAACAAACACAGTGAAGAAGAAGAAATAAATCCATTGAACTCGAGTTCAAATATACGGGTGCTTATGCACTAACCGGAGTTGGACCCGGATTGAAACTCAACTCGGGTTAGCCGAACCCAGGTTGAGATCTCTCGCATAAACTAGGCTAATGCAAATGAATGAGTGTTGCGTATTTTTGATACATCAAATTATAGACTTGTCTTTGAAAAAAATGATGCAAAAAATTATAATGCAAGCACCCATAATTACCAAAGCTCCCTCCCAAATGGGCCTGTTGCATAGATCGGAATTTTGATGTTTTTCAATGAAAAACAGAAAGTCCCGAGCAAGAGAAAAACGTTGATGGTCTCCGTTTTTCCCTACGATGCATCATTGCAGAGAAAACACGACATGAAATTTGGACCCGTTTGAAACGACCCTGTTTTGGCGGGAAGAGGTTGTGGTGGCTCGCTACGTCACGATTTGTATAGCCGAGCAGTGCGAGAGTGGAGACCAGCCGCTGTCCCGTTGAATTCTTACGGCACGGCACTTACGCGGCAGTCGATCCCATCCCTCTTTACACGCGATTTTCTCGAATATCGTTCGTCTCACGTAAAAATTTGTGAGGATCAAATGGAAAGAGCATGAAATTTCCATGCCGTTTGATGACTTTACTTTCCTGCTCGAATGGGTTGACATCAAATGCGCCAGGCGGCAAAAAATGACGGATTAGCGCATGAAAGTCCGGTATTGCATTTTTAAAAGTAGTTTTTTACCCGTCTTAACAAGAGGCTCTGAAAACTTTGAGTTTAATGATCCGATAGGAAATTTTGTGTTCTTCAAAATTGTCCCCAAGCATTTTCCTTGTCAGATAAACGGTTATTGAGATACGAAGAGAAAATCAGTGAAAATGACCACTTTCCGTCAGAACTCCCGGATCATCAACTTTTGAGTTTTTCCTATTTCCAAGCGGACAGAAAAACTATGAAAAAACTAAAAGTACACGTTTAAAAGAGAATTTTGCGCTCTTTAACTTTGATCCTTACCTTTTTTTATGCAAAATGCATCGTAATCGAGATAAATGAAAATTAATGAAGAAAGTTGAGTTGTTCCGGGTTAAAATAGTGACTACGACTCCGGAGTTCTCGTACATTTACCTGCATTTATTTCGATTACTATGCATTCTGCATAAAAAGTGGTAAGGATCAAAGTTAAAGAACGTGAAATTCCCTTTTAAACGTGTACTTTTAGTCTTTTCATAGTTTTCCTGTCCGCTTGGAAATAGGAAAAACTCAAAAAATGATGATCCGGGAGTTCTGACGGAAAGTGGTCATTTTCACTGATTTTCTCTTCGTATCTCAATAACCGTTTATCTGACAAGGAAAATGCTTGGGGACAATTTTGAAGAACACAAAATTTCCTATCGGACCATTAAATTCAAAGTTTTCAGAGCCTCTTGCTAAGACGGGTAAAAAACTACTTTTAAAAATGCAATACCGGACTTTTATGCGCTAATCCGTCACTTTTTGCGGTCTGGCGCATTTGATGTCAACCCATTCGAGCAGGAATATAAAGTCATCAAACAGCATGGAAATTTCATGCTCTTTCGATTTGATCCTCACAAATTTTTCGTGAGACGAACGATATTCGAGAAAATCGCGTGTAAAGAGGGATGGGTTCGACAGGTTCGACTGCCGCGTAAGTGCCGTGCCGTAAGAATTCAACGGGACAGCGGCTGGCCTCGCTGGTCTCCATTCTCGCACTGCTCGGCTATACAAATCGTGACGTAGCGAGCCACCGCAGCCTCTTCCCGCCAAAACAGGGTCGTTTCAAATATTTTCAAATTTGAGCAACTTTGCACCCTTTTTTCTCGGTGTTCGCGCGTCCAAATCAAAAAAAGAAAAAATATGGGGTCAATGATTTTCATTCTAATTTCATAAAATGAAGTAAAAAAAGTTCATGCAACAGGCCCATTCAAGAATAGTGAATAGAAAAGAACTTCTTGAGCAATTTCTGTTGCAAAATTATACTACAGACTCATTTTCTTACGTAGGATTTATTATTTTATTATTATTCAGGTGAAGCTCTTGTGTATCCTTTCATCCTATTGCCTTTGAAAAATAATTGACTTTTGGTTTTTCACAGTTCTGCTTCCGATGAATCTCAAACAGTCTTAGTCCGAAGGAGCGTTGTTTGGGACACAAGTCCAGTCAAAACAAAGTCCCAGTTGATGATTCATCATGAGAATGAACCTGCTGAAGATGATGACCTTTGCCATTGTCCTTCAGAGTCAAGATTGGGCAGGAATGAGCGAAAACAATTAGCTGGAATGTATGTTCATTTTTTGATTCTCTCTCTCTCTCTGGTCCTAGACTCTATTTCCAATGAGCACAAGGCCTTGCATTTGCTTGTGTTGAGTGGCTTCCATTTGTACGAAAGAATGTAAATCATTCCCAGTGAGGCAAGTATGAACTGATCAGCAACAAGGATTCCAAAAGGTGCGTCAGTGTTGACCAACACATTGGATACCGTGAGATCGAACACGGGCTCTTGCTGTGCAGCAACGTAAGACGTGAACATTTCACAACTTCGCTGCTGCATTGTGTGCCAACGTTAAGCACTTTTGATGCTTTGGGAAATTTGCATCCTGATGTTTATCGTTCAACTCTGTTGCATCAGACAAGGCAAGACCTTGCGTCTTATTGGAAATCAGGCTTTCAATTTTATTCTAGTGCACCTAATTTGTATGTATTTACAACTGTCTTTCCTGTTTCTTTGCTTTTTAGGTGACTTTGAGTTTTGGAAAAATTTAAATGGACTTTGTTCCTGACATTAGATCCTTGGAAATTTCGAATTCCGTGCATAATTCAAACTCCGCTTGTATTACAGACTCTTAAATCTGAAATATTTATCTGAGTTGATATTGATGGGTTTTGGAAATATTTACTCGTGAGAAAATGAATTAGTTAGTTTTAAATGTTCAATATTTTATATTGATGTTTAAAATATTGCGTAAGCCTCCCTGATATGCAGATACATTATTTGAGCGTGAGTACTCGATACCAATTTTACTTTCTATCCTTTTTTTTCTCATTTCTCAAAAATCTGTCACTTAATCCATTAAATTTTCATATTGGTCTCGACCTTTACTGTTAGAGACACCATTTTATTGGCAAGTTGAAACGGCTTATTTTGTCTTGTAAAAATTAGGATTTTGTTGTCAGAAATCATGAATTTTGTCATGATTTTTATTGCTGTTTTTACGCTATTTTCGTCGCTTTCTGTTTTTTATTAATTTTTTAATTAATCAGTTTTTCGTTAAGTTGAGACAGTCTATTTTGTTATGCTGCGAAGGTTTTGTTGTTAGCAACCTGACCTTTAGCCAAATTTATTCCTCAAAGATTTTGCCCTAATTTTCTTTGTTGCGTTTTGTCAATTGTGAGAATGTGAGCTGCCTCATTATTGTAGATGAGATGCTTCTGTTTCTCAGCTGCAAAACAAGGGCAGCGCACAGCAGTGTCACTTTATTTTCTCATGTTTCATGGCTCATAATTTTTTTTCTTTTTTGCCTTTTTCTACTTAATGGAGCTACTCACGGCAGCTTGTGCAACCTAGCAACCATGCTTTTTTGCGCTTGAAACATTGATAGAAGAAATGTTTCAAGATGAGTAGACCTCAGAAATTTGCAGCCTCAGTTCTTACAATTTTTCCGAAAACGTCAGATTGAGTTTTTAAGCCATGTTTTGGCTCTGCCTAGATTTTTGAAAATGTTGAGCCAAAAAATGCAAAATGCGGCTCATTCTTATGGAAAACAGCGAATTTTGACATTTCACTCAAAATTCACATTAATTTTGTGAGCGTTGCCCGCTTGACGCCCAATGTTGTGGATGCGGCTGGAAATGCTGTAAATTTGCGTTTTTTCATGCAGTATTTTTGAAATTTGGGTAGAACCCTAAGCATTACTACTTTGGTTCCAACTCCATCTGAAGTTTTTGAACCAATTGTAGCAAGTCGCAGTTGCAAAATTCTGATGTCTTTTCTAGCAATGTACTTTGGTTTTCGGGGCATCTTCATATAGAACCAAAATTTTTTGATTATGTTTTTGAAAAAAAATTACTACATACCAATTTTAAACAAAAATGTCATATTTATCGTATAATTTTCTTCAGAAAATTCTGCTAGATTGATTTTATTGTTGGGCTGTACAATTCTGCACAGGTTTTGAGGAGAATGGCCCTCCAAAGAAAATGTAAAACTCCATAGTAATTTCTTTAAGGCCAAAATAGTGAGGACGCAGGCTCATCAGCCAATCATAGGCCATCTTTCACTTTTAGTTGTATCAGCATTGACAACGCAAGCTGTCTATTCAATTGGGACTCTCGTTCACTCTTCGGTTTCATTTATATTCTGTTGTATTACCAAATTTTGTGTGAAGAATGAAAGATGAATGATAATTTTGATAATGAATTTATTCTTTTGAAATTTTGCAGAGATCGAATGAATGTACCTGATGGAAATGAGGCCGAGGCAGAAACTGAAGTGCCTCCAGATGATGATGGTTTTGAAAGCTTGAACGGAAATGGTTCTAGTGATAATAATGATGAAGATCAAAAAAGTGATGAAATTATTTGTATACAACACTCAACACCTAGTCATATACCAGGAACTAAAAGTTGCTGCATTAGAGAAAATAGTCCGGACTGTGATAATCTTGAGAAAATCAAACCTGTTATAATCAATAAATTTAACAACCCTAAAATTTCAGTATCCGATGAAATTCTGGAAGTAATCACATGTGAGCCAACCTGCTGTCACATAAGAACGAAAAGTGCAATGAAAGTGGATAAGTCTGCAGAGCTACCAACTTTCACTCAAGAAACTCCCTTTGATAATATTAATAAGAAATGCAATGTCGCTCTAAGGAGAAGATTATCTGCTCCGATAACCAATTCAACCTTAGATTGTCCGAAGGAAACAGATTCCGAGGGGAGTGAAGGGGAGCCCTCAGCTGTCTCAACTTGTCGATCTCAACATTTACTCTCTCGGCGTCGAGGATCTCAACAGTTGCAAGTGACTCTGAAGCCTCTCGCAGAAAGCTCATACAACTCATCAGGCGAAGAAAGCGAGAACGAAGAAGGGTTCTGCCCGCTCACACTCACCGAGGGCACAACTAGTGCTGGAGAATGTTTAGGCATCACTACAAATAGTGAATGCAGCTATAGTTCGGACAATAATTATGAACATTTTGATAATGATAGTCCTTTTGCCTGGGATTTAGAGCAGGTAATTTTGTCAATTCGTATTCAGTACAGTAAAAGCTCGCTGTGTCGGACGCTCAGTTACTCGGATTTTTCGCTGAGTCGGATTTTTTTCCCGGTCCCTTGAATTGCCCCATAAGACCAATGTAAAAAACGTCGGCATAAGTCGGATTTTTCAGAGTCGGAATTTCGCTTGTCTCGGATTTTTTTCCGGTCCCGAGATGACTTTTTTTTTGAGTCGGACAAAATTGCAGATAAACGAATAAAAGAACCCAAGAACAGATTGCCGAGTTCAAATTTTTGTTTGCGTGTTCATGTCATCAAACCAGCCGACCCACCTTTCATCTCTACCACACGCCGACTTCGCGGCGGGGCAGTGAGTGTCGTGAGTGATGCGTCGCGCGTCGTCGTGATAACATGCAAGGACCCCGAAGAGAGTTTCCAATACGATCAGCATTTAATTAAAGACGACTCCATGCCACAGGGCCAAAAAAATGTTGAGTCCTCGCTAAGTCGCTAAGCAAGAGGTACGTGCTATGTAAAACGTACGGTCGGCAAACGTTCGCTCAACATTGAGGTTATGTAGCACTCCTCGTACACCCTTCGCAAGTCTCGGACGTAAAAGACTTCGAGGATTAGAAGTCTTTTGGTCCCGGAAAGGACCGACTTTTTTGGGCTCAGCAGTGTTGCCATGGTGGCATCATTATGCTAGCCGGAAACGGAAGACGAAATACGACAGGGTGACAAGATGAGGAAACTGATCGGAAACAAAGGAAGAATGGCACGCAACACCAAAGTCTTGGCGCGACACGGCACACTTGGACACTTAGGAGAAGAAAAAGGGGGGGGGGGATCGGTGAAAAGTAAACAAAAAAAATGCAGAGTTCAACAGACCTAATGATTCATCAACGACACGAGAAAATCTCTTGCGTCGGTGTGATATTGTGATACCTCCCCCTCTCCTTCATACTAGATGCTGCGTCCGAAAAGACCAATTCCTTCAGACACCTCCAGCGCGAGCGCCAACCAGACTCAGCCGCGAGCCGCTGTCGTGCTCGTGGCGCCGGTTCAGCGGCAGGCGGCCCGCGGCAGTCATCGTGTCGCAACGAAGAATCTCTATTGCTTTGCGGTAAAATTGATAAGACACCCCTCGGGAGTTTGTTTAGTTAAGCGGCAAAACCTCTTTTCCCACACCCGAGTTGCTGACACAAGTGTTGGGTACGAAATCGCCAAGAAAATACTGGTTTTTTCGGGAAACTTCGCACTGAGGCGGATTTTTTGGGGAAAAATCCGACTCAGACGTAATTTTCATGAGTCGGACTTTCGTTAAGTCGGATAAATGCCGTGGTCCGAAGACGATCCGACACATCGAGCTTTTACTGTATTGATTAAATTCAACTACCCATTCATTTATTTAGTATTAGTTGTCAATAGTAATTTACTGTGTTGAAATAATAGTATCTAAAGGAAGACTGTTCATGTCTTTTCTGACTTTAGGTCTAAGCTTAAACATTTATTCATGCATCTATGTATTTAAGTCTACATAGAATGAAGAAACCGTATAACAATTGAGGCGTTTTATGTAAAAAGGGGTTCTTTGCAGTTTTGTAATTGGAAGAAAAACGCATTCAAAGTTTTGCAACTTGATTTCTACCAATCTGGCTACCTAGATGGCTGATGTAAATTTTTTTCCTAAAACTAGGTTTATTTACGGACATAATGATTTAAAGTTTTTTAAAATCCGTGTATTTCTGTGTTTTACACAATATTTTGAAGTTGACTCCTAGGAACCCCTTTTTACGTAAAACGGGTCTCGCCGCCTTAAAGATACCACCAAATAGCAGGAAAAAATAATCATTAGCTGATTTTCGGCAGAGATGGTCCTTATGGCATGTACTTTCACCCAAAAAAAATTCTTCAAGATATCTTGCCGGCGTTGCCAGATATATCCAAAAATGTAGCCCAAAATGCCTTTATATCGAAATATATCGAGAACTATCGATTGAATCGAAAAATTGATATGCTTCCCATGTACTTGGAATAATTTTCAACATGAAAGATACTTTGCGTTTTTACGCTCTGACGACTCCTAAGCCCTCAAAACCGCGATCTAAGTTTTCGGCGATTTTTGGAGAACTTGAAACTCGCATCACAACGCCCATTTAACGAAGCCTCGATTCATGAATACACCTCGTAATCGCTGAGTTTTCAAGATATTGAGCTGAGATTTTTGTGAGAGACTATTATTGATATGGCAAATGGATTAATGTGTTTTACGCAAAAAGGGGTTTTTCGCGAAGAACCCCTTTTTACATAAAACGCCTCAATTGATAAAATGAAATTTAAATACATGGGGAGTGAGAAAGTTAAAATGAGTATACAATTAATAAAGAATATAAACTAAAATGTAGGCACATGAAACATATTAGAAGTATATAGACAAGGAAAAGTGCAAAATGCAAATTCAAAAATAACTCATCGCAGTTATCTGAAATGAACTATTGAAATTGAACAGGGTCAATAATACGGTAATAAATTAATTACCATGCCCCAAATCAAAATAAGTCTGTTTGTTTATTGAAACTGTAAAGCCTAACTTTGATTTTTTTTTGGTTTTTGTTTGATTTTTTCAGTCTCCATCTCTGATTCTCAGTCCTAGTTGTGCGGCCTCAGATAAAGGTAGGTGTATTTTACTAAAATATTTTCCCCTTGCTCTTTCAGTTTAATGCTCACATCGGTTTCAAGACAATTCGTCCAGTTGTTGTTTCAGCCAATTTTAAGTTTTACCATATAACGTAGTTCACAATTGAATTTGATACTATCAAGGAAAATATGGAACTATCTGAGGATTTAGATTGTAAGTCAGTTTCATCAGGGAATTTGAATCCAAAGCTTGTGAACCAAATCAGTGTATTATTGTCTCCGAAATGCCCAATGTGATGAAGTTTAGAATGTCTAGATTTTTACAAATTTTTACAAGATACATAGTTTCATTACATCATGGAAAAATTAGCAAATATCATGGTCATGGACAATCAGGGAATTTGAAAAATTAAAACTGCTAGACTCCCTGAGTACCTGTTTTTTTGTTTGTTTTTTTTTTTTAAATCTGTGGCGCACCAATGACCCAAATTACTAATAAACCCTTAATAACACTTTTTTGGCTTTTGTATAAACCAACCTTATTTTATGATGCTGTTTGGGTAAATATAAGAAACAAGGGGAAAAATAGGCTACACCGCTCTGATGCACCGATGATGAGATTTTGGATTCACTATTTTGTTACCTGATCCTCGATTCCCACTGCATGATACAGGCACACAGAGACATCCTATTCATGAAACCGAAATTTTACGAATGCACTCCGATTGGTCAAAAATGTTTTAGTTGAGTGCTGCTCAACGTTACTGAACAGAGAAATTGGGGACATACCAAACCTGCTAACTAAATAGGTATACCTTTTGTAATGCCTATTCTTCAATCACAGTTCTTGTTTTTCTCTTTGTTACAGTGAGCTGCACCATGTGGGAAAAGCGAGAAATGAAAAAAGCCGATCTCTCTGTTTTAGATATAAGTTCTGCAATCATCGCTCGAGTTGAGGCTATGCCTGAGCATTTAGATTATTTTTATGGAGGTAAATAACTTGTTTCCTCAACCAATCAATCAATTCATCAGTTGCACGATAAACACAAACACTCAATGAAGAGCAGCAACAAAGCGAAACAATTCAACTACTCATCTAGAAAATAATTGTTCTCTATTCTGTTCTCTTTCCCCTGAAAACACAGTTTCATGGAACCTGTAAGCTGTTTTCAACTTTATGGGTGTGATCTTTATTGATCTTTGATCTTTTTTTGGGCGTGTTTATTCTTGACTTTCGCTGTAATTGTTAGAGGGCAAGTTGAAACATGAGGCTTTGTTGTTAATGATAATGACTAGAATTGAATACAAAAACTTTGTAAAGTTTTTGATAAAATCTGTTAACCTCACAGTAAAATTGTGTTGCTGGGGTGAATTGTGCGCAGTAAATTGCAAATCTGGTAAAGCGCAAAAAATTTTACTCTGTGTTTATGGGAGTTTTGTTGGGACCCCTGAAACTGACTGGTAACTTCTGATTTGGTAAATCCCGAAGAAACTGGCAAACTGCAAAAACTAGTTTTGATGATGCAGCTTTCTCTGATTTTACTGTTCAAGAAAATCAATACTTTAACTATCTAAAGGCACACACGTAACCATGTTATAAAGCATTTGTAGGGGCATTTTACAGTATTAAAATGGAACAGACTCTAATTTTATTGTTTTCTTCTTACAGGTTTAATAATTTCTATTGTGCTTGCCGCTGTACCATCTTTATGTCGATTGTTAGAATCACTGAACGATTCTTTAGCTGCCCCTCAAACTCCAATCGAAGTTTCTTTATCAGATACTCAAACGATTTTGGAGTCTGCAAATTCATTATTTTCAGCAGCCTTTGTATCTTTCATAGATTCAGCGTTCGGTACCACTGCTTGGTGAGTAAAGTACATTCTGTAGCTGCTCCTCTTTTAGCCTCTGTAGCCGCAGCGTTTTCTCTTTTTTTTTCTCTCTCTCTCTCTCTCTGTACATGCTTTTTTACCTTGTTTATTTACTTTTCCGTTTAATTTTATTAAGTGTAATCTATATAGTATTAATTTAATTAGTTTTGCTTGGCGGTAGGTTAAATGTAAGAGAGGGCCTCTGGGCCCTAATTTTTGCCTATTGTTAAGTATTATTTATTCTTTTTTATTTTTTATTTTTATTTTTATTTCTTTAAGTTAATTGTGTTGAATAATTTGTTGAATAAAAAAGCGTATCATCATCTCTCCCTCTCTCTCCCTCTCTCCCTCTCTCTCCCTCTCTCTCCCTCTCTCTCCCTCTCTCTCTCCCTCTCTCTCTCCCTCTCTCTCTCTCTCCCTCTCTCTCTCTCTCCCTCTCTCTCTCCCTCCCTCTCTCTCCCTCCCTCTCTCTCCCTCCCTCTCTCTCCCTCTCTCTCTCCCTCTCTCTCTCTCTCCCTCTCTCTCTCTCTCTCTCTTTTGTTTGCTCCATCTCTCTCTATCTCTTTCTCATTACATATTATTCATATCCATAACATATTATTCACATCTTTGGAAAACAGAGAAACCTTTCCACAAAAAACATCTTTAGTGCCATTTTGCTGATTTTTCAGAGGAAACAAAAAACTGTGTTCATTCTGTACTCTGTTGCCTCCTATCAACTATTTTTAATCAATTCTCAGTTTTTGAGCCACTTTTGAGTCAAAAATGTAAAATTCCCACTTGCTATATCATCTTATAAAACATTTCGAGAGAAAATACTCATTTCCGTGCCATTTGCTACTCACAGTGTTCTTTAAAGAATATGACAAATTTTTTGCCTCTGTAGACAGATAGCGTTCACTCATAGTATTTTCAATTCGCTATACTGAATGACAGGGGCCCTGATGTCTGCCAAGTAAGAGTATTCTCTTGGGAGCGCCACAGGAAAGCCTGTTCAGAATCGTAGAAAGCCCATGAAATTAAAAAAATTGCTAAGGTTTTGACATTTTTGTTACAGGGAGCGTGTAGTGATATCGATAGCATTTGTGCAGCGTGCTGTGTTGTCAGCCCTATTCTTCTTTCTCCTTGCTGTTGCAGAGAGGACGTTTAAACAACGCTTCTTGTATGCTAAATTCTTCTCACATTTGACTTCATTTCGAAGGTCACATAAATCTGAACTTCCTCATTTTAGGCTGAATAAAGTTCGCAACATTAAAACTTGGCTTTCAGTGAGGTCATATCTAAAGGTGAGATTTATTTCTTAAGTTGGTTACTTCCTTAAACTCCCAGGCTAGTTTATTGGCTGAAAAGTTTGACATTGTTGCTGAAAAAAATGATCTTTTGCTTTTAACCCTTACCGCTTGAATTGTTTTGCACGCTCACTTGTATTTAAATCGGGAAAACTGGGTTTAAAATCAGCGATGTAGTGCGAATTTTGTGCTCTGCCAGAGGTAATGCGAACCAAGCATGCACTGGTAATTCTAAATGCTGCTGGTGGAAAAGCGCTGTAAAAATTTGCCAAATGTCACATGGTGCCTGAAAGAAAAACACAGGAGCAAGAAAAGAGTTTGTGGAGCACAGCTGGACACACGAGTGCAACCTGTTGAACAGTTTTGTCGAATAGGACTCCACACACGAGCGGTAAGGGTTCAAAAGGTAACTTTTAACTTCAGACTATGGCATTGGTTCTTTATTCTATTTGTAGAGTGCAGCACATTCCTGGAACCAATTCTAGTCTGTGAGCAACATCTATAGCCAATTGTATCGCAAGAAATATTTTGACAAACCTCCTGAAAAAATGCCCTTTTTGCGTATTCAGTATAGCACAAATGAGAGGTGTCTCTTTTTCAACTTGACGACCACTAGATCCCCAAATGTAATCCTTCAAATACTATTATTCCTTTATCATTGCATATTCTTTCATAGTACGTTAATATCTAATGTAACAAAGTCAACATTTTCAAAAAACAAGCTAACTCAGTTTTGCCCGAAGTGCACCTTATCCTGTTTATGCTAAATCACGTTAATATTGTTACGGAGACCTGAGAACCTCTCACCAAGCAAGCGTTGTGCTTTTTTTCAAAGTGTGCATTTTTAATGTTTTGTAATTTATGTATTTTCAGAAACGAGGGCCTCAAAGATCTGTTGATGTGATAGTTTCCTCTGCTTTCATCATCTGCTTGCTCCTCCTTTCTTTTCTTAGTGTTGAACTTCTTAAAGTAAGTTAATGGAAGTCAAAATAACTTTAAACTTGGTATTTGCACAACTGATTGCCTGATTGGCTCTTAATTATTGCTAAAGTTGTAGCAATTAATTAACTGTAGACCGTGCTGAACAAATAACACATGAGAAAAAACTGAATGAAGAAAAAAACAAGCAGCCTTCAAAACATGCGCGCGTGTTAAGAATGTATTCACGACCTTAATCAATGATTGATGGGCAGGGTGCTTGAGGTTTACAAACGGTTTTGTTTAGCTGATATTTATTACTGTTGTTTTGTATTTTCCTCAAACATCAAAATTTGTAATTATTTAATTAATATTTATACGAGGATCGTCTCAAATCCAAATCCAACCCTGATATACCAAAAAATAAGCAGGAATTTAAACTACAAAACTTCAAACAGCCATGCGCAAATTTGTGAAAAACATCAAAAACCAATTCTAAAACGAGCTTGAAAATCAGTAAAAAAGGGTAATACTTTCGACGAAATATCAGTCCGCCGGACGAATAGAGGAATTCGATTCACTACAAAATAGCTTAGAAATGCAGTGGTGCAAAATAGTTCTGAAACATCAGCTTAAAACAGAGAATTCGTATGAATTTCAATGCTCAAAAATGCAGAGTACATCGTAGAACAGCGCAAAACAAAAACCAGACCGAAACCAATATGCACTCCCATTAGGGTTGTGCATCAAAAGTTTCAAAGTTTATATGGTTGTGTCCATTGGTTAAATTAAACCTTGAATGTAAATTTGTACTATTAATTTTTTTTTAATTGTATCCTAGTGATAAGTAAACAGCCAATAAGTAATGTTACATCGGTGTCAGATCTTCAGAAAAAAACTAAACCTCTGCGTGGGTTTGTGTTTCGTTTTGGCGGCAAAAATTTTAAAATTCCATAACTCACTGGAACATTTAGAATTTAGATATTGATTAGAAAAGAGGATATCTATTTTAAAGTATGAAAACATGTAACAAATTTTAAACCAATTGATACCATCTCCAAAAAAAGGGCCCATAGGCTTTTGTGCCCTTTGCTCTAGAACATGCCAGTAGGTTTGTGTGACGAAATATTGAAAATTCAGAGCTTTAGGCATTTCAGTTGGGAGAAGATGTGTGTTGGTCTATTTCAGAAGTTTCGGTGATGCTTCTATATTTTTAGTATTCTCATATTTATGTATTGCTTTGGTCTTACATATTTTCTTGTTGTGGTATTTTATTTGGTCTTTTATTTTTTCCAGGATTCTGTGAGACTGCATAGTGAATACAATGTTGAAGCGCTGGTCTGGTGTTTGGTCTTGGGTTTCTTCCTTCTGCGGTTCATGACTTTGGGAACAAAGATTAATCGCAAGTATAGGAACCTCTCAGTTCTCATAACAGAACAAGTAAGTTCCAGAAATCATTCATTTAATCCTTTGGGAACTGAGCCAGTTGATAAATAAGCTTATAACTCTAAGGGCTTGTAGTAAATAAGGGAAAATTGTTTCACTCCTCAGAATGGGGCAGTTGCAAGGGTCTGAAATTGTGTGTTTTTTATGAAGAAAATGAAAGTACTTGATGAGCTGAGAATAAAGATGCATTTCGTTTCTAAGTAAGTCCCATTGTTCTGGAGATGAGATTTTGGCCCAAAATACATTGTTTTAAATGGGAATTCCGAGTAGTGACGTCACTTCGCATACGATTTTTTACAACTTTACACGTGTGTATCTCCAAAACCTGGAAACTCAGGAAAAAACCAAAGGCACTGTTATTCTCAGATCATCAAGTATTATCATTTTCTAAATAGAAAATACAACATTTCAGACCCTTGCAACTGCCCTATTGCATTTTGACGTGAATTAGCATATTGGCGATGGAGCGTTTTGACAACTTTGCTAGAGGCGGCTCAAATTGTTTTCTGGAAGAAATAACCACATTTTCCTGATATGAAACACAGATTAAGCCAGCTGAGTGCTTTACCATGTGAATAGACTGTTTTAGTAGAGCGATATATCGTATCGATTGCCGTCCGAGGGCCTCTGGTTCCAAACAAACTCTGGTTCAATGTAATTTCCCCATAAGCGAACTTTTAAACGGAAATTTAGGGTATTAAATCAAACAATTAATGCGACCTTGTTGCGATTATGAATTCTACGTCCTCGAAAATGCTTAATTTTGCCTGGTTCCTTGACTAAAACTGCCGGAATTAATAAGATATTACAGATTAAATGTTGCATTTGTAGGTTAGAATCGCCCGAAATCCCGCCAATTCCGCAACAACAACAATAACATTTGGGTGATTCCAACCTCCAAACGCATCAATTAATCTGTAATATCTTGTTGATTCCGGCAGTTTTACGGGTGGAACCAGGCAAAATTAAGCATTTTCGAGGACGGAGAATTTATAATTGCAAAAAGGTCGCATAAATTGTTTGATTTAATACCCTGAATTTCCGTTCAAAAATCCGCTTATGGGGAAATTACATTGAACCAGAGTTTGTTTGGAACCAGAGGCCCTCGGACGGCAATCGATACGATATATCGCTCTACTAAAACAGTCTATTAGAAAGACAGAAAGCAAAAAACATGGCTGAAACTAAATGAGAACTAAATTAAAGACAAAAAAGTATGCATGTCCTCTTCATGCCTATTGTCTGCAAGGACTGCAAGGCTTGCGCTGTAGCATACATGTTTCATGACTCTTTTTGTGCACCAAAGTGAGGTGAGCATGAGAGAAAACAAAGCCTAAAGTGTCATGGAACACCACACTGAATAGTTTTTACCGTGATTCAGTGGCGTAGCCAGGAATTTTTTGAGGGGGGGTCTGGGGTCTAAAAATTGTAAGGGGGGCTCTGAAGAAAAAAAGTGTGTAAAATTTCTCTGAAAACTTAAAACATGACCTTTTTTTGGGGCAAATTTTTGTGTCAAGGGAGGATCCAGACCGCTGGGACCCCCTCCGCCCCCCCTCCTTGCCTACACCACAGCCTTGATTGTGAGACTGGTTTCTACTCTGTATGTAGAATGTAGCTCATTTATTAAACCTATTTTAGTCCTCTTATTTCATTTTATTGCATCTAATTTCCCTAGATGAACTTGTACATGCAAATCGAGCAGAAACCAAATAAGAAGGAAGAATTGATGGTTGCAAATAGCGTTTTAAAATTAGCTGCTGATCTATTGAAGGTAAGTTTTTTAAAGTTTTTCTCGGTTGGGTTTTTTCTCATTCAAAAAGCATGCGACTGGTTAACATTGAAAAATTAGAAGTTTGTTGCGAAAGAAAAGCATTGTTAGAAGAGCATTTTAAAGATAAAAGTAACCAATCTGGGTGCATGATTCTTCGGTGGAGGAATGTAATAAAGTGGGCTTTTTACCCATTTTAAAAACTGTAAACATGAACACATTTTCAATCATTTCCCAGATAACTGCAGTAAAATTTTGATTTAACGTATTTCAGGGGACCAAAAGTTGTCAACGTTATATCGAGGTTTACGTTACATAGAAAAACGTAAAAAAAAACGCTTAGCAGCGCGGGAATTTGGTTCCAATTGTTTTAAACCGCACTATGCACCATTCCAGCACCATTGGGCTTACGCAGCTCTTTGGAGGCTTTTTACCTCAGTAGCGGCAATCAGTCGGAATTCTCTGACTCTGCCGTTATCTGCCAAAGAAGCTCTTGTAACATTGCAATCACCGGCCGCCGCGCGGCCCTTGTGCCGCCAGACAAGCGGTCTCAGGTACAGGCTGTGCAGTGATGACTGGGGGTGCCGAGTTGGACGCCAATGCTGCGCACTCATTCTCTGAGCGCACTGCAAGTGCAGCAGTCGCGCTAAAAGTAGCATAGCGTCATTTCCTCCTGTAAATTTCTCGATTGGAAATTGATCCCTAAACGGCAAAAAAACGTTAAAATTTCTCTTGGTTGATTAAAAATTCAATGTTATTTTGAGGTTTTTGCCGACCTGAAAACGTTAACTTGGATTTTATTTTACATTAGTCTTATGGGGGGAGTTAGACGGGACCAACGGAAATCAACGTTAAAATGAGAAAAACGTTAAATCAAAGTTTTACTGTACAAATGTATCCATCTTGCTGTTTTGACTTAAATTCGCTTGTTAAGATATGTTTTTATCTCATCTTAAAAATGGCTTCAGTCTGTCCTATGGTAGCAGTTCTTAGATGTATTTTTATCTTATACTACGATGAACCCTCAGTGACCTATAGTGAGATTCAAATCCACTAGATGACGCTACGGTCGCACACTCTCTGAGACCAAACGTTTGCCGCCTTTGATCTTCATTTGTGGGAGCTAGAGCCAATTTTTCAAAAATGTTTGAACATTGTGTTTAAAATCAAATTCTAAGGAGCATTTTGACACTATTATGAGCTTTCCATGGCCAATTTCCCGGGTCGAAAGTATCGGCAAAAAATTGTGAGCCTGAAGGTGTTGATTGAATTTTCAAGGAACCTTCATACTCTCAATGTCTTGCCTGTATTTTCAACCCAAAAAATTGGTTGTAGAGAGCTAAGAACGGTGTCAAAATGTTCCTTAGAATTTGATCTTGAAAGTAACGTTTAAAATTTTTAAAAAAATGAACTCTAACTCCCGCATATAACAGTTAAAAGCGGCAAACCTTTGGTTTCAAAGAGCGTGCGACAGTAGCGCAATCTAGCGATTTTGAAAATCACTGCAGTTTGCTGAGGATTCACCTTACAACATACCTCGCAAAATTCACTTTGCACGCCACCATGAGTACATCTTGAATTTGTCTTAAATCCTCTTTTTAAGACACACAGTTTTTCGTCTTTCATGCTTCTTTAAAAGTAGTTTTTATAATGTCCAGTCTTCAAAACCATCTTGAATCGGTCTTAAATCTGTATTTGAATGCATCTTCCAAGACGGCTTTTCATCTTGTTTTAAAGAAGGACTCACAAGACTTGTTCAAAGACTGATTTTGGTGAAACTAGAGGTGCTTTAAAGAAGTCTTTAAGATGGATTTAAAACATCTTTCAATGAAATCCTTAAGACAGTTTGAAGATGGTTATTGTTAACTGAGTGGTTTTTAAATTAGGTATTTGTTCCTCAAAAATATTTTTTTCTTTCATTTTTCAGGAGTTGGAAAGTCCTTTCAAAATATCTGGATTATCGGCGAATCCTTACTTATACACCATCACGAAAGTAGTCATTTTGTCTGCACTATCTGGTGTTCTATCAGAAATGCTTGGTTTCAAACTTAAGTTACATAAAATTAAAATCAAGTAAATTCTTTCATCAGTGCTTTGGCTTCAAAGTCGTTAATTTATATTCATCTATTTATTTTTCTCTCAAATTGTCACTCTATAATTTATTACCATTGTGATCTAGTTCCATTAAGTCTTACTCTACCAATGAAATTGAGCAAACCTCTCAGTTTGGCTCGGACATGTGATCCTTAGATTTGTTTAGATTTTTATAGTTAATTCTTCGTCTACAAGGCGCATTATGACAGAGCACCTTTATTTTCTTTTTTTTTGCTTCATTACTTTTTATCCTATAAATTTTATTAATATGTTTTAAAGTGAGTCAAATTTTTTTTAAGTATTCTTATTTTTAATGTTAAATGTCTCATTGTTCATGATTTCTTGTATCATCGATTGAAAAGGGCTGGGTCAGAATGTTACTTGTGGGCTTTCTTTATAAATGAAGAAAAATGTATGTTTTTTTTGCCCTGCATTGCTCCGTCTACTCGGAGTGTATTGATGCAATGAACACAATTTGTAGCCAGTAAATAAGTTACAAAATTTGTCCACAACGATGGAAAAACGACAAATGTGAAGTCCTAAATTGAGAAAGTTGCTAGCTATTAATTGTTTGAAAAACGTTCTGTGTCCATGTGGATTGTGCAATCAATATGTTTTAAATGAATCAAGCAGCTTGAGTTGCCATAGTGATTGTTAATATATTTTATTTTTACAAGTTTAAAAAAGTTTACCTACTTGTTTTGATGTTTTGACTTCACTACTATTACTGCAACCATATTTATTACAACTACTTTTATTCTTCAGTATCACATTCTACTTTTCAGGGGTTAAAAAAAAAAAAAAAAAAAATAGTCTGTATTTAAAGTTTTAGCTACAACTTGAAATTCAAAAAGGTTTTTTAAAAGAAAAGACATTTTAAAATTGTAATCCCCCCTCAAATCTCCATCGCAATGAAATTTAACAATCCATGCTTTCATTTCCATTTGGCCCAATGTTAAAATCAATTATAGTTCTTTTGCTCTTCTAAAAAGTTTGTTTCTTTGTAGATTTCTTGCACTTAGGCTAACAATAAGTTTTATAATAATTAAATATTTTCCCTTGGAAACATTTTTTTTGTGCAATTGCTCAAATTTTATTTTTAAAACGGGAAAAGTGAAATACATTGTGGTGCACTGTACGGTAATGGCTGTAAAACTCATTGTTTCTTTAATCTTTAGTGTATTTTTTTTTCTGTTTTATAATCTTCTTTAGAGAATTGATTCATTACTTCTCGTAACTCAGTTTTGCCAGATTTTATGAAAAAGTTTGTACCTTCCCCATTTAAATCTATGGTAAACGAATAAACTTTTTTATGACGTCTGGTAACGGTGTCTTAATTTGTCATAACTTCCAATCATCCCTTTGTTGTACTCGATTGTTGATGTTATGCATTCTTACCTATTTTTTATCTGATGATAGAGCTCGTTTCAGAATCGTATACGGAGCTCAACTGATAGTCCTTGAATTTTCCAGGGTTACCTTTTATGCGATACGTTATGTTGCATGGTGGAATTGAATGGAAATTGATTCGAGCGCTTTGGCATTTCATTTAATAAAGCTTTAAAATTCCAATGTCTAGTCTTAGGCAAGTTTTGTTTTGATCTAGAGGAATGAAAATTGGAAATTCTCCAAAGATTATCGGTTTTGCTCCGCCTCCACTTCTGAAACGAGCTCTAACTTTGTTTCTCAACTCAACTGAACTATTTCAGGGGATGAGGTGCTGATTTCTGTAATGGAAGCCAATGAATGTTCCTTTCTGTCCATTTATTTGCTTCTACTCTTGTTCATCCCTTTAGTTAATTATTTTTCCATTCTTAAGTATCAATGAAATACTTCATCTGAAATGGTGTTGTTTTGTCAAATAAATGCTAATTATTCTACTACTTTTTTATTCTCAACTATCTATTTTTTTGTTTGTTGTAAAAGAATCCAAGAGTGCTGTGCATAATGTTGAAAACATTGTTTGAAAACAATTCACATACCATCCACTGATACATCTTCTCTTTTTATCATTATACATTAGTCAGTTCATCCATAGATCCTAAAATCAAATAATTTTGCTCTTTGCAATAATTTTTAGTCGGAGCTCAAAGATATCCTTGGAACCACGAATTAGTTTATAGTTTTGATTAGATAATTTTTAATCACTGTAAAAATCTTGCTAGCTAATAATTGACTGTCTGTTATCCCTGTAAGTACCTAATTTAAGCGACCAACCATTTATTTTTTTTCTCCATTGCTAACCAATTCAATCACTGGTATTGACGAAAACTCTTTTCTTCAAGTCTACGTTCATTTTATTGGTATTCGTAAGTTTTCATCTCTGTGAACTTGAAGACTAAAATTGCATAAATTGCAGTCCTTAATTAAAGTAAAAGAAAAAAACCATGTAATAATTGAGTTAATGTAAACTTGTAAATATTCTCTTAATTTACTGAACTGATTTCTTTATTTTATTTTATTTTTTTTTTTTCTGTGTAGATTTTTAATCGGAACTCAAGTAGCATAATTCGTCTCTGTTTTTTCTACTTCTGAATTTTTCTGTACAGATTGAAAAGAACAAAACTATTGAGAAATTCTTACAAAAGCCATCAGATTTTTCATTCTTCTTTATTTATTTTTTGTGTTTTTTCGGTGGAGACTGAAAGATCCGTTTTTATTAGATGTGGTTGTATGGTCTCCTCGTATCTTTGTTAATTGCTTTCAATTTTCTAATACTTCATGAAATTCTAAATTGGTTATCAATGAAATTTAATTGTATAGTATGATCCATATCAGCAAATCCTATGAGCGGCTTTTAGGGGCTTGGAGGGCTTTAGGCCACTACATTATTCCGAGGAAGTGGCTTGAAATTTTCATTCCTTTTTGCAGTGAAAAGCAAGAAATTAGTTTAAGTACAGTTGGGGACAATATGAACATCAGGTAACTCCTTAGATTTTGGCATAAGTTGGCACCCTGCAATGCTAAAATTCATTGAGATAAGTACTGCAGGTAGCCTACCTTAAGGAGTCCTCTGACATTCTTTTTGTCCTCAACCGTAACTATCACCATACTTCTAATATGAATTCTGACTTTTAAGACACGAACATAGCTCTTTATCGACTGATGACCAAAAAAGTAAAAGGGTCATCGCTATCAAGCCCCTCCAACTTTGACCCCCAAAAGCCGCCGATGGAAAATCCAACTACTTAAAAGGCTGTTTTTAAAGGTAACCTGTTTGTATCCCACCATGTGCTAGCTCAGCTTCATCATAAATTGTGGATGCAATGGATTCTTCATAGATTATGGATTATTTTGTACCATTGGAAAGTGCCATTATAATTTATCTACTTTATTATTTTTTATTTTTATCTATTTTTTTTTCTTTCTAGATCTAAAGTTTATGTGTCAGTATAAGGCTGCTTGTATTTTTAGAGTGTTTCAAAAAGCATGTGGCAAACTTTGGAAGTGTTCATTTGCGGTCAAATTAAGATTTTCCCATTTTTCTACTGAAGGTTCAACAAAATGCCCTCTTTTAGAGCGAAAGTCCCAAAAGTTTTGAAAAAGGTTTTGGGATTTCTTCCTTGCGTTGTGCAAAAAAAAACCTGTATGTTTATCATTGATCTCTTTTAATAAAAAGGAGAGTAATTCAGGGGAAAAGGTGCTGGACATTTGATGTTTTTGCACGGTATTAAATAGTCGTATCCATGCAAGAATGTTTAAAACCTTCAAGGATAGTTTAAGCAAGTTCAGAATATTAGATAATGGTGCAGTAGAGGTCTAAGAAATAGAAACTATCTTTTTCCATGCCTGATTAGAAAGTTGCAAAACTAAATTAAATGGTTATCCGACATTTTTGCATGACAGCCTTCAATTTCAATTCATTAGTTTGAAATTGACTGCATGATTGTAACAAGATGCATTGAATTTATTGAAAAAAAAAAAAAAAAGCAAAACAACTCACTCTACTATTTAATAACTAGCTCAAAAGGGGGGCAATTTTTTACCTACGTTCGTAGGGAAAAAAATATTAATCTGACTTTAAAATTATGCCCCCAAAGTTTGGCTCCTGAGTTTTGAAACACCCCGTATCGTAAAAAAACTGAATGCACAAGGGGTCTAAAGTAAAATATTCGTGAAAATTAAGGTGATTGGGAGAAATGCTTCTTATGCACGCATATAAACATACACGTAAAAGGATTTTGGCTGAATCGCAATAGTCACAGTGCAATAGTCAGTGCCTCAGTGTTTTGAAGTTTAACTCCAATATGTAAAACCTTAGCAACTCTAGAACTTTGACTAGAAGTTTTCTCAAACTCAAGGAAAGTATACTTGAATCCCTTGTATTCTACGCTGGTATCATACTAACGGTTGTAAGTAAAAGTTAACTGAGTTGAAGAAACTCTGCTTGTACTCTCCTTATGATGGTGTTTTTCTGTGTTTAGAAGAACGCCATTAAGAACACTAAGCTGTTTTTACAATGTATCAGGGGTTTGTATTCATGCACAAGGTCTGTATTCAAGTATGGCCAGGTTGCAAAACCAGCGTAAACAACATTTGGTGTTTGTGGCGTTCTTCATCAGCACGGCAGTGTTAATATGTATTAAGAGTTTCAAGCCGTGCCTTTTGTACAGGACCACACTGACTTGTTGCTTTTGTCTACCTCTAGCTGAACTCATTACTTTTAGAACTTCATTATTTTTTGAAGTAGAAAAATCGGGGTGTGTAAAATTACCTAGATTTTTTTAATTAAAATGTGGATGTCTGAAATTTTTTCTTATTAAACTCATTGCCCTCAATTTTTATACAACTGCTAAACATGTCGGTTTCTCTCAACATGTTTTCTTGTTGTATTTTCCTACCCAAAAGTGGAAGGATGATTTCATGATCTGATGACAAAATGATAAGAGGGTTTCACTGGAAACTCAAAATATTCAGGTCTCTACTTAAAGGTAGCTGCAATAATGGTATTATATTGATGAACTACTTATCTGTCGTGCAATTTCAAAGATTAAATTGAAGTGACCCTTTTTCATAAAGCCCTAAAGCCTTTTTCATAGAGGTCAATTCCAAATCCGGCCACCTATTTGATTGTTGACCGAATCCAGGAAAATTACCTGTTAGGTTGTGTATGCAGTACATGTGTACGTATTTGGAACTAAAGGCTATGGAATCTCAACTTTAAAAAAAAGATGTACATCTGGTCCTTTTCCTATGCTTAAGTGTCAGGACTGTCTGATAGTCTTCTGTCATTCCTATTCATATCTCTCTGTAAAGATTTCCAATTTTTACCCCTTGCTGTGCAGATTGGATTCTACGTACCTAATCGGACCTTATATCCAATCATACAAATGTTAGCATTACACAACTGATTATATTCATTGCAAATTTTAAGTAAGTATTTTCCGAATTCCAGTTTATTCCAGTTTAATCCAGTTTAATCCATGTTGAAGCATCAAAAGAGAAAAAAAGAAAACTCATTGAGTCAGCAACTGACCCATAGACCCATAGTTTTCTTTGCCATCTATTCTCGCTTTCTGTGCCCTACCAAATATCAAAATCTACACTGTATGATTTCGTCCCTCTCTTCGCTACATCATTAACGTTGATCCTTTTTCACTTCATTTTTAGTGCCTCTTTAGTATTTTTCTGTGAGGGTTTTTTTTTTTTTTTTTTATCTCCAAACTTAATGTAATTATAGCCGTTTTTACGGAATTTTCTACATTCCTATTTGTGTTAGTTATAGTAATTATTTATTATTGATTTACTTATGTTAAAAACAAGCATTAGTGATAATAGATGTAAAAAATAGTGTTTTGTCAACATAATGTTTTCTTCATAAATTATTTTCAAGTACCTAATTAGGTCATACATTGAATCCGTTTTGATCCCCCTTTTTTTCGGATAAAATTGTAACAGCTGGTGTTTTTTGTGTTTAAAAATTAATAGTTGTTCTTAAGCAATGCTGATGGAGTTCGCAGTGTAAGATTTAATTTGTTTTTAAGGAAGATTATCGAAAATCAGTATGAGTATCGTTCTTTTGTCATGGTTGATTCTTAGAATTATTTTAAATCTTAGACATACAAAATTGTTGAACTTACATCCTTGTACAGAATAAATGTTATATTTTGTTATAAAACAGTTTCTCTTCTATTCTGATGCATTTCCTACAATTTATCAAATCCTCCAAGTATTTATTTGTTCCAGGGAGGAGGCTTTGAAATGGGAAATAAAACTGTCCAAGATGATTCCTCAGCGTCTTGTAGTGACATTCAAATCCGCTAGATTGCACCACTGTCACACACTCTGAAACCGTACGTTTGCTGCCTTTGACCGTCATTTGCAGGAGCTTGAGTCAATTTTTCAAAAATATTTGAACGATGCGATTAAGTAAAATCTTAAGAAACATTTTAATACCATTCCAAGCCTTCTACAACCGGTTCTTGGGTCAAAAGTACTGGCAAGAAGTTGTGAAAACTCAAACGAAAGTTCTGTTAAAGAATTTAACCAACACCTTCAAACTCGCAATTTCTTGCCAATACTTTCAACCTGAAAAATTGGTTTGTAGAAAGCTCAAAATTGGATCAAAATTTTCCTTAAGGAACGCAATGTTCAAGCATTTTTGAACAAATTTGCTCTAGATTATGCAAAAGACTGTCAAAAGTGGCAAACCTATACTTTCAGAGAGCGTGCAACAGTGGCGCAATCCAGCGGTTTTGAAAAACCACCACCGCGGTTTCCTGAGGAATCACCTTAAAGCTTTTATTTTGACGGAACATTTCTGCCCTGAAGATGAGTCATGAGATATGTTCAGGATGGATAAAAGCATCCTTCTGAGACATCTTAATCTGGGTCGTTTCATAAGATAGGTCCCACGGAAATGGTGTTGCAAATTTTCTAAGTCAAAATTGCATAATCTGCTCTTGCCTTATTTTTATCCAACCAATCGAATCGTTCTTTAACTTAGTTAAGATTTTTAAAGAATGGAAGAATTTGATTCACCTACTTTATTTTTATTTTGGATAATATTCATAAAAGTTACAGCAATTTTCTCTTTACTGAGAGGTCTTAAAAAATGTATTTTTGGGTTTGGCAAATCCGAAACATTTGGCATTTAACAATTTCTTTAGAAAAGTTCACTTTATGCTCTTTAAAATGACGCCGAATTTGGGCTCAAAAACTAAAATCTGAGTCGATTATCGAGAAAACAACCAAACAAGAAAACAAGGATTAAATTGTTGATTAATAGTCAACTAATTGACAACAGAAAAATTAGTCCAATATTCTGAATCAACTAATTCTGGCCGTATGATCGAACTACATAATTTGTGAAAAGACCGATGGGGGGAAGGGAATAGTTCAAAAATGATTCCTTAGTTCCCAGCAAATTAGTCAACTAATTATCTCTCAAATCATTTTTATTTTTTTGGTCGTTTGCGAGGGGGAAAAAATCACTTTACAGATCCCATGTGGGGTTTGATGCATCCACAGTTAGCCTCATAAGCCTCGTTCTCTGTCCTCCTTCTCAGAGAAGGGGGACAGATCTCGCAGCTAATTATGGAGAACATTTTTAACCTTGGTTTTCCATCCAAAAGTGGTGAGGCTCATTCCTTGGAGTGGAGTGCATGTTGTTTGTTCACCATGGACCAGGCAGGAGGGCGTCTCTCCACCTGGGATCACAGAAATGCGCGGCTGCAGAAGTGTGCAGTGCTGCGTGACAGGATCTCTCAATTATTTGCTTGTCTATTTATTTTTGATTGACAGATGGAACTATTGCTTGTCAATCAATTACTCATACTTCTAACAGCTAAGTTGAATTGTTTGAAAGAAATCTAGACAAAAAAGCATTTATTTGTAAATGGATAATCAAGGAAAAAATACTTTGATTTGATATTTGCCGTGCTGTCTATGAGACCTTTATTTCAACTGAGTTTACAAGAAGAAGTAGTCAAATTTCGGAGAAATAGGAGAAGTAGGAAAAAGGAAAAAGTTATTCATGTTTGAAATTACGTTATTGAGCTTTGAAGAGCAACTTAGCAGTATTCTTAGTGCTTTGAGCATACGGAAGTCCTACTCCACTTATGTTCACTTGCTCACTTTTCTGGCATTTACACCCAAAGTACACAGGGTACCTATTACACTCAACCATCTCATTAAATGTTCCCTTTCTCTATGTCAGCTTTTTCCCAGTCAAGTGACATTCATTTTGGCTTTTACAGTGACTTAGCCTTCGATTCTGTCCGAATTGTGATTTTTCCAAATTTAATAATGTTTTACGGATTTTTATCCCTATTTCTTACACCTACCTTAACTGCAGAATATCGGGACATACAAATCGGGGATTGCTTCTATCCTAATTGCAATGGAAATCTTTTTTTTAACACCCTGTATAACGAGAGTGTCAGAACGGTATCTTTGATCCAAAGTTTTGTAGGGGCAGTGATGGGCAAAAATCATTTTTGAATAACCATGAAGAATGAACTAACATTTTATTCTCTTGTTATTTCTATTAGTAAATCAAAGTTTTAGCACTATGAGTCATTCATCTTATGACAGATGAATATACTGGGGGTGATCACGGAGGATCGGATCGTTTTGGGTATCGTTATCGTTATCGTTTGTAATTTTGCATTGAATCAAATGGGCTTGCTTCTGCGCAACTTGATCGCGCAGGTGATCCCCTCCTCACCTCTTCTTACTTCAAACGATCGAGAATACGACAGCCTCCGACTTATCGCTTCCTTTCGTCCGTTTCAATCGTTACGAGGGGCTCAAAACGATTCGATCAGTTGAGCCACCCATAAGGTTATACGTAAACGATAACGATAACGACACCGAAACGATCCGATCCTCCGTGATCACCCCCCTGGTAGTGTCAAAACTTCGATTTACTAATGGGGAATAACTTGAGAATAATGCGAATAATTTTAGTTAATTATTCATTGTTATACAAAAAATGATTTTTGCCCATCACAGTTGAGGGAATGCATTACTCCTGGATAAAATCTGATGATAGCTCAACTTTTGGGATTGAGTTGATCGTAAATATGAACATTTGTTCTATTTAATTAATCAATTTATTCATTTATTCATTTTTACAATAAAAAGTTTTGAACAATAAATTTATACAAATTCATGACAAAATACACTCATACACATAAAAAGATTTGAAGAAATGAAGGACAAGTACGCCTAAACTTTTTGATTATTTAGAGCATTCTGCTATAAGTAAATCTATTGTAGGAGAATGATCAAATGGAAGCCTATAACTGGCATTAGTTGGCAGCTATTTTTGAAGTTTATCTCATAAACTCTGTTCAAAATTTTTTTGCATTTTTTTTACTTCTTCACTTTTTTTTTTTTTTTTCATTATTTTTTTTTTTTATGGTTTTTTAAGTTTTTCCACTCCTTTTTCAGTAAAAAGAAAAGTGGACTAAACAGGAAAACAATGACAGATAATAATATTTGATAATTATTATTTAATTATTAATGATTTTAAGAATTGGTAAAATCTATACATGATACAATTGAAAAGATTTAAAAATGTCAAAGAAGACCCTGCATTGACCAAGCTAAAATAACAATTCTTTTCCTTTTTTTTAAATAGTTTATTTTCCACAAAATAAAAAAAGAAAGAGGAGTGAGAAGAAAATAGAAATCGATTATTAGAGGAAGAAGTACAAGACTCCACTTTGAACAACCTAGAAACCAAAGATGACTAAGTCTATAAATTATTTTGTTAATAACACATAAAATATTAAAAATACCTAAGCATTTAATTTGTTAGACCTCACTCAAGACTTATTTAACATAATAATTAAAATTATCAGCAACGGCCAGCGTCCCTGTATACATCTTATCACCAACTTCAACTTTTATACATAAAATTTTCTTTACAGAAAACAACTAACCAACTAAACTTTCAGGTAAACTTTGTTCCATTAATGAGTACAAAAAGTCATAGAATGGTAAACTGACGAAATAACAAAAAATTCAAAACGAAAAGTTAAAACTAAAACTTCGAAACAGAATAACCTCTAACAATACTTAAAATATAAATAAATATGAACAAACAATTTTACAATTTGGATACAACATAAGGTTGCACTAAAGAAAGAGAGAAAAGAAATAAGGTAAAAAATCCAACAAAATATTTTTCAGCGAAACAATTGCAAGACAAAGCAGTATGGGAAGTAGTTCACTCATTATTCAAGTATGTATTTCTGTGTCGTGATGATTGAATTGATCGTGGATGAAATGATTTGAGTACATAACTACTGAGCTGGTTTGCAGTACCAATAAATGTTTCTAGAGGATTATACGCTTTCATTGACGATTTCTAATCATCCCACGGATGAAAAGAATATTGTAATTTGAAATATTCTGAGGAGGTGGGTGACTAACTGGATAAGTTGCGTACAGATCATGATGTAAGCACAGAATGTGTTTAACAGTCATCAAAAGACATAGGTGGTTGGTAGTTTATGTAAAATTAGTTTGCTGACTGATGGCTTTACAAAGATTTAAATTTTTTATCTATAGCTTGCTTATTAAGGTTCAGTTCCTTCCAATTTTAGAAGAAATTGTGCTTTGATAAGCTACTAATGGATAATTCATTGCTTCCAAAGGCTTCCAAATTCTTAAAAATTTGGTTCCACTCGAAACATCACGGTAACGGTTTCAAATTTTGAAAAACTCTGAAATACTGGTTTACTTATTTCGACAGGAACACCTTTTTAAGGGAATTCCTGATTTTTAGCTCCCAGGGAGGATGCCATCCCCTAAATTGATTATCTCCAATGGAGACATCTACTTTTTACCTTATTGTTGGAAAGACTATGAAATTCTAAGCATTCCAATTAAAAACAGGAATCGAAGGTCCAAGTTCAAAACCCCACCCATTTTCAAAAATTTGCAACTCCCCTTTGAATGGTCCAAATTTTAAAAAAACAAAAACAAAACAAAACAAAAAAAATAAAAAACTTCCAATCTAGAATACTTTACAAGTTTAGATACTTTTCAGTAAAAAAATAGACACACCCTAAATATTTACTCACAGGACGTTTTTGAGACCCCAATTTTTTTCTAAAAATGTTGACATTTTCAGAGGCAGAAAAACAGAAACTTTCCAAAATCAAAAAGCGTTAAAATACAGTGTTGATTATTCCAAGAGATTAACATTTTTAGTGGGCTACTGATTCTCAGGCCCTTCAAAGGAGGCAGAGTTAGGTACAACCCCCCCTAATCCAAAAATATTAAATGATAATATCATGAAGCCCTGCTTTGTGATACATTTTTGAATGGGGCTAACTGGCAAAAAATTTTGACATGACGTAGAAATTGATGTAGTTTTTGAATTTGGACCAAATTTAAAAAAAAAATTGTAGCTCCTGTTGAATTCTGCGATGTAAATTGGGGACCAGCTGAAAATAATCCAACTCCAATTTCAGCACTTTTTGGATCTGGTCCAACCTTTGAAAGTTTCGACAAACAAATTTAGGGGCTCAAAAACATCTTTTTTGTAAATTTGTTGGATACTTACGTTATACATTTTTTTTAAAAGTAAGTAACTAATCTGTGGAGCATTTTAAGACCCAAAGTTTTTTTAAAGGTAGACCATTCAAAGAAGAGAGCAAGGAATTTTTGAAAATAGGTCCATATTAGGTTATTAGGTTTTTAGGTATGTATTGAACAAGTAAAATGATATTGACCTCCGGTTAGAGCCAAAATGCTTGCAATTTTACGTTCTTACCAACGATGTAATACGAAGGAGAGGTCCCCATTTGAAATATTAGATTTAGGGGGTGGCGATCCTTCTGATGGGTAAAAAAGGTAGGAGCCGCCTTCGAAAGTGTTCCAGTTTTGGTGTTTTTCAAAATTTGAAACCTTTGCAAGGTATTTTGAGTGGTACCTAAGCAGTACCGAGCTAAAGAGGTTTGAGAGGGTTACTGTCTTGCGCAAGATTATTGGGAAAAACAAATGATTTCAAAGCATATGAAAATGAAAGTTAATTCGGCAGGCTTAGATTCAGGCCAAAAACTTAGAAGCAACTCATAAAATTTGATAGAGTATAAATAAAACCCTTTGCCAGAATAGACGAAAGTTTTGCAAGAGCAGGCATTAATCACCTTCCTTCCTAGATATGAGCCTGCAGTTAAAAAAAGAAGAAGGTGAGGGTGGTGGGGAGTCTGGGAGAGAACAAAGTAGAAAGTAAACAAACATGAAGACAACAAATAAAAAATAATACACTGCAAATTTTTTAAAAAAAATTTACTCAAAACAAAAGACACTTCAGAGACTAACCAATCTACAAAATATATTGGCACATGACAGTTTTGAAACCCCTTTCAATAAAAGCTTTGATAATTTGAAACAAACGAAGTAAGTAAGACAAGAATATTGTAGACAGCAGGATGATTATGAAAGTTCCTACTGTACGATTGTTGATGATCGAGTGTGTTAAATGCTTACGGATGGTGTTTATCTATCTACAAGGCATTCCTATAGAAACTCTTTTACCTCCACAGTGTACTTACACTCTATAGCTGAGGACACATCAACCCATAAGAACAACACGCACTTGATAAGATTACGATACGATCATTCATAATCACCTCCCAGCAGGGAAAAAAAAGGAATAAAAGAAAATAAACAAATAAAAAATAGAGAAACAAAACAAATAAATAAATAACTTAATAACTAGGATAGAAAAACTCATACTTTTTTATTCTCAATAGTGAATTATGATTATCATTCCCTCACTAGAAGACTAGATTTATAGTTACACAATACTGAATACATATATCCGAGAGTATGATCGATCACAAAAGCATCTGTACTTAAGGAAAGTCTCATTTGAAGTTACAATGGAATTTCAAAGAAAATTGAAACTACTTTCCAGCATAGAGGAGAAGAAAATAATCCTGTATACAGGGCTTTGAGAGAGAAGTGGATAGGCAGAGGAGGCCAACAGGTTTTAAAGGGTAAAATTAAAGATTCCAAGGCTTGATCAGATGATCAAGTCATTGTGGCCACATTTTGTCCTGAAAGCCATACATTTTAAATTGATTCAAATGGGATTTAAACAGCAAGAATCTGTAAATTGGACAACGGGTGGCAAAGGTTGCTATAGCTATCCTCTTTCAAGTGGTCTATCCACAATCAAAGTGGGAGAGCTGAAGTAGTAGAAATTAGTGAGGCTCCGACATCATTGATGACTCTTAAAGAACTACTGGCTACGGAACTTAATGAGGTTGTTATTTATCAACCTAAACCATTTTGTTCATTATACCGCATGTTCTTATTAGGTACCTATGCGATATGCCACTTTGTGAGCATCCTCTTTGATCATGGACTGATGACTTTAGGGGTCGTTTAGGGTTTAATAAAATGGTAGAATGAGGAAGTACCAAAAAAAACCGAGACACCCTAGATTTGATAAAAGGAGACGTAGTCATCTACAAGAAACGTTATGTTACGAGAACAGATAAGAACATCATTTGCTTTTTTTCAATAATTGATGCAATTTTTTTCTTACATTTTGCTCACAGTTCGGTTAGGGCTAAAATGTCTGGTAAAATTTTTTTATCCAAGTTCAGAAAGATCTGAGATAGCTGCCTATAATAAGCAAATTTCCTTAAAATTTTACTATGAGGATTCAGAGGATTTCTCAATTTAATCTTTTATTTGTATGAGGACTGCCTAGACTGTAGGTACCTATAACAACAAAAACTTGCTTGCATTCATCACTGCTATTCAAGTCCTTTCAAATTGTGGCTGATTTTAAAACCCATTCTTATCCTTGTTTTCTTTCTCTCTTTTTTCAACACAATAGATCATCATCAGAGTAACTTGCAAAACAAATTCGTAATTTTAGCTCTCTGAAAGTATTTTATCTCTTGAATGAACTTCTTGGAATATTTTTTAATTGAAATTCTTAATTCAAAACATCGGTCACAAACTCAAGGGAAATTTTTTTAAAGCAAATTTTGCTTCATTTGTGACTTTCACTCCCAATAAAGTGTATGGTTGCTGTATTCACTCACAACAGAAGAACTACTGTGAGTCATCATTTATTATGCAATAAAATAAAAGTTCCTTTCACACCATTCAGTCTAGCCTTTTTTCTTAAAATTAGAGAAAACAAAAGTCGACATTTTATCATGCAAATATATGTTTAAAAATCCAATTTTTCTTATCCAAAATATCTGATTTGAAAGACAGAACGAATTCCGATATTCATCTTTCATTTCAAAAAGTATCCCTCCATTGATGACTCTCATTGAGAGCGAATTAAGAGGTAAACTTGTATCATATTTCTGTCCAATTTTTAAGAATATTAAAACTGGGGGGGGGGGGAGTAAATATGCTAAAATTGCAAGTTTTGATCTCTGAAATTCTTTTATATACCTTTGCCAGCAAAGACATTTCACAAAGTTACAAAGAGAAAACACAACGAAACATTACCGAAAGCAGCGAATGTCAGAAGGTAAAGATCTGACTTTAAAGTAAATTATTTACTTTTTCCAATAAGGAACATTTAATGAGGAAGCTTCAAATTGATTTCTAAATAATAAGATATATGTAGAGAAAGAGCAAAAGTGGTGACGAGGACAATTTTTTCCAATGGATTTTCTTGTAATGTAAGAAATAGAAGTTGCAGTCAGAGACTGGTTCTACTTTTGAGATTCATCTCAAGACAGTAAATTTTCAGGGCTATGGACTGGGCGTAACATCGTTCATCACGAATCTACTCCCGCAATTTATTCCAAAACACTTTTATCCATTAGTACTAACAATAATTAGGATACATCCACAGGCAAAGAAAGGGGGGCCCTGGGGCATTTAACGTAAACAAATTTTCTTTTTTTGTGAAGGAAATAAGAAGTGAAAAGTAAAATATTCAAAAAATGTAAGTGAACGCATGCATGCAACAGCACCTAAAAATGAGGAAAGAAAAACCACATACTTTTCACATATTTAGGTCTGAGGTGGCACCTGCCCCATTTTTCAAAAGAAAAGGGCGTAATTTCTGCAAAATAAGTAAACAAAGTCACCATTTCTAATTGAAGAAGTGATGCTTAAATTCTTCACCCCGAGTGTCACCCACCTTTTACTGCACCACTACACACATCTACCAGTCTGTCACTCAGTGATCAGCGCTTTGTTGAGGCACCAAGCAGAGGATCTTAGACCAATTCATTCAAGCATCATGTTAACAATAACGAGAAATGTTAATACCTAATTAGAACGAAGAAAAGTGAAATAAAAAGAGTAAATAAAATATAGCAAAAATAACAAATAACTACTTAACTAGATAAAAGAAACTGTTGCTTAATGAAACAAAGTATACCTTGAACAATCAGTTTACAAAATAAATAAAACATTTTCATTCTCATTAATCATTCAAATAAGTAAAAATTTATAAAGAAGAAAATATGGTTCAGTTCAACCAGCACCATTTTTTTTACGAGTAAAAACAGTTGTTCCACTCTAGGTTAGACAGAGCCAATTGCAACCATTAAGGGAGGATTCAAGAAGGCAACCCTCATCCCATTCCGTGACCTCAAAAGGTAAAAAGTAGTTCAGGAGTGGTAAAAATGAAAAAAGGAAGTGTCACATAGGGAAAATAAAAAGAAGGAGAAATTATAGCTTTTTTAATTAAATTTGTTTGATATGATGGTCAGGATAATATATCGAGCTTGCCCAAGGATAGATTCAAAAAGTTACATTGAAGAAGTAACTATACACGGCAATTCATCCATCTTTTTAAAGGTTCACTTGGTAAATTCAGAAATTGCAGACTCAAGTAGTCTGAGAGAGAGAGAGAGAGAGAGAGAGAGAGAGAGAGGGGGGGGCAAAATGGCGGGGTAGGGAAAATTCAACTTAAATCCCTTCTTAAAAAGTGCAGGTCTAGCTACACAGTTGGAAAGCTTTGTTGCTCTTCAAAAGGGAAGCAGGTGAGCTATCATTTCAAAACTGTTTCATCATACTTACAGAGTTCAATACAGTTTTTAAAGCCTGGTTTGCAGGGATGATAAATTCCCTAAGAAAATTCCTAAGCCTCATCAGTGGCGTAGCGTGCAATTCGGCAACGTCGCAGTTCGTAAATTTAAATCCATAAGGAAGATCGAACTCCAGGGTGTTCGGTGAACACCTTCGCATTCGACCTTTTACATAAGTTTAACTGGACAAATTATTAAGTTGCCAAATTGCACGCTATGCCTCTTGTGAAAAGAAAAGAAAACTCCAAACAATCAAAAAAACCTGATTTTGTTGCTCTAAATTTCATATTATGAGAAGAAGCAAGAACAAATTATGTTGACTTGGTGTGCTGTTGATAATTACAAAACTTATGGACCAGTTTTTCTAGGATTGTTGGATTAACTCTTGGGTCGATACTCCATCAAAACAGTTCACTATTTCTTAAAAATATTTCTGGACTCAAAGAAATTTCTGTATCGTAAATACACTTTCCGTCAATTTTTCTTTAACCTGCAAACCTCTCAATATATACTGCAAATTATTTGATGAATATGTTTAAACATACGTGTGATTAATCACACGTCAGAATGAGACAAGATTCAACAGAGCCGTAATGATACAGCTTTCTACTTCAACTTATGCCCTTAGAAGAGCAACCAAGAGTTTCTCAAAAATTCTCTCCTGAGAATTTTTTCCATTCTTGAAAGATGCTTAAGTTTTGATCAAAACTTATCTTTGTATATTAGACTGAACATGAAAATGTTTTAGCCCTCTTCTGCATCTTATTTGATAAATCAGTCAATTCGAAAGACAATTTTTCAGTAAATTCCTTTAAAGATTAAAAAAAACGATCCTGATTGATGAGATGAAAATCACTTACATGCATGCCCCCCTTCAAAACAAAACAAAAACAAAAACTAACAAAAAACAAGAACAAGGCTCTTAATCAGAGGCAAATAAAATCAGTTTGACTTTCATAAGGAGACAAAAATGGTGCTACTGAAAAGATAATAATTACTAATAGGTTTATTAGTTTACAATTTAAAACATATCAGACATATCATCATGAAAAACATTGTGCAGTCATCAATTACTCAAGGAAGAAAGTCCATTGAATGAGGAGTGTAACACAATGGCAGTGATGTTCACCTGACAGACAAAAATTTCAATTAAACATCCTTCTACTAATTCATTCCAATAAATTCTCTTTTTTAAAGGAGGGAGTAAATAATAATAAACAAGTATTTATCTTCTTGTTTCCTAGGAGGCATTTTAAGTAGAGAACCAAACAAATGGACATGATGGTGACATTTTTTTCCGACTCAACAATTCCGAGTTTTCTTCAAAATTATTATAGATTTTATCGAGATAAAAATGACACAACATTTTAATTTGCCCACGTTTCCAACATATTTCCTCAACATGATTGAATAATTTTTGCAATACAATTGACATAAACTGTCAAAATTATTGAGACTCGTAATTTTTTTGACTTCTCAAGTTGGGACTTTGAAAAGTGGTCACTGGAATTTTCTGTGAGAATTCTTTAAGAAAATTGGAGGCACGGTTGTGAAAACATTGCAAATTTATTGCAATTACCTGTGCATATGACAATTTTATTGCAAACATCATTGCATATGTTTTGCATTTTTTTGAAAAGTCATGTAATTCAATTCTATTAGGGTAAGCATTATTTTCTTTCTTTTAGAATTAGAACAAAAAAGCAAGCCCTCAGCTGTTTTGAACTCATTGATGTGCAACCAAAATTTATTTTTGATGCCTCAGAGAAAGCTGTCTGATGGATATCTTCAGGTTATTGAAATTTATATCCTGAAGTTGGACATTCAATTGACATTCTCAGAACAATCTCAAAAGTTCCCCCTCAAAACGTCCTTAGGACTTCTTCCAGAAATTCTTGGAAGAATGTCCATCAAAGGTGCTTCTGGATGGTAATGGAAAGTCTCTTGGACATTAGAGGGACCCTTCTACAGCTCTTCAATTCTTTGCTGGGCAGATTAAACAAGTTTGCAAGCTTTGAAATTTAGTGAATTTTCATTTCTCCGGTGAAGTATAAATGGGATGCCTCTGATTTATCCACGAGTCCTCCTCTTGCAGGCTTTCCAAAAAAAAAAAAAAAATTCATGACAATGAACAGGAAATTTCTTAGAGGTGGGAGCTCCATCAAAAAAGGGAACAAAAATATCACGTACAAATGAATTTTTAAGGATTGTATTGAAATGTTGACTTGCTGAGGAACTTGTCAATGCAGTTTTACAACAAAAGATACAAAAACTACATAGGTACTAAAAGTACTTGATGAATTTTATCAAATTTGTTGCTTCTCTGAATAAAAAGAAAAAATCAAATGAAGTAAGAATATTGGCACAAGGGAACATTGATAGCCAAAATGGCCTCTGATACAAGACATGTAAAACTGAATTTGGCAAAAAGTAGTTTGAGAAGCTAGCATGTGAAAATTGTTCCAAAAGTTTCACAGATTGTCACTTGAACAGTTAAAGAAATACGGATGCACCCTCTTCATTCATTCACATGATTTTTTTTTTTCCTGGAAGAAGTGGTAGCCACAAATTGTCCAACAACTCAGTCGCAACAGAAAAAACGAGGGCGACCAGTTATATTTCAATTTTTTGTCTACTGTTGTACAAGTTTGACAGCATTTTACAACAGGCTTTTTGCAGTGACGCAACCGGGTTTATCATCTGTCTCTTCTATTTTCCCTATGGATGTATGAGTTGAAAAAGGATGAAAGAAGGAGGTTTCATCTCCTTGTCTATCCTTGTCTGACATACATGTATTGATGGAGAAAGGAGAGAGATTAGGGAATTTCTCTCTGTTGCACCACTGGATTTACATAGTTAAGATACAAAATGACCTTCAAATCATGTGTCTAGTCATGACTATTTTTTGCCAACCAATAATACAAAATTCTTGATCGTAATTTTACTGAAAGGGTAAATCAACAATTAAGAAATCGGGAGAGCAATTTACAGGTAATCGACACATTGATTAGACTAATTTTTTTTTGTTTTTTTGTTTTTTTATTTACGGGCCAATTCAATTGAGTACCTAAGTTGAAATGTGTTAAAAATATTGTTCATCATCACTTCCGTCACGCAAACACTCATTTCTTCTTCATTCAATTGGAGGAAATTTCATATCAATTTCCACCAATTTTGGACTTTTCCTTTAATTGTTCTGCAAAGTCCAGAAATTCTCCGTCACATTTGTGCAGTGGAGTCTTCATCGCCCTCTTCTAGAGTAACCTGAAATCGGATACTACTATCTTGCGGTGGGTTCGAGTTCAGGTTGCTTCCTATTTTATCACTATCTGCTTCACCCTCTTCGCCATCACTATTAAGTCTATTCTCTCCTTCATTAACTGGTGGGCTGGGAGGGATCATGCCTAGGAAAATTAACAAAACAAGCAATCAATGAAAAGAAAAGAAATTATGAATTAATTTGAGGCATATAGGATCAATAGGGCTAAAACCACTTCCTGACCAACATGAGTGATTAGTGGAATGTTGTCAAATCTTCTCTGCTCGAGGTGACAATGTTTTCAGTTCTGATCAAAATTGACAAAATTCACATCTTATAAGTGGTTTAACTTTTTCAATACTACACCCGAGTTTATTTATTTTCTTCATTAGATCTCTGATCTACCTCACATCATTTAAATTTTTTATTGACATCAGAAGCTAGGTTCTTCAAATTTTTGACATTAGCAGAATAGTATTTTGTTGAGTGCCTTCAACTAGAAGAATAAGCAAAATCAACACCATGGAGAAGGAATAACTAACTACTCATTTAATTTGAGTGAACAAGCGGAGACTTGTCTTCCTAACCTGGTAGTCAAAGGGTTAAAGCGCAATTTAGGATTAATCCTTTCATGAGTCAGAATAAAAGATGCCATAATCATAAAAATAATACATAATATTTCAATAGGAAAACTAAAAAACTCATTTTCTACAGTGCTTGTGTGGTTTAGTAGTCTGATATGATAAGAAAACTTTGGCCTGAAGCAACGAATTAGGTTTTGCCCAAAACTTGCTGTCAAGACGAGTGGCTTTGCAAGTTGATACCTTTCCAGGGGTTTTTAAGTCATTATCAAGTGTCTTTGAGTCTTTCCAAAGTTCTTATATGAGGAAAAATGCCTCGGTTCTTTTCTCAGCATTTCTAGTCCTCATGGTTGCTTTCGTTCTCAAGAGATTCTAAAACCCATGTTCTCTCTGAAATAAGGATCAAAATCCATCAGTTAAGATCAGACGTGGCTATTTCAAAAAAACAAACAAAAAAATTTTAATTAAGACCCTCTTGAAAATGTCAGGTCTAATTATTTATGCGAGTAACTTTCATTAGAGTAGAGCCATGGTCGAAGAAATTTCATTTTGTGGCCAAAAAGTGACCACAGTTTTTTTTTTTTTTTTGTTTTTCCAAAAGTTTGAAAAAGTAGAGTCAACCGCTATGTAAGAATATTTCTAGGGACTCTAGAGAGAGAGGGTACAGAAAGCTGATATAATTGAAAGTAAATTAAAGTTCGCACTTACTTTGGTACCAGTCTCTGTTTTCTTCTAACATATCTAATATATCTTGGGCATCAGGATGAACAAGATCGGCCCAAGTTTCCCAAAGAGGATGAACAATATAATCTATGAAACCAACCTGAAAAAAGAGAAAAAAGATTATGCACAGGAAAGTAAAAAAGAAAAACAGAAAATCAATATGCTGGTAAATTTTTTTTTACTTCCTAGAAGAGAAAAAGACCAGTTTTAATTCGTTCCCAAAAACGTAAGAATGGTTGCCTTCTCTCCCACCAAACCAAATTTTTAGTAGATTTGGGTGAAAAAAAGGACAATTAAATTGAGGCGTCTTCAGTAAAAGGGGGTTTATGGCGGAATCCCCTTTAGGACTAAAACGTTTTGATCGATTCTTAATGAAAGACTTTATAATTCAAGTCAATGCTATTATATTTTTTTGGGCTCTCAAGAAGCACTAAAAAAATTAAAAATCTTCAATACTTGTAGTAGCTAGAGTATTAAATGCATCAAGGGGATTTACAAAATAATTTAAAGTAACAGTTGATAGAATGAAAGTTGCAAATAATAAATCTCTTTGCCTCTAGGATAAGGGGCAAAAACTGATAAAGTGTTTTACTTCCATGGCTAGGATCCGGTTTATGGACTTGGACTTCAATAGGTTTATACTAGGTACTAATTTCACTTACTTGAGATTTTTCAATTGTTGCACTATGACGATCACACATTGGACTAATGTCGAGATTCTGCTCCCTTTCTTTGTCACCTTGCTGGAAAAATTCTTCCATCAGCAATTCTACCCACCTCCTGTAGAGCGGGAGCGGTTTTGTTGGGTTACTAAGGTCGGCACAATGTACTAAATTCTCTAGTACCTGAAAAAAAAAAAAGACCAAGAGATTAAAAAATGAATTGGTTCAGAGAAGAAATTCAAAACCCATCCCATTAATTTTAAGGCGGAAGTTTATTTCTTGAGTTGGTTCATGGAGCTTGGCAGTGTAATCACTAGACTTTTGCATAAGGGATGTGAGATCCTACATCAGAAATTTAGGGGACATCCTACATTGTTAGTAGGGCGTTCAGGAGCTTCCCTGGAAAATAATTTCTGAATTTGTCAAAATTGACTGACATCAGTATTACCTGCCTTAATTTCATATCCATCAAACGCCACTGCAATCACAAGTAGTTATTCATCAGTGAAGGCAGAAAAGATCTATTTGACCTGAATATTGCTCGTTTACTTATAATTGATTAATCGGCAAGGAAAAACTTTTTCTTAAAACAACTCTTACTTTTTCTTAACTACCTATCCGCTATCCACTATTTTATCTTGAACTTCTCCACAGGTCAACAGTTTACCTGCCTCGTTGATGAGTATTAGTGATGTTAAATAATCAATGAAACAAATAAAATTGTAAGAAATTTTTTTCCCAGGCTGAAAAATATCGTCAAATAGAGACATACTTATTGACTTACTTGGATTCTATCAGTGTAGTTGTCCAGCAACAGCACCCCTGATCCAGCGACTTTTTTTGTTTCAACCATTGTTTTCAGATCTGCTAACAAGCTCATGTGTTTAGACATGTCAGTTGACAATACCTGTTGAAAAAAATAAAATAGGTATATAGAATTTAAGTTCAAAGTATGTACTTAAAATGATCGAAAAAATGAACCTAAAGGTGAACGGGTAACCTAACCTAACCTAACCTTAGGTTTCACAGCGTGCTAGGCGGACAGACCTCATGTCTCTGGAACTGCGTGACTCTTTACCACCTAAAAAAAATCAGTCCCACAGGATACAGTTACTTGTAGGTAGGTATTTTGATTGCAATACAGCCTGATTACGAAACCAATGCAGCTTCAACTGATTGAACTATCTTAAAAGCGCTGCAAATTTTAATTAGTGAATTACTTTTTGCTTGTACTCTACTCGGCCTTCATTAATGGCCGATGGTGGTGGTGTTGATTTGGTTCCTCAGCTACGATTTTTTTTTGCTCAAGCCGACCAGCCCTTTTGGCCCATTAGGAAAAGTACGGGTAGTCCCACCTGCCAGTCCGCATCTGTATCCAAACTATCTAAGTATGAAAGACGAAATTTTCAATAGCAACTTGTTGATGCTATCTATCACCTTAAAAAACGAAACTTCTGAACAACGTGGTAGGTGCGCTTTTAGGACATGTCTCCCTCTTGCTTCTTCTACGCAAACAAGACCAAAACTATGTTGCTATCCGTTTCAGGTCAGTAGGTGTACAGTAATATGGACCACAGACAAAATGTCTACTTTTTTTGGCCTACTGACAAAATGTCTACTGAGGTATGTCTACAAAAATAACGTCTACTTTTGAAAATGACCATATTCTTAAAACGTCTACATACCTAGGTATTTTAATAACAAAATAAACATCCCCCGTTTATTAATGCCTCTTTTCTAAAAATGTCCACTTTTTCGTCCACTGGACAACAATGTCTACAATTTTTTAACAGAATTAGAAAATATAATATAAATTAGTTTACTCCCCTCACTCATAGATCTTTGAAATGTTGAATTATAAATTTTGAAGACAGCATCACAGAAATCTGATTAATTCAATGTAGAATTCGCAAAATTAAGACCAACATTTAATTCACTCAGTATTAAAATTGAAAAGAGACAATTTTGTCATAAGGAAGAAGGCTGAATCAAAAAATACATTATTCGATGAGAAATGTTACAAAATTGAAACAAAAAGTTTACACAAGTGATTTATATAGTCTGACAACTTCGTTGCACGCCTGAACACTATGACAACCATTAAAATAATTATCATTCAAACTATCGATAATCAAATATTTAATTCTTTCTTATTACCAGCACGCTGATTTCTTTTCCACATGTCTATTTATATAAATTGTACACAATGTTGTCTTGTAGACGATTTCGTAAAAAGAAGTGGAAATATTTCAAAAGAGGACAAAGGTAATATACTGGGGACATTTAATTTGTTGACATTAGCTCTTTACAGACCAGATTAGTTTGAAAGACCCCGCAATCTACCGTTTATATAAGGTTAGTTAACTGTTCGTACTCGGGAGAGTTGGAATTGCCTATGCAATAAATTGAAGGCGCTAAGTGAGACCTTAGTTTGTAAGTGTCCACATCGAGAATCGCATTTATTTGGAATCATGAGCCTTAACAATGTAAAATAGACTAGAGAAAAAAAACGAGTATTCTCGGGCTTGGTCCATAAGTGGTTAAAGATGTAAGTAGACGTTTTTAGTAGGTATGTGGTCATTTTTCAAAGTTGACATTTTTTTCGTAGACACACTTCCATAGACATTTTGTCAAGAGACCAGAAAAAGTAGACATCTTGTCCGCAGTCCATACTATTGTAGACCTACTGACTGGAAACCGTGCTATCAGGGGACCGCTACCAGACTGTCACCCAAAATTATCTCATTGGAAGCCTTGTAAGGGCCCCAGAAAGCCTAGTTCTGGTGCTGGATAATTTGGTACCAAGTGAGAAGTAGGTACCTATTTACATGCAACTTGCTGCTAATGAAGAAAATTCTTACCATATCAATGACCATTTTCCTAAGGGTTTGTTTCTGCTTTTTACTGAGATTAAGGAAAATATCGCAGCCTTCATTTTGTAACAATTTGAATGCTACAGCCAAATGATGATTCTCCAGAACAGATTCGTCATTGTACATCAAAGCCAGCTCTGAACCTAGAAACAAAGTCAAAGAAATGAAGTTATTTGGACAGCTCAAACAGCTCTGAAATTTCGAACCAAAAGAAAGTTTGTACCACAATAGCTTAAATTTAAATAAAACTACGTTGGTGTTTCGGTGCTATCTCTTTGTTTGTCTTACAATTAATGTCAAAAAACATTTTGAATTTATCTCAACGCAACGACAGAGAAGTCGGCGAAACGTCAAACTGTCATTGTCGCTTGATACTTACTGGAATTAATAAGGAACTGATTGGTCAAGCCCGGGTGATCGACGTCATGGATTGTCGCTGCGAATAAGGCCGCAGTAATCTCTAATGGAGTAAAAACAGACTGAAAGCAAAAAGAAAAGAAACAAAAGAAACCATTAGATTATGTTGAAAATGAGAACGTCGAAGAAATTTACCTTACGTTTAACATTGTAAAGTTGTAACTAGACTTAAGCATATTCATTATCCTTTATGGGTAAATAGCCCTCTGAAACAACCACTAAATACTAAAAGCGTTTCAGGCGAGGAGAGGTGGAGAGGGTTGGTGAATTGATGATGTCTGTAGGTACAGCGATTAGCGGTGTCGGGGACCGGAGAGAGCGAGAGATTCGGCGCGCGGCGGCTCTCGCTCTCCTCAGGCGGACCTACACGAGTCCACGCGCTTGACTGGCTCGTTTCAAAAAATGTAGGTCCTATCCATAAAGCCGTCTTTTTTTTATGTCCACAGACGTTCGCAGTTCGCAAAACGCGGTCAGGAAATTATCTGTTCTCATGAAAGAATCTCATTGCATCTAGTCTAATTTGAATCTTGAAACCTTCCCGCATTATTTCCTTTGCGGTCCACGAACGTTCGCATGCTTTTGAGCTTCCTTGTGGACCGCGGAACTATTTTCATCCGCCCGTCCGCAGTGAACAATTGTGGACATAAAAAAAGACGACTACAGTGAGGGAATCGAGCACCTGTATTTCTCAAGGGACCTCATCCGAGGTCATCAGTTTCCGTGGGTTGATTGGGTACTGGTTCTCAAGACGTGTGCGCAGACGACGAAAACTATGCTCTGCGCATCAGGGCCGGATTTAATGCGGGGTGACCGGGGCCCCCACCACAAAGCAGGTACCCTTTTTTTGTATTGATGGTTGATGAACTTCCTTTTTTCTATCATTACAATACTGTAACAGTCCGGCAATGTTGGAAGTGAAGCTTTTTGTAAAATAATTAACCCTTAAAAAAATAAAGAAACATTAAAAAATACTAACGAAACTTTAAAAATTATTAACGACTTTTTTACCAGGGTAATAATTTACTTATTTTACTCGATATGCCTTTAAAAGTAGGGACTTTATAATTTATTATTCCTAAGATTTACCGGGAGGGGGGCCCCCACCAAAGGTCCGCCGCCCCGGGGCTCTCTGTAACCTAAATCCGGCCCTGCTGCGCATTTACACGAAGAACTATCAGATTTAAAGCTCTCTGATATACGAACTGTAGCTTCGCAAATTGCATCGTGGATAAGTTTTCTTATGAAGTAGGAAGAGAGGTGAGTGGCAAAATCTGTAAATGAATGATAATTTCTCTCGAGCCCAGCTGGATGATACATCCAGCGAGATAATATACCCACATCGCGATACATTTCCATTTAAGCAACAACGCGATTTCCTGGCGTCGCGCATCGCCTACAAACTCAAGAAAGTCGTATTCTTCACATTTGAATCAATGGAACCGTAAAATCAATGTGTAGAGCAGAATCAATGTTAACTTTATGAATTTTTTCACCCAAGTTGACAACGCTGTGATGACCCTGCGTCTGTGAGCCACGTGAGGCGAGAGAGCTCCCCGTTTCCCCTTGATTCATTCGTCAAAATCTGACTTTTCATTCATCACTATCCCCCTTCTACCCCCCCCCCCCCCCCCCCACGTTACGAAAATACAACGTCTCGGTCGTCCGTTGACCGATAACCCCTAGCAGCCTCGCGCTCGCGTCCAACGCGCACGAGCGGATGAAATTAATGGGTGGATTCGTTTGGATATCCACCGGGACATCGTTCCGTTGCGTTGTAGAGAAGATTATAGATAGTACTATTTGCAGTGTTCATAAATAGATCTGCCGAAACACTGGCAATGAGTTCTGTAATCTTTCTTTGTCCATCGCACCGGTCGTGGTGCCACGACCCGTTGAACGGTTGAATATTCAAAAGCAAAGATCGTGATTATGATACCAAAGGAGAGGGGGTGAGGAGCAGAGAGTTTTAGGGCCGATTGAAATAAACTTGACGGAAACATTTCCGCTATTGGATAAAATCGAGACTTTATATTGTCTCATTTCACCGATTGCAGAGCATCGAATATTGCTCGGGAATAAAATACTTGTAAATATGCTACTTGAAATCCAAAAAGTGCCTTCAAAATTGCGTCTATGCAAAACCAACCACTGGTGCCGTGGTCACCTTTTGAAATATCTGTTCGTATGTGAGTGAGAAGGTGTTGCATACGCAGAATTTTGAAGGAACTTTAGAGCTCAGTATATTTTAAACAGAGCGCCTTCAAATCACCGTGTATGCAGCACCATCTCCCTCTTGCACGAATAGTTATCTCAAAAAGTCACCTCTGCGCCAGTCGTTGGTTTCGCATAAACTCAGTTTTGAAGGCACTTTATGGACTCTTACAACTCAATCATCTCATGATTAGAAAACGGCTGTAGTTTACGTGTAAATAGTGTTTCTTAATCCGACCATCAGTTCAGCGCTATTGAGCTAAAAATTATTCCCTGGTGAAATTATCAGATTTTTAAACTTTAATTTTGATGAGTGATGGCGTGTGTTAGTTTCAATGGGGGCTGGAATGATGCAGCTTAGAGTTATCTAAATGGACATTATTTCGCCACGGACATAAGAAAGATTGAATTTGATGGAAACCTTGTAGGAGTTGTAGGGCAGTAAAGTTGGTACCATTAACGTACCTCAAGAGCTGGCGAATTGAGTAATACATTAGTTGATTGCGTAACATCAGCGGCATGTGTACTATTATGAAAAGGATTATCTTTTACATAGTGGTCCTCCAAGGTCATCATGAAATTTATGAATGTTTTCGCAGGAATCATGAAAGTTTTCAGAAGATCTCGTGCCTGGAAAAAGAAGAAAACATAAATTAATTAAAATTTAAATGGGAAAATGATATTAAACAAATGGTCGCAGCAAAAAGGCAATCATCAGTTGTTTCAGAATAAAAAGTTCAAAAATTTGGACCCACTTGTCTTGGCTTATTTACAGGAGGGCGGGACTTTACAGATTTGAAGCGTTTAGTTGATTAAAGATGGTCTATACTAAGTTGAAATAATTGTATCATGTTTTCTTTTTAAATTAGGAGAGAAACTATTGGTTTTCCCTATCTCCCACCACAAAAAAAAAAAAAAAAAAAAAAAAAAAAAATCTGCCACATTTATGCAGCTGGCGTCAACCCTCTCCCCACCTTTGTTGACATTGATATAGTAAGCAAGGATTGAATGCGATTAAAAAAGGGGATGGGAGGTGGAAAGCTCGTAACATGCTTGAGATAAGGCTCGGAAGATTCGTTCACTTTCCAATTCTTTGAACGACTCTTATTGGTCATATGATTGTTTTAAAACGATTTGTTCCGCTGAATCTTGATCCTGGTCAGTTGAGTCGTTCTAGAACACGAGTTTGATCAGACGAAATGAATCGAATGAACAAATCATCTTGATCATCAAGTCCTAAGAGTCAAGGATCATAGGAATCGATCCTTTTTGAGACACGATTCTTCCGAGCACTAGCTTGATAGGTACGCCTATGCGATCAATGGGAACCTTTTTATTTTTCCTTAATTTCGATTCAACGATAAAAAACACGGTACAAAACTCGACATTTTTCGAAAAATTATATTTTTTTGAACGCACAAGCCTACAAATGGGGCTTTTGCAAACTTTTGCTATAAACAAATGAAAAGGTGGATCTGAAAAAGTAACCAGCGAAAATCAGAAAGATCACACTCAAAAAGTCTAAAATTCAGTAATAAACTCAGAAAACAGCTGCGCAAACGGCAAGATCGTATTGGCGGTGCTACGCAGCTACGCAAGTATCATGGGAGATTCCTGTCTCATTTGTCACTTTCTCTACGGAAACACAGAGATATGTCTCAAATTAGATAGGAATCTCCAACGATACCTGCACATGCGTAGCTCCACCATTAAGCCCGACTCTGGGAGTGAATTTTGTAATTTGTTGTAATTTTTATAGGTTTTTGAGCAAGAATCAATTCTTCAATCACATATGTAACAAAAGTTTGCAAGAGTCCCATTAAGAGGTATCATTCTCTACAATTAATTGTTAAAAGAAAGGGAAGGGGGCTATTTCGCTCTCTCTCTCTCTCTCTCTCTCTCTCTCTCTCTCTCTCTCTCTCTCTCTCTCTCTCTCTCTCTCTCTCTCTCTCTCTCTCTCTCTCGCATGATAAAGAGAGCTGCGAACAGGGGAGGGGGTGGCGGTGTTGTTGAAGGTACAAGGGAAGTATGAGAGGAATGAAAAGGAGAGAAGGAGTGGGGAGGAGGAATGGGGAGGAGGAGTGGGGAGGAGGAATGGGGAGGAGGAGTGGGGAGGAGGAGTGGGGAGGAGGAGTGGGGAGGAGGAGTGGGGAGGAGGAGTGGGGAGGAGGAAAAGTTGAGAGCAGGGCACTTTCGAAGAATTTCCAATTCGCTTGAAAATCGCACGAGGACGGAAAACTTTTTGATCCGTCAAAATAATCCTTTCGAATGCAGACGCACGTTGCAATTGCGGCCGCCCAGTTGCCACAATGTGCGGCAAAATTTCTACACTCCCTAAGTAGAAAAATGTAAGGAAAATTCAAGACCTGGCAACGCAGGGTGATTTGTGTCCTATTACAGCCGATTAATTTCCACGTAATCTTGAAAAGAGGACCCTCGATGGAAACTCAGCTTCCACTCCTCCTCCGTTCGAGATTGTATAAATACAGAGCGCTTCATTTCAAGGAAACGACAGGTTTCTGAGCCGATTTTTCAAGTAAAAATAATACTCCCCCCTCCCTCCTGCATGAATATGGGTTTTAAACCTCTATAGCACAGTGTTATGTAGCTCCAGGTAACAACGGAAATACATTTATTTTCGGGAAATTCAAAAATATCTGGGACCAAATAATGTTACGGCTTGACGGTCCTCCGAAAGACATTGGATGGTGCGCACGTAAGTATGATTTCGTGTGGTTTATACCCCCCGTAAAGTGTTCACCGATCATCTGCGTGCGGGACCGTGAGAACGTATAACATTATTTGGTCCCTGGTTGCATCTCAAAATTCTCAGAAAATTTAGCCCAGGAAATTATTAATAGGTTCAGTGCTAGTTTGCATCAGAAAAAATAATTCATGTGATAGAGGGTTAAAATGCCTCCTCTTTGAGCTATACGATTTTTCAAAGTTCGGGAAAAAAATCTAGATTTTTGAAAACTTTTATAGATACCTAACTCTTTTTTCACAATTTTCAAAAAACTAAAAAAATCGTAAATCAGAGGGGAAGGATTTTACGACCCATATTCGTGGGGGGGGGGGGACTGAATTGTTTTGACTTGAAAAATCGGCTTAGAAATTTACTGACGTTAACCCTGAAACGCTCTGCATATACAGTATACTATGCATTCGTCGCGGGTAAATGACAATCCTAGGCAATTAGCAATCGGCATACAATTTGCTTTGGCAAAGAACACATTGAAACGAGCACATTGATATCCACAGATGAAGTTTTTCTCAGCTGGTCCTCTTTTAATAAACTTTTAAAGCTATTAAATACAGGTGTTCAAACACTCTTCATCTAAAACACCGACACCGTTGGTAAAGAACTAATAAAAAGAAACCTAATCTGATGAAATAAGCTAAAGTAAATATTCTGTAGTTATTCAAGTAACTATTCTGCAAGTCAACATTACGCCTAACCTGAATGTTTTCTGACCATAAAAAAACGGTGCCCTCTTTGCCTAGGCAAATCGCAAGCCGATTGCTATATAATTGCCTAGGGTTGCTATTTGCTTGCGACACATATATAGTATACATATCTGCTGGATAGGTGCGGGTGAAATTTAATCCTTCGTTTGATTTCAGACGATCTCTCATCAATTCATTATGAAATTATGAAGCATTCAGCTCGCAGAGCCGCGCGTGGCTTTTCAATTGCGCTGTCACCCAAATTCGTGGATATTCAGCCGTCCGTCTACTTCAAGTCTGCTACTCGGAATGACAGGCTTTGCATTGAATTTCATCGAACTGAACGCTCGACGGTAGAACAATATAAATAGCGAAACATCTGAGCAATGCACATTGTGGGATGGGGGGGGGGGGGTTAAGAAATGTATTAAGCTGCGATAACAGAGACAATTACGAAAGTCAAAAAGGCCAGTTTTTAGTCCTGAAAATAATCAAAATTGAAGATGGAGTAATAATATTTTATGATTGGCTTCTTGTCAGTCTAGAATACATCAATACCTTCCCGGAAGAGAATCATAAACGCCAATGGGGCTCTTGCAAACTTTTGCTTCAGGGGATTGAAGAGTTGATTCTTGCATAAAGACCAGTAAAAACGACGATGAGTACACTAAAAAATCACGAAATTCACGCTCTGAATCGGGCTTAATAGCGGAGAGACGCCGGTATCATGGGGAGATTCCTAGCTAAGTTGAGACATATCTCTGTGTTTCCGTAGAGAAAGTGACATAATAGACAGGAATCTCCCATGATACCTGCGTTGAGCCGCCATTACAAACTTGCCTTTATAGCAGTTATGTAAGTTTATTACTAAATTTTAGACTCTATCAGTGTGATTTTCGTGATTTTCGCTGGTTTTTACATCAGATGGTCCTCAGATTGGACTATTCATTTGCTCACAGCAAAAGTTTCCAAGAGCCTCATTTTCTACCCACAGCCCTGAGTCATAAAGGAAACAATAATATAATAAGCGTGGTCAGTAAATATGCCAATCTAAAATTTGGAATACCTATACTCAAAGAGAGTGTACCATGGGAGGTTTTGAATGCTACATCAATTAAAGAATAAATCAATTAACGGAGGAGGGAACTTTACAGCCGTTTTGGACACCACATTTGGATCATACTTCGAATATATTACTTTCGCAATGACTTTTGCGACACATTTTTCCTGCGAGGTGATAAGGAAGAAAATCGAAGAAGCTTTAGATAATAAATACCAATTATTAAGCTATTGACCCCCCAGCCCCCTCGTAAATAATCATATTTTTCAAACCACGAAGCATGAAGTATCTCAGCTCATTTTTGTAAAAAATGGCGCTTGTGACACCCTATCTAATAACGCTTCGATACACTGGGAAGGCGTGAAAACCTTTCAAACCAACGGTCAACGATTTGCGCAATCACGAAAACGGGAAAAGTATTTACTTAGGGCGTATCAAGAACAAATTCCAGCGGATGGGATTGAAGTTCAATATTTGCCCATTTTTTGACACTTTCCTCTCTCTTTTGGCGTTTTCTCAGGGACTACAGAGGGGAAGCCCGGCGCTCCTCCCGGCCCCCTCATATACTTCAATACGCCCTTGGTAGATACTTTAAGGGCTATTCAAAGGGTATTTGCAGTCCATTTTCAATACTTCTGACCATTCAGCTTCATTTGACACTTTCCTTTCGCTCCTTTTTTCTCAAATAAGACTCAAAAATAAATATCGAATCAATTATTATTAGGGACAGAGCGTCAAATTCTCGGATTGACTTTCGGCGAAAATCCAAACTATACAGTCATTATCGAATCAATTATTATAAGGGACAGAGCGTCAAATTCTCGGATTGACTTTCGGCGAAAATTCAAATTATACAGTCATTATCGAATCAATTATTATAAGGGACAGAGCGTCAAATTCTCGGATTGACTTTCGGCGAAAATTCAAATTATACAGTCATTATCGAATCAATTATTATAAGGGACAGAGCGTCAAATTCTCGGATTGACTTTCGGCGAAAATCCAAACTATACAGTCCAGTGGCGTAGCCAGGAATTTTTCTAGGGGGGGGGGGTCCGGGGTCCGAAAATTGTCAAGGGGAGGGTCCAAAGATACTAATTTGGTTAAATTTGTCTGAAAACGCAAAAAATTACCTTTTTTTTGGACAAACTTTGCTGTCAAGGGGGGGGGGGGGGGTCCAGACCCCCTGGACCCCCCTTGGCTACGCCACTGATACAGTGTCATATAAAAAAAGTAGCAGTAGTAGTAGCGTAGTGTTGTCCCTAAATTTTTATTCTTTACCTTTATTGTAAAAGTTTCAAGGCATATGGCCACAATAATTTTACGTTTTGTGCCTTTGTACGGCGGGCGATAGGTGCTGTCACCGCCAGTTTTTGGTTACATAAGGCATTGTTTCACAGGGACGAACGTATAGATATGACGGCTATGTTCCAACCCAGTGCCGAACTTTCTCAGCGTCGCGTCGCGCCGTCACGTTGCGTCGGGGGATGCAACAGACTATCTCGATAAAAAGCTCTTTGGCTCATTTAAAATAGATATGCCACGGAGAACCAACATTTTTAAACTCCATTTCTCTTTGAAGTAAAATTGCATTTTTAAAGAAGAAATCCAGTTTTGTGAATTATGGAAGTTATCGAGGACTTGAATGTTAGCTGCTGTTCTTTTACGTTGGATAGGAAAAACTCCTGACTTGAAATTTAAGAAGCTACACAGAGTGTACTTGAGTATATTCGTGGTTCGGATGTCACTTATTGAATAACGCCGCGTCTCCAACTCGCCAATCATACAAAAAGCGGATATCAGCGAAAAGCTCCTTCATTTTATATCAAAAGGATGCCACAGGGTGGGAGTATAGTTACTTATCTATTGAACATAACGCCAAGCAGTTTTCCACTAAGTGCTTGCTGTCTAATTGTGAGTAAAGCACTCACTCCATGTTATGCTTTTTTCATACATCAAAAATTGAAGGCGCTTTTCTCCGAGCGCGCACCACCGTGTAAGGTGTTCCGGGCGACTTTTATCTCTTGCGCCTGGCTCCGGCAAATAATTGCATGAGCGGAAAGAACGTCATTTTGACGAATTGAAGACATTAGCGGGAGAGATGTAGTTGGGATCTTCCTTTCACTCGAAAGTTTTCTCATTTTGTCGCGAAGAAGGATGCCAATTTGAGAGGAATAATCTTAATACTTACTTGGAAAACAGAATATGCTACGCATGTCAAAGGCCTAGTATTCGAAAGCTCGGAAATTCTAAAGATGTCGATTCCCCATTTCTCTATTTCAGCTAGTGTCTGGAAAGGAGAAAAAAATAAACATATATTATCAGCTTTTTTACCCCCGTTAAAGATAAAGTCAGTGTTCAATCTTTACGGTGAGAACCTCTTAAAAGAGAACTAGAAACTTTCCCAAATCTGCTGCAATGGCAGCTCGTGCAGAGAGAGAGAGAGAGAGAGAGAGAGAGAGAGAGAGAGAGAGAGAGAGAGAGAGAGAGACATATTACCAAAAGCACAATGATTAGATCGATCTGTTATCGGAATTCTGATATTTGCGCCATGCTCGAAAGTTTTCTTGAGAAACACCAATATTTTCTGGTAAAAGAAGAAATAATAATTCTTCGGTCGACATTTCGTTGTGCTACTGGTAATTTTGGTTAGAATTTAGAAATTATTTTTTCGGTCATACAACTTGACAACACTGCACTACTTTTCCTCCATTTATATATATGTATAAATAATCGATTCCAAGTGAGGCTGCTAGACTCACCAAGAATCGCTAGTTTTACCTACGTACGTTTAACAGAAGCGAACTCACTGTTGCCAGATTGTACGAGCCGCCGTCACTAATTCACTCTATGGGTATAGGTCTGTTTTACAAGACTTTGGATCATTAGAGATTTGCAGATTATAGAAAGAACCAAATATTACTTTTTTTATAGTAGGTATAAGTGATCTTTGGAAAAAAATATTGACTGGCGAGACTATGTTTTTTGCGTGTGACTTTCATGTGACAAGAAAATGTAAAAAGTAAGAGCTCATTTTTAGGTAAGAGGTCATCAAGTTCAATTGTAATATTATTCGGACATTTTCGGGAATTCCTTTCTTCTAAACTTAATATGAAGTAAAATATTTAGTTCTTCAGTTGAGGTAGTCTATGGTGTAATTATGAAAGAAAGACGCTTACTTTTCCTAAATCTTCCTCGTGCTTGGTTTCCACGCCGTATTTTGGTAACTTTTCACCGGTGAAGCTGTTTGTATGAGTAAGCGGTCGCTTCACACCTGATATGCAAGACATAGGCACTGCTCTTTGGGGTCTGTCATCTTTCTTCGCAATCCGTTCCCCTTCAACTGCTAAAGTTTCTTCCACTCGGAAAGAGGGCAAGTCCAATTCCTGTTGCTTGTCTGTAACATAAACAAACAACAACACCATTATATGTCTCCTCCTTTTGACAGCCATCATTGATGACACTCAAGAAACATAATCATTTTACGTCTCCATAGAAGAACAACCAAGATTCTGATTGATTTCTCCTTTAACAATAACAATTTGAATTTTTTTTTACGACGGTTGATCACTGACCAAGGCGTGCTTTATTATTAGTCTATATGTTGCTGAAGTCATCGATGTAGATTGATCAGGGCGAGAAATTTTCAAATTTTTATATTTTAAGTAATATACTCAGAATTTTGGTTATTCTTGGGAGTTACAGAGAACCACAGAACATGGAAATATACAGAAAATCGACAATTCGCCGCGAAATTCAGTATATATACACAAGCGCGCAATCTTAATAGTTATTTGCTTTTGATTTATCATGCATCAAAGATTCAACGACGCAGCTAAAATCTCTCTCTCATTCGTAGCGTGATTGTTCATTCATTTAGTCAACCACTCATAATGATTTTAGGCCACTCGAAACTTAAAAACAAAACTCTAATAGAACTCTAGAGGGAACAGAACGCTCTCCACTCTACTCAATACTCATCATCACACGTGCGATAATACTGTAGCGTGCAAGATTAATTTTTAAAGTTATCAATTTAGATTCTTCACGCTTATGCAAAATAACCCTCCCCCCGCCCCCTCTACAATCAAAACAATAATTGAAAAACAACACAATTGGAAGTTTTTCGATCCTTTGCATCGAGCGGAAAGATTGGAGAACAATGACAATATTTATACTATTTCCCAGTGCATTAAAAGTTGTTTACTTTCATTTCCTCACTGCACCAATATTCATTTCCAGGTGTTTAATACACTGAAGAAGACCAAAGCTTTAAGAGGCGCAGCGCGGTGATTCAAAGTCTGCAGAAGTGTTCTTTACACATATCGATACCTACTACCTCAGTTTAAACCTACGGAAAACAATCGCGGTCCTTTGGAACCACCTTAATAATGGATACTTTTACTTCTAAACCTTCACTGTCTAAATGAAATCTCTCTACAAGGAATTAAATTTCGCTTTCCCTCTGTTTAAAAAAATAAACTGTAGCGAATACCTAACGAACACTTTCTCACATCAAATTTAATCTGGGAGAGACCCCCAGACCCCCTTAAATATACAGGAGGAGAACCCCAGACCTCCCTTAAATATTCTGGGGGAAACCCCCAGACTTCATTGAATATACGGGGGGAAAACCCCAGACCCCTCTCATTTTCTGGGGGAGACCTCCAGACCCCCTCTTAAATATTCTGGGGGAAAACCCCCAGACCCCCTTTAAATATTCTGGGGGAAAAACCCCAGACCCCCTTAAAAATTTTGGGGGTAAACCCCATACCCCCCCCCTTTACTGGAAGAACCCATCAATTCCTATTGGTTTGTTTCAAAGAAAGGAATTTTTTCTCATTCACTTCACTTATTTCGTTACAAAAAGAAGACATATGTAGATGGATTGCGACGAACTTGCAATTTAGTGGTTTTTGTTTTTTGTTTTTTGTTTTTAAAAATTAATGAGCGTGTGAATTTAACAATTCAATAGTGACGCTGTGATCGACGTGATAGAATCAACCAACGTGGCAACACGATCCTTATTCTAGTAAACAACTCGATAGGGAGAGCGGGGCGACCAATCTCGATAAATATCACGAGTGAATGAAAAATTAAAAGTGTCTATTAGTCGAAGGCCACGGTCGTAACTATCGCGCAGCCACGGCCCACAATGGCATAGAAAATGACATTTGAAGAACAAACGAGAAGAAAGAAAATTAGGAGAAAAAATGCAAAACAAGTAGAAATATGTAAGAAATTTGTAAAGTATTTATTTTTAGTAAGTATCTATTTTTATTTTTATTTTATTTATTATATTTTTTTTTTGTTTTTTGTTTTTTTTTTTTTTGTTTTGTAATATTTTCTTGATAATTCAGTTTGAGTTGCCTGGTTACATAATATATCAGGTATTCATTTTAAGTCCAGTCACTGTAATCGCTGATTACTCGACCGAACTGAACTTCAAATTGGAGCGCATCGATCGCAAACGTTTATTCTATTTGACACATCAAGAGGAATCGTTTGCGGTCGATGCGCTCTAATTTGATGATTGATTTGATCAAACGATCCGCGCTTACGATAACTGGACGTGGTGATGACTATAGACGGTTTTAGTGCAAAGTGAACGGTTAGCCAACAACCACAACAATGCGCTCATCGGTTGCAATCGGTTGGGATAAAACCCGCGTAGCGTTCCAAACTATCTCACTCACTCTCCCGTGACCCCCATGTATATGCATCTCTTTCTAGTATCGAAATTCGTATACAGGGCCTTGTTTTACGACATATTATTATCAAAATCGCATTAAAATGCCTCGATAAATTCATTTCTGCCATAAAATTTCACAAAATAAGTCTCTATATACGATTTTTGAAATTAGAGTGAGATGGCAGTACATATGGGTCACGTGAGAGCGAGAGGGACAAACTGGCTTTGTTTGGAACGCTCATCACCGGCAGTCGCCATTAATAAAACCGTCTGTTGCACTTGCTGTGTTCAGTGAAAATAAGATATAGTTGCTAGCGCGCTGTTTGAATTTACGGAACTTCGAAAGGCATTTAACGACTGTGTGCGTGGGTTTTGGAGGATAATTCTTAGTATGCTCATCGGCGTCGATATGCGAGTGACGATGCGACGGCTCGATGGGTTAAGACTATTTAGGTCTGCCCTTTTAGGTATAAGTATAGGCACTTTTCTATTCAACCATCGGCAGAGACAGGGGGGCGAAGGGGGTGATCACCCACCACCCCTCCCCCGCTCGACCAAAAAGTAGGGGGGGGGGGTAATGGGGATAGAGGGGAGAGGGGGAAGGAAGGCGGAAGAGAGAAAAAGGAAAAGGTAAGGGGGTTGAAAACTCCAGCCCCCCCCCCCCGTTCACGAAGGCTGGATCAGCCAATTTATTTGACTCAATGTAAAATGTTTAAATTTCCCACCAAATTTGGCAACTCCAAAGAAAAGAGAAGAAAGAGCTCGATTGATCACGAGTTTAATAGACGTCTCTTCTTAGGGTGTAGACACTGTCTCAGTGAATCGATGTATCGATATTTGGCTTTGGCTCTGGAAAAAAAGATAGCTTCGTGTGTTACTTCCATAGTAAGAAATAACAGTTTCAAATGGAAATTTTGAGAAATTGACGCGACCGATTTGAGATAATGCATTTAACTCGCTGTCAAAAATAAATTCCGCTTGGATTCGCGATCGAAGAACCGAATGGTGGGCAAGATTTTGGATGAAATCGAGTCTCAAATGAGAGAACAAAAGGCTCAGTCTCCCCCCTATCTTTACTAATTCATTCAAAATCTAAAGTATACATACAGGAGAAGAAAAAAAATAAGCTCAAGAAAAGCTTAAATCGAGCTTGTTCGAAAAGTTCAAGACTTATCTCACGATATTTTTCTTTGACACGCTCCCAAACCTGAACCAGCTGAACTGACGTCCCCTTTGCACATAAATTCCAATATATCTCACATTAATACGAGAACATTTTCCCCTCATTTCTTCTTGTACGGGTAAAATATTTGCCTCCCCCCAACCCTCAAGACACCACCGCTCTGAAATACCTTTAACACGAGCGAAAGGCAAGAAAAATTACCCGTGTTCGGGTGGATAGGTTCAGGGTTTACTCGTCTAATGGAGCAAAATAATCGAAGCTAACATAAATCCCTGTTTAGCTCGAATCATTTTTCTATTTATTTACTTCCGCGGTAGCGAGGATTTCAGACGGCGGAGGTAGGGGTAGGAAAATTGGGGTGGGGAGGAGGGTAAAAGAGGTAGGGATGAAGAAGGAGAAGAGGCTAAGGAAGTGAAAATCCGCGGCGCAAATGAGACACAGTCTGTGGGTATTTTCTTCTCGCTCGGAGAGTGCGGGTGTGAAATGATTCGATTTGAAGCGTTTCATCCGCGCATGGTTACCGCCTTACCAAGGGAGAGACTGAGGATAGCTGCGACTGAGACTCCGATGAAAAAAAAAAAAAAATAGGTGCGAATCATCAGCGCATTCGATTGAAGAGACTGAAGAAAGAAGAGTTGCTCCGGTATAAAAATAGGAACAAAAGTATAAACAAGTAGGACAAAATCCAAACTTTCTCAAATATTAAGCAAGAAATTTGTTTAAAATACCTACCTATTATTAGAACCACGCGACAAGTTTTCGATTTTTTTTTTGGAAATATTTTAAAAGAATTTGGATGAAAATATAATCAAAATGATCCAAAAACATTTTGAAAAAATTTTAAGGAAAAATATTAAAAAGTTTTAAAAAACTTTTCATCCTTCAAAAGCTTGTTTAAAATAATTTCATTTGACATTTTTCATAATATTTTAAAAAAAAACGTGAAAATATTTTCAAAACATTTCTTCATATCTGGGTCAATTCAAAATTGAAAAGGTTTGCGGTGTTTAGGCGTACAAAACTGAGCCGAATGAAAGAGGGACTTTTGTAGCCCTATCGCGAACTTTAAAACGCCAAACTGGACCTCTTACGGGACATCGTCGATGTTGAAGTCCTCCTTGACATGCAGCAGCACGTTTCAGAAGTGGATGTGAAGCTAACCGATAATCTCTGGCAAAATGTCCAATTTTCAATATAAAATGTATGCCTAAGACTTTAAAATTATGATTTGAAAGCGCTCTATCTATGAAAAGCCGAGGCTCTCAAGTCTCAAGGTCATTTATCATTCAATTCCATCAAGCAATATGAAAAATAACGACAAGGAAACTCCTAAGATTATCATTGGATGGTATGAGCTCCGCCTCCTTTCCCGAAATGAGCTCTGGCTCGTGAGAAAATTAATTTTTTCTAAGTAGGTATACTATACGTATGGATCTAAAAATCACGGAGAAGAAAAGAAATTGCGTCCCTGGAAACTTGACGCTTTTCCTAGATTTTGATGTTTTCATGAGCAATGAAGCTCCGAAGTTCACTGTTGCTCAATTTTACCCCTTGTTCCAAATAATTCTCCACTCTTTGATTAAAATGGGGGGAGGGGGGGGGAGGCTAAAATTGTAAACGAAAGCCCGCATGAAACTTCAAATGTGCTCTTTTTTCAATGGCGGCTTATGAGCGACCAATCATAGTTGTAATCCCATTTAAATGCTCGCAAAAGTACCGAATAATTGAAGATTCAAACTGTGCTCAGTCGTTCACGATTGAATATATCTCAAACGGCTTGTCTACGAGTGAAAATATCAATGTACTTACTCGATTAATTAGACCTATTAATAATATTTTAAAATAGCCTATATGATCCATAACTTGAGCGGAAATTGTTTTCGAAGCTCGGAGTATATATTTTGATCCGCTGATTAGATGAGCGATTACTTGATCAGTGATGGTTTTTTGTTTGCTTTGAGATTAGGCTTTCACTCAATTTCTTTTTAAAAAGCCATAAAATGGCCTCTGTTCCAGAAACGGTCCTATTTCTAGAACGTGTGCATACTATAAGCGTTACTCACACCCAAATTCAATTTGGTCGAACAGTTCAGGGGCAGTTTTCAGTAACAATTAATAAAGTAGGCCATTTCCAGAAAAGGGGCTCACAAAACAACGGGCAAGCTCTGGTTACAGCTAAAATCTCCACACAATCCACATCTCTATCACAATGCACAATTCCAGTAGCGCACAAAGATATATGAAATTGTGGCAGGCAATACTAATCACATTTTGAAAAAATGAGTATGGTAGTCACTATTCAGAGACTTTTCTTAGAAAAACCTACATTTTCTACTTATTCGTAAGCGCAGAATTTAGCCAAATGACAGAGAAATTAGTAAGAATTAGTAGGCATAGGCGTATCTAGCCCTCGCGAACGGAAGGGAGGGCGAACTTGGGATTTTCGCCCCCCGCGGCCTCCCTTTTCTTTATTCTCTCCTTCTTTCCCCAATGTTCCCCTCCATTCTTCCCCCTATTTCCCCCTTTTTTGATCGAAGGAAGGGGTGGGTGATCACCCCATTCGTCTCCCCCCTTCCCCTTGTATCCGCCAATATTACTAGGTTTATATGATCAGTTTGAATAATTCTAATAATCTTTGGGCAGGCAGTAATATCGCATCACCCTTTTGCAAGATTCTCAGGAAAAGCACGCATCCATTTGTTTTATGGGCCCCTCTTCCAGAAATCTCATCAATTCCTCTTGAGCCATGCAAAAGCTACATCAGATACTCTCTTTTCTACACTAGCTCAATTCATCTCATATTTCGATGAAATAATACCCTCCCCGGGTTTTTCGCGATAAATTCATTAACACACGCACTTTTTCCTTGAATTCTCCTTAATTCATATCCATTCAATTTCCGATTAATTAACTGTCGCCCTATTTACAAAATCCATTCCACTCGGAAACCCAAGACTTCAAATACGGAAACTTCGTATTGGCAAGTTGCAATCTCAAGTGAATTAGCAATCTGTTTGAAAGTACGACGCGCCTGGGGCCTGGGGCTGGCCGGCGGCTGGGGTCCAGAAGCACTTGATACAATTCGTCAGGCTATCGCTCGTTCCGCGTTCCTTTTCAAACAGTACACTTTAAATGCCAACCGACCATTTGAAATGGAATTTCACAAGTCATCTAAATGTTAAATATGATTGAAGCTAAAATAATAAAATTATTTTTTATTCTTATTTTATTTTTTCATTTTTATCCATTTTCTTTCATTTTTATTAAAGTAATGAACCGAGGAAAATCGCGTGTTAAATGCACTAGCGCAAATTAATAAATTCAGACGTTTTTTGGGCCCCTGATGCACGTCATCAATGAGTTTTATGAGTTTTATTCGTATTTTTCACGCTTTATTCGACACAAAACGATGCATATGCGTGAACTGTGAATTGAATGCACCTTTATCGAACTAAGGGATGGAAAGGTGTTTACACGCGTACCGTGATTTATAGATAACACGTGAACGGCCTCGGCGCGGCATGGCGCGACACGGATTCTACGCAGTGCAAGGAAGTTACCCTCGGATGTATATTTTGGGCGCATTACTGATAACAAGTGATGCAGGAGCAACGCGCTTTTAAATACTAGCCTCGTTTCCCACGTAAAAAGAAAACGAGTGAAAGCCAGCTCTAAGAAAATTCAAAAAAATAAAAAAAACTGACAAAGTAATTGCTCTTATCCAGGCGGCACATCAAAATAAATACATCGAGCTTTGAAGATAATTTCCATGGAGTTATCGTTCATGCCTTTCTAAAACGTAGACAAGTTTGGGGGGTGAGAGAAAGATGCGGTCGCACTAGAAGAACAACATAATTGCACTATGCGCAAAGGGACAGTAACTTTCATAATATTGGTATAATGTCGATAAAAAGGCACTTTATAGGAACTTTGAAAGTAAGAGCGCAATTCAGAGCAGAGGTTATGTTTAAAAACAGAAAAAAAATTAACTTTGAAAAATATGAAACTTATTATTTTGTACTTACCCAAGAAGGTGTTGCAAATATACTTTGAGATTTGGTTGCCCGATTTGCTAGACTCTGAGAAATGACTAAGTTCTTTATTGAGCATTCTTTTAAACTGAAACACAAAACGATGGTACAAAGTTAAATTTGCACTCTCCTCAAAAAACATTGAAAAATGAGAAAACAAAATGAAAGATGAGAGAAGGAGAGATAGCAATCTACTTTAAAAATAAACAATGGTCTGAGAAACTTTAATTAAAATCACCGGCTTTACCAAGAGGGGCACGAGAGTTTGGTTTACTTTTCACATAGTTAATTGATGAAAATTTCCACGTGAGAGCGAAAACTCATTCTCGGGGATCTTTAGAATGACTATTGACTCTCATAGCTCCCGCCGAGATCCCTTTCTATATAACTCTGATTGGATGATAGCGAGTAAGTTGGCATAGAAAGATCCAAAGAATGTCCAACATATCCAACATATAATAAGTGCGTCTGCGTCACACAGTCTTTGGAGTCCGGTTCAACTAAGTTTGCATCAAGGCGTGAACAAACAAACTCTGATTTCCGAATTTGCAAGCTCACTAGAAGATGATTTTTAAATAACTGGAATGAAAAAAACAGGATGAAGTTATAAGTTGAAGCTAAAGCTAGATGAGCACCTGGGGGGGGGGGGGGTGCAGGATTCTCGTGCAGGTTTAAGAAACACTCTCGAAAGAACGGCTATTCACAATAGAATCCTACATTAATCTTGATGCTGATTGTTTGGAAACAGCACATCTCACGGTTTTTTGATATTTTCGTCCGGAACCCGTCCTTTATAATGTTGAGTGAATGAACCTTACCCGTGTTTCAAGATCCTCCCACCCCCTATTTTACGCGTCTTGAGCAGGCCCGACTAAAAAGAGGCGAACTTTTGGTGGAAGGGCGCCGACCCCTGAGAGAACCTACGCTCTTAAACGCTCAGTGTTTAAGCAGTAGTATATGTATTTCAGCATGTTTCAAATGCGCTGACAAATTTAACCCTAATTCCTGACTACATTATACAACTATATTCAGGTAGAAAATTTTTGCTTCTTTCTGTCCGTTTCAGAAATTCCGCCAGGTGTCAGTATCTTTATCATTTAGATCCTTCCAAAAAGGACTGAGATGACTGTGTATTAAAGTCTTTCTGAGGTGGAAATCTGTAATTAAGGTAAGGGTGGTTTGTGCCTTGAATTTTTAGACGATAATTAACCTTAAGGGCGGATGTGGGCCTGTGAGGTTTGGTGTTGCTGTTTTTTTTTTTTTTTTTTTTTTTTTTTTAAATCACGGAATTCGAGGAGTTCCACCTCTTCTAACAGTCTTTGTGGTTAGGAGAAAAACACATATTATCTATTTAAAAAAATAAATATAAATATTCTAACCCATTCCTCAAAGGATCCAACGTCATGGTATAAATAGCATAATGCGCACTTCTGAGAGTTTGACTCACCGCAGTCCTACAAAAATTATCCTTTTGGATAGGCAATTTTTTAGCGGGAAAAACCAATAGCAAAACAAAAATCAATTTCAGCGCCCAAAAATGGCCTTTGTAGGACTTCACGATCACGAACCATCCACAACGGATAATTTTTTCGCCATTTACTCATACGATTGACGCACCAAACTCCAAAAATGGAGATTTTAGAACAGGCCATGGCAAACTCCTTTCTTTGTGGGGTGTTGAAATTGGAAAAAAAAAAAAAAAAAATGATAATCAAATAAACAAAAATAGACCTTTCTAATCATCCTAACTGTATTAGTGTAGTCTTCAATGGAAGAAAAAATAGAGAATGCGAGTTATAGAATGCAGGCTAAGATGGTTCAGAGAGACCGAAAGAAATTGGTTCAGATGGCTCCAAAGCAGCAAAGGACCTTCGAAACAAATGTGGTGAAATACCTATACTGACATATCCGGTGCTGATATAAATGATAATCTGCACTAGCGCTAGCTTTTTAATTATCAAAATGAAACAAATCTCATTTTCTCAATGACATCTCGTTGGTGGTTCAGATAACCCCTGAACCATCCTTCTCTTCAGTCTATACTCAGAGCTTTATACAAGCAATGACAGTTTCCGAGAAAGGTTTTTCCAAGTTTAATGAAGAATTGGTTGATAAGCTAAAGCGGACTGTTATTAGTTGATGCTTCAAGAGTAACATGGGTTGCCCGCAGAGCTGCCGATTTGCGTAGATTTAATGGCATTTTGATAATCACCAAAGATTTCACCGGTTGAGGAAAGATTACAGAGTTTAGTTCAGCGTATGACTGTAGTGCACGAAAATACTGGCGTCTTTTATCTTTTATCAACCGGTAGAGTCGTCGATAGCTTTGAAAACTTGCGGATATTTTAATTAATTAACAACGTTTCCACCTATTGAGAAAAGATTACAGATCAGAGTATTTTCGTGCATTTACAGTCATACACTGAATTGAACTATGTAATCTTTTCTCAATCGCTGGAATCATCGGTAAATTTAAAAATGTCATTAATTCTACGCAAATCGGCAGCTCTGGTTGCCCGTCTGTGCGACTTACGACAGCCGAGTGCATGGGATATATCGGAATATCGGACAGGTCAACTTTGAACAATTCACACCCGGGTTATAATTGGTGCTCACATGATCTCATCGTTATTCATGTACAGCGAGGGACAAACCTCCACTCGGAGCGCGCGCGTCACAGCCGTGGATTGGGACTCCCGGGGGAAAGATCGTCAGTGAAACTTCCTTAGTATCACCACGATGGATCTGAACGCATAATGTGCTGTGCACGGAGAGAAAGGATTGTAGAAGAGTTTGTTTGAGAAGTGGAGACAAAGTTCAGCCTATAATATTTTGCGAAATGTCTACTTTTATTATTCCTTAAAATCAAGGTTTATCGAAATGAAATAAACGTGGTTTTTGACGAGGGCAATTGGCAATGGGCGCCACCGAAAGACATTTGATCAATCCATTTTATTGAATATGAATGAATAAATTTCAATTGATATTAATTATAATAGTCAGTGAAACTATTTAAAAAGTGTGTAAGTACAGAGCCTCGTTAATTCAGCACAGATCACGTCTGAAGAGAAACCGAACTATACGTAAGAGAAACTAGGTTATACAGGCGTATAGAAAATAAGAAGTGATTGAAAAAAAAGCAAAAACCAACCTGATAGATAAAAAAAGAGAACAAGATAAGAACGTCGACGAGGACGCAGGCAAATGCGAGTGCGCCCCAAGAATCGTCGGACATTCCACTCAACATTTCAATTCTGAAATTTCTAAAATCCGCTCCCTGGTCAATTTCAGCAGCAATGCAGCCTCTTAGAAAAAACTAATGTAGTGGTGACTTCCAGTTAATCCAAAAGGCGCAGACGAGACGAAGAAAACAAACAGGAGGCACCGGTGCAGGGTTGGTTGATCAATACTATCTCTACTTATCCATTAAATTCAAACTATATTGTACCTAAATGAGCAGTAGCTCGACTTATCAATTATTCGAAGTATATTATACGAGTAAATGCTGAATAATATATAATATAAATAAATACATCCAAACTAAGTAAAGAAAATATTACTGGCCGACTGAGCTGCTTAATTTACTAATCTTGGGTGTTGCACTTGTTCTTTACAATATTGAATATTAACAAGCGACTGATTTAGTAACACAGCAAATGGGGGGAAGGGGGGTTACTTACAGCTTGAATTTATGAGTAAATTGAGTTTGGTCAAAAATTATTCCTCTAAAGAATTATAGCTTTCGAATAAAACAATTTAAAAGTCGAACAAAAATATAGCCCGAGTCGAGTCGAGATGCGTATTAAACATAATTAAACATAATAAAACAGTAGAATATGTATGAGCATTTATTTTGCCTAATAAACTTGATTTCGTGTCTTAAAATTAAAAAGTTACGCTCCTCAACATCATGTAAAATTTTATGAGCGATAAAAAATAAGAATTCCTGTTAAATTTGGCAGCGCTTTTTATCGAGGTTTGCGTTTCATATGACCTTTCAGAGAATCAGAATTCCGACGTCCTTGTGATGAAAGTCGACGGTAGAATAAACTAAAATCAAGGGACAATAATTCAGACAGCAAATTAGACTGAATTAAATTAAAAGGAATTTGCATCAAATGTCTGAACTTTCCCGCGGAAATGTCTGCACGGATTTACAGGAAGCTTTCGACGGTTCTCTTGTTTTCTTTCGTGAGCAGTTTTCTGTGTTAAATGCTAGCAGTAAAATTTCTTTAAAGATGAAAACTTAATTAGGCTTCAAAGCCAACTTTAAAGGCTAGGATTCTCACAAAGGAAAATGCTTCTGTGATCCACAAGAGCCACAGAGAGACAAACTTATTCGCTTTAATTCTATCTGAATTCACAATAGTTTATTTGTACATCAGAGCAAAACAAAGATTGGGGAAAACACTAGAGAATACCTCTATTTCCTTTTTTTTCACGAGATTTACGAAAAATTGTCAGTATTTAACTTGCATGCTTGTGAGACTTGACAGAGGAAAAGTATCAAGATAATTACTGGCAAAGAGTACCGAACTGTTTAATGACACAGATTGCCTTCTAATTTTAACCATAAATGTCAAAGGACAAATTTTGAAATTGGAGGTGTCCAGAATGCTAGAAGCGCGGAGCTTTGACTGGAGGGAATACAGCTTTATTTTCTGAGAAAAACCAGAGGCACAAAATGATGAATAAAATGTTAGATGAAAGATGATTATCAAAGCATAAAGAAAAATAAATTTCAGAATCAGAAACAGCCTACGTAAGGAATGTGATATATTCCGGTCTACGCGAGGTCTTCGTCGGTATCATCGATTGATGAATGATTTTTGCAAACGAATGAACAAAACACGCAATGAACAAACTATCATAATTTTCAATTTGGTGTTTAGTGCTCACTCAGGCTCTTGACATAATAGATAGTGAAAAAAACGGGTGGACCAAAATTTGCCGTTTATAAACCTTTCCAACCCGTTTCTTGCGTCTCATTCAATTTGTTAACGCGAAGAATAAAATGAAAAATGGTGTCAGGGGGTTGGAAACTGATAGTAATATTTTGAAACGAGTCCTATCGACTGAGATTCAACAAAAACAGACGACAGGAGCTAAAGATATTACCGTACCGACTACGGTAAATGAAGTGGAATAAGAATAAAGAGTGGAAGAATAAATAAAGAAAAATAAATAAAAAAAAAGAAATAATAATGTAGTGTGTTTTTCCTAGACTCCGGAAAAATACACTACGGGGGAGGAGCGAATTTATCTGCCTCCACTGTTCAATGACAGCAAAAGTCAACCATGGCAATTTCCCAAAGCAAAACGAAAAGATAGGAGGTAAATTGCATCTGAATTCGCGCAGACCGGAACTTATTCCTGTGCTTGAACAGAGCAATAATTTCCCTCCAGTTGTAGCTCAAAGCGCGTCCGTCCCTGAAATCCAGTTTTCCAGCTGTCCTACCTCTGGCCTTAAAAATTATCTAACCCTTAAATTGCCTTAAGTTAAAAGCGTGACCAATTCCAGAATCGTATTGATCACTAATTAGACTTTTGAAACATATTCTGATCCTATAAAGGAGAATAAGAGTCTGTTACTTGCAATTAGTAATCGAGACTTATATAATTAGATAAGAGAAGGGACCTCTTTTATAAATCGCTAAGTGTTAGATGCAGCCGTAATGGATCAAAAATGAATTATGAGTCTTGCAATTTTGCAGACTTTCAAAACACTGCAAATAAAATCAAGACTGCGTGTGAGAATTTGTCAAATTTTTGAGGACAATCTTAGTCGTAAAAAAAGTTAATTTAATCAAATCAGATGGGTGTTATGACAGTAATTTGAAAAGATATCTTGACAAAAAACTAGCCGGGAGGTACAGAAAAATTATTGATTCGGTAAAAGTAAGCTAACTTAAAATATAATCGGTTGAAATGGATAATACTTAATTCAGTGATAATAATACAGACAAAAATCTTTTCAAATTGATAATAATTTAAGAATCAAATAAAATAAGATACTAAATATAGTGAATATTATCAGCAAGTACATAAGAACATGAATAGGTATTTAAAAATAGCTTTATGGATTCGGGAAAAGGAATTTTTGAAAGAGAAAATAAAGTCAAGCGCTTGAAATAAAAACCACTTGTGTAAAGTTTTTTTGCTGTTGCACGTATCGCCGCGAAGCTCCGAGTATAGTTATCAAGTGTAATTTGATTGCGACGAATACAACCGAAAAAATAAATATAAAAATAAAAAAATATGAGCGAGATAGTAAATATTTATGAGACAGCCGGGAGCGACTGTGGGCGCGAGGGTAGGAGAAGAAAGTATATGTACCACTTGAACCCGAGAATTTTGAACTTCAAAAGTCAACTTCACAAAACAGTAGGGATTCACAAACGATCTGCCACGTTTCACGCAATTTTAACTGGGGATGTGCTGGTAATAAAGCTTTTACAGAGAACTTTTAATTCGCGTGAGAGCTTTGGTGAGAAATTTTTACGAGATACGACGCAGTTGTGTGCGAATTTTCCGATTGCAAAACTCTATTTCTCGTTCTGCTGATACACAACCTTTTACCTCTGAAATTTAATGAGTCGAGCTCAAATTTAATAGTGATTAATTACGATTTCACAGGAGCTCAAACTATACAGCTCAATGGGGGGAAATTAACGAGGAAAAAATAAATATTCTTAGCGGGGCGGGAGGAAGGGGGTGAATGTTCAAACAATGTTCGCTAATTTGATCAGAGCGAAAGATTTCAAAATCGCGCAAGGGAAAGTTTGGAAAAAAGATGCAGCGAGAGCGAAATTAATTTTAAACTTTACAAAAGTTTATAATTCGCAAGTTGAGCGTATTTTCCGCTGATTGTTGGAGGAGAAACAGAAACACTGATATGGGGGGGGGGGTCGTTAGAAATTGTTAATAGTTTTTCTGTTTCGGGCGACAATTAAGAAGACGAAATAAAGCTGCACTACTTGAGTTTATTCAAAACATCAAAACACTCCTTAATCACTTTGAAGAACGGTTATATACGTGCGATCAAACTCAGTGCGGAACATTTCAAGTCGGCGAGTAAATCAGTAACTGGTTCAATAATGCACGGTTAGTACGTAGACGAGAAGTAATGAGCTGTATCGAAATCAAAACAAAACGAAGTAATGATAGACATTTGACTTTGGGTGTGCTTAAATCTAGTCCACTCTAAAAAGACATGGAATTGAGCATTAAAAAACTTCAAACAGCCCGGAACTTGAATTTAAGTGGGCTCAAAACCGTGGAAAAACATAGCAAATAAATAATTGGAGCGACTCGGGCCAATTTAAACTACAACGAACACAGTTGAATATTTTAACTTAAAAAAAAATGTTTGAATATTCTTCATCAGAGTTCAGACATGAACTAAATTTTAAACAAACAAAAAATCACAAAAATAGGAAGAGTGTGCGATACTTTTCCTTTGTTTTCAGCAAATTTGCGACAGGTAAATTGTAATCAGATAACTTGAATGAGAAAGAGAAAGGGCGAGAAATGACACTGGGAGGCGTAATTACGCGCGATAATATTTCGAGAGCACTTTTGTAAAAACAAGAAAGATAAAAATCGTATTTCTCGAGATGAGCTCTCAACTCGATGGGTGTAACTAGCGCACTTTGGAGAGGAACTTTTAACATGAAAGACAGAGCACGGTATGGAACTCGACTGGGTGACAGCAAATTAACTCGCGACTAACTAGGAGCTTGGGCAACAATTAAAACTTGCGACTGGACTGACGATTCTGAGTGCTAATAAATTGGGCGCGCTGGTAACATGACAGCGATGTTGCCTACGTTCCTCTGGAAAAACTCCACAATTTTTACGAGTACTACGAGAAAACTTGAACTATTTGATGTAACTTCGTACAGTCGGTGACAAATAGAATGTCAGCCGACTTCTGGAGGTGGTCTCCTGGTCAACCCGTAGTACTTATCTCGATTAATTTCAATCTTGCAAAGGTGGCCCATTGAAGTCAAAATCTGAACAGTCGCGTGACATTCTTTTTGTCTTCGAATATACTTTGTATTCTGTGTTTTTCTTTTCTTTTTTAAATTAAGTTAAATTGCTGAAATTCTGCCTATAGATAAACGAGCAAGACGCTAGCAAAACTACCGCAAAACTACCAGTGGAAAAAGTTTCGAGATTTACATGTGCACATTAGCGTAGAAGTTTCACTCTCATCTTTCAATCTCGATTATTTAAAATTGATCGAATATTTAATTTTGCAAGTGTGCATAGTCTAGTGATTCGATAAATGTTCTTGCGGTGTTGAAATTTGCGGTGTCAAAGTCATCATCTCTAAGTGACTTGTGGTCATGCGATGAAAATCCCTGTATTAAAGTGATCCCTAGGGTACTAGTTTTTCGCTGACGGCAAAAAAATGTCATAGAAATAGCATATTTGAAGCGTTTAAAGTTACCGAACTAATGACAATTTCTGGTAAAGATGTAGTTGTTCAGAGGACCAATGAAGGTTCATTTTAAATTATCCTTGACCCTGGTCATTGGTCACTCTGCCGACTCTAAAAAGCTGTGTAAGAGATGAAAAGCTGGTTCCGAAATAGGCAGGGACAAAGAAGGTAATAAAACTTTATGGGGCGTTTCAAAACTGATGTGCCAAACTTTAGAAGTATATGTTTGAGGTTATAATAATTTTTTTTTCTAATGAACATATATTTGTAAGTGATCTTGTGAGCTAGGGCCCTAGTTTTGACAAATTAATAGTTTTTTTATGGAATAGGGTTCACAATATTATGAACTACAACCCAATTCATACCCACTTAACGACTTACAACTGAATCTTGAAACTTGTTATTCTGCTATTACTTAGTAGATAAGTCTACACCAGTAGCGTATAGCGTGCAATTTGGCAACATTGCATTTGGTCCATTTAAATTCATATAAAAGGTCGAATGCGAAGGTACTTACCAAACACTCGATTGTTCGATCTTTTACGCGGGTTTAAAGAGACGAACCACAGCGTTGCCAAATTGCACGCTACGGCACTAATCTATACGCTTATAGGGAGGCATAAGAGGGGCCTATGATCCGTTACTGGAGTACCAGCTATACTGGAGTACCTAAGTGTAGTCCTGCACCCTGTGAGACGACAAGAAACCAGGGTTGCCGTTTTGCGCATTTCAATACGATTTTTCAATTCACCGATGATTCTGCCGGATGGTGGAAATATTACACAATCTAGGTCAGCAGTGTGACTGGAACCCACGAAAATACTCAGATCGGGAATCGTTTCGTCCACTGATGGCAACAACGTTGACCTTAAAATATGACGGACATTTAAAATTGACCGATTATTATTCCATAGATTGAAAAAAGAAAAATCAGAGCAGATAATTTTCGTGCTTTATAGTCATAATGCTTAGCTGGATGCTGGAATGGGTCCTGTTTTTGTCAACCGGTGGACTCAATCGGTGAATTATAAAATCTACTTGAGATCCGCAAAACGGCAGCCCTGCGAGAAACGCATATGCTTCTCGAGTCCTCATTCAAAAAATCGCGGGACCGTATCGCTGTGCCATGAGAATGCGACAACGCGACGCGGCGTCGGTTGAAACGGGGGGAAGGGGGGAGGGGGGCGGAGGGGGTGAAGTGGACGCTCCTCACAACAAGCTCATAAATCACAGGTTGGTCGCGCGCGCAGTCACATGATCGTGGAAGATTCGCGCGCCCCATCAACTTTGGTCCAGCGAACAAGAAAGTTACGAGAGAATGAGCAGCGGAAAGGGGGGGACGAGAGGAGAAGATAGCTGAATCGCGAAAAAAGAAGAAGTAAATAGGGGAAGTGTGGACTTTGATTAATGCGTAGCGAGGTTGCATTTATGTTTGAGAATTTGGGAGGGGTCGTCGCGATACGCGCTAGGGATGCATTGTTTTCCGGTTGCAACCGGGACGGACCGAGGAGCATAAGACATGTTTGATGATTATTCGTTAAAAATGACTATCAATCAATAGGTCTTTTTGCATCAGTGTTATGCAGTGTCAGATCTTCCATGTAAAATCGTGAGAAAATCACAATGAAAGTATTAAAAAGTCTCGAAATCTATTGATGAACTCAATAAATACTTTAGCAAAACTCAAATATGGCAGTCGAATGGTCACACACAGAAAAAACGGAAAAAAACACTTTGGTAGCGCTGACAAAACCTTTGGTAGAAAAATGACCCAGCAAAAGACTTTAGTTGGGCCAACCAAATTTTTTATTCACCCATCAAAATCTCTTTAGTTAAGCGTAAAGAACCTTTGGTTGGCTCAACTAAAGTCTTTTGCTAGGTCATTTTTCTACCAAAGGTTTTGTCAGCGCTACCAAAGTGTTTTTTTTTCTGTTTTTTTCTGTGCATGGAGGAGTCCCGCTTCTTCTACGTTGAATCCACTTTTCTCGGCGTAGAAAGTTGCGATTCAATACAGGCCTCGTTCAATGTGACCCACTTATTTGATCGCCATCTTTAAGTTTTGTTAAACGCGTTTATTGAGTTTATGAGTGGATTTAGAGACTTTGCGATGCTTCCAATAGGATTTTTCACGCGATAATACATACAGACTATTCCTCCATATTGCTATAGCAAAAGCACTAGACCTATTGTTGAAGAGAAAAAAAACATCAGTATGTTATTTATATAGGTAAAGCGGTTTCAGAAAATCGGGAAATTGTATCGATTGGCGTTCGACTGGTTCAATACAAGCATGCTCTTGATATACTAAGGGGGATGGGGGTATTGACTCTAACTTCGTTGGGAACAAAGGGCACTTGTAAATACTGATGCCGCTTACAAAGGCAAAAGTTTGTTAGGTGGAAACAATTTTTTGACTGAGCTGCATGGTCAAAAGCAAAAGTACCCGACCGTTCCTATAGTTTGCGGATATCCAGGTTCTCTTTTCGTCGCTTTCAACGCGTGTATTAGAAAAGGACATATTAGATGCAGTTAGGTGACTTTCGCCCCTTTCTCTATCCTTCTCTGACACACGCGTTTAATCAAGGGGAGAGAATGAAGGAGGAGGAGAGAAAGAGAGAAGGAAGAGTGGGTGTGTGTGTGTGCGTGAGAGAGAGAGAGAGAGAGAGAGAGAGAGAGAGAGAGAGAGAGAGAGAGAGAGAGAGAGAATGTTTATTTGCCATAAAGAATACAAAACAAAAAATACAAAACTAAAATTATACAAAATTATGGCTAGGAGAGTAAGTTAGGGCTGTAAAGCCCTTTCTTCCACGTACCCACCTAGCTCACTCCATAAATTATACTTTTAAACAAAACTATACATAATGAGAGGCAATTAAGTGGGGGAAAAATAAATTAAATTAAATTAAATTAAATTAAATAAAATTAAATTAAATTAAATCCAGTACATGCTCAAATCAAACAATCGAAAATCAAATCATAAATCAAAGATTAATCGCTCAAATAAGTATAAATTAAATGATACAATAAAATCAGAATCAAATTTTCAGTCCATGCTCAAATCAATTGCTTCTGCCACAAGGCAACTTCGAAGTTTAAGTTTGAAAGCGTTCGTGGACAGCTGAACGTCTCGAATCTCAAGACTTAATTTGTTCCAAAGCCTACACCCAGTCACTCTAAATGAATTATTCACCAATGCAGTGCGATGAGTAGGTATTCTAAGGAGAGAGCCAGATCTTGTATGCATAGCACCATCATTATTTAGACCCCCGACTGGCATAACAACCAATCAGAGAAAACAGAATCATATGATACGCACTGTTTCCTGTCAGACAGATAAGACGCAAACCACGAGAGAGCGGTAGATCCAAAATTAAGGTACTTTAGTTTGGCCAGAAGAATCCTGTGGTTGACCCGATCAAACGCTTCGGAAAAGTCAAACAAGATTAATAGGGACACAAGGCGTTTATCCATCGCATTCCTCAAGTCTTCGGTCACCTTTAGAAGGGCGGTGGAAGTGCTATGGCCGCTTTTGAACCCGGATTGGAACCTGTCGAATAAGTTATTTGTGTTCAGATAACCTGTCAGTTGCTCATGTACTATTTTTTCAAGAACCTTTGACATAGCACTCAACAGGCTAATCGGGCGGTACTCTGAAGGAGAGGACGGTGACTTTACCTTGGGTAAAGGAATAACAGTCGCCAGCTTCCAATCGTTAGGAAAAGTTCCGGTTTTTAAAGAAAAAGAGAGAGAGAGACAGAGAGAGAGAGAGAGAGAGAGAGAGAGAGAGAGAGAGAGAGAGAGAGAGAGAGAGGAGATATAGAGAGCGACAGAGAAAGAAATTCCTGGATCCTCCTACGCCATTGCTGAAATGCACTGCTTCGATGAAAATGTTCTAGTTTCATTGAAGGAGAAGCAATCTGAGGTGAGACAATTTGTATTCTGCTAAGTAAATTGTTTTCAAAAATTGACCCACGCAACAGTGAAAATTGATCATTGTTTCGTCCTAGACGCTCGTGGAGTTAGATAATTAACTGCATTTCTGGAATCTCAATTATTTTCATCTCGAAATTTTAGTCAGAGCAAACAAGCTACGATAAGATTTTTCTAGTAGCCGATAACGAAGAGATGAAAGAGGGAGAGAACTTGCCGTGAAAAACGAGGAAAGCACATAGAGGGGCCATTGAAAGCCGGTCATCAAGTGAAAATGTTCAATAGAGAGGGAAAATATATTCTGATATTTTGTGCCTCTGATAAAGATAGAGACGAGCGTTAAATTATGTGAAGAAGCTAGTCAATGTTTCAGACGCGTAATTGAGTTCATTCATGAAAGGCTTTCAGTTCTGCTCTCGTTTGCAACTTATTAGAAATATCTATTTATTCGTGCGTGAACCTCACATGGCTCTACGTACTAAGTATTTTGATGAAAGAATGGCTTGACAATAATCCGCCGCCAAACAAGGAAGACATGAATGATTTTCTACAAGCAAGTTCAAAAAGCTTACAATTAAGACCGATTGACAGAGTCTCTTCCATTAGTCACGTTTTCCAAGTTGAAACTGTTGTTCAAACCTAGAAGTGCACAAAGGTTCTTTACACCACGCAAAACATTATAAGTAGTTCATCTTTAAAGTTGAAGGAAATTTTCATAGTATCTCAACACAATTTTTTTCCCCCTATCCCTTTCTTTGAGTTATGTTTTTTAATTATAATAGCGATTATAAATAGCTTCAACAGAATAAAAACCCGTGAAAAAAAAAAAGTGTTTTTTTCAAAGAACAGAATAACTTAAAGTGCAGCTCCGTTGGGACAAAACGCTATCATACAAACGTGGAAATTTATTTAGCATATTTCCCGGTTCACGCGAGCCAAATCTCTGAGGGGAAATGTTAATAATTTTACTCCCTGAATTTTCTAAGAAAGTTTCGCAGAAAGCGCAAAATGCTCTGATTCGTGTTTAGAACCTGAATAAGTTGTCTCAGAAAATACCAGTTTGAGAATGATGAAATTATGATGCTTCGTTACACGGCATAGACAGGAAAAATGGTTTCTTCTTATTAAATAAACTGCAACAGTGTTCTTTATCATTCTTAGAAATGGATACTTCAATCATTTTCATAGTGTCCTTTATTATATTTACGGTGACTGAGTTTTGTTTTTTTTAAGTAAAGAATGTCGTTTTAGTAATTCAAGATAATTAATTGTTATGTCTTGATTAAATGTGAGCCCTATACATCTCCGACATTAACTTCTTACAAAGAAAAACAAAAACAAAAACAAAACAAACAAACAAACAAAAAAACAATCTGCATAATTCGAAGGCCTGAATTTTGCTGACAGTGGCGCCATTTGCGGGAGGGCGGGGGCAATTTCTCCCCCCCCCCCCAAGGATTTTCAATGTGGCCAAAAAATCAAGTCAGAGAGATTTTTTGAAGATTCGCGGGTGGGGGGGGGGGGAGGTCATTCAAATTTTTGGAGGGCCTTGCCCCCCCCCCAAGAAAAATCTGAAATGGCGCCCCTGTTTGCTGATTGGAGATGTTGATTGATTCATATGTATTTGAGGTAATATTTTGATCTAGATAGGTTTTAAGCAGGGCTGCCGTTTTGCGTATAATCAATGCTATTTTTCAATTCACCGATGATTCCACCGTTTGAGAAAAGATTACACAGTTCAAGTCAGTGCATGACTATAATAAACTAAAATACTCGCATCTGTAATCTTTTCTCAACCGGTGGAGTCGTCGATGACTCTAAAAAACTTGCGGACATTTTAATTAATCAACGGAGTTTCCACCGATTAAAGAAAGATTACAGATCAGAGTATTTTCGTGCATTACAGATTGATTACAGTCATACAGTGAACTGAACTGTGTAATCTTTCCTCAACCGGTGGAATCATCGGTGAATAGAAAAATAGCATTGATTATACGCAAAACGGCAGCCCTGGTTTTAAGACATAATTCCCATCGATTACAGTCGTATGAACACAGATGCACCGTCAAAACTTAAACAAAATTAACAGATAGACTAAGCAGAGAGACGTAAGTTAGCGTGTGTCGAAAATTATGGAGCAGCAGAGATTCGGAGCCGGAGCCACAATCAAAACTTTTTGCACCTCTCCTCGTAAAAGCAATGAATAATACTTTCAGACCTAAAGTTTACCATGCAATATTTATTTCAAAATGTTTAAGCGCATAGACAGAAATTACTTTCCATGATTACAGTTTAAATTATTGTAATCGGGGCTCTGAAACTGGTGATGCTCCATTGCTCCGGCTCAGGGCTCCGATCGCATTAACCCGAACTGAAATCACGGAAAGTAATTTCTGTCTAAGCTAAAACATCTTGAATTAGTTATTGAACGATAAATTTCAGGTCTGAAAGTTTTATTCACCATTTTCTCGAGGAGGGTGCAAATTTCAAATTTGACCGTAGTTCAGGCGCCAAATCCCTGAAAATCAGCGAAACACTTTAAAAGTGAAGCGTGGTGGCTACTTGCGTCGATGCAGCTATGTCTGCAAGAGTTCTTACAATGTTAATAATAGCCAAAGATTACATATAGTAAAATAAAGTCAGTTTTTGTTCAAAGATGATTATCTGAGCGTTCGGTAGAACGCACACGGCAAGTCAGACAACAGACCACATTATAATCACATAGATATTTTGAGTGGCTATAACAATAAATACTGATGCACTCGGTAAGTGTGCCAATTTTTTTTCCTTCTTTTTCTTTTCAAGAATTCAAAAATTCAGAGGTAATAATCAACTAACCGAATCAGATGGGAATCTAACCATTTCTTCCAATTCCGACTGTCTTATGTGAATTCCATCCTATGTCTGCCGATTCAGCGGCCTCTGGAGATAGAATAAGCCGATTGGGTAGGCTACTTCGTTAACACCCTGTGTTTTTAGATGGCAAATTTCCTAACCAATCCAATCAAAAAGAGTACAATCGGGAAATGATTGAACCGTTTCGATGAATCGATGGATAATAATTTAGGTATTTTCTTAGGTAACTTAGGTAATTTCTGATCGGTCAGTGCGATTGGAGCATATTGGAAAAGAAACGCATCTTTCACGACGAGTCAACGCAGTTTTAGGCGTTGAAGACTAAATTTTCCCTGATTACCCTCGACGCGGACAGGAAGATTTGTCTCGTCTACTGTTAGGATTTTTAGGTTCCAGCAAAAGACACCGGCAAACGATTGAAATATGTTTATCCGAAAGATACAGTCGCTGGCGAAGCCTGTTTGGTGATGTTTTCCCGTGTTGTTGTCGTGGTATGATGCAGTGGACGAATTATTGGCATCTTCAAATTACTATTAATTGCAGAATGGAGCGACAGGCTTTGACCCCAATTTCGCATCGTTAAAGAAACGACTGCTGCTATTAACACTCACTGTCAACATTTGATGACGCGCTATTGAAGTGGTAGTAGTTGTCTAGTAGTCGTCACTAGATAGTCATGGCACATTGGCGAATACTTTTGTACTTACACGCGCAGTCGAGAGAATTACTTCAGTATTTATGGGGGGCCATATCTTTCCTGAGCTGAGTAAAATACCTCCTCCCTTATCATCCTAGCGGTACCAAACGGGATCGTTGTTTTCAAAAGTATTTTGAATTCAGTCGATTTTGACCCCGCGACATCCTAGCGTGCCCACATGGTACCGGCAGTTTTTTCAAATTTTTGACAAAACCGCTTATGCGATATTTTTTTTATTATTTTTCCCTGTTTATTGGATGTATAAGTAACACAAATTTACAATAATTTTAAAAAAATCGAAAAAAAAAAATTAAATCAGGATGTTAAGGGTTAATAAGATTCGATGGAATTCATTTCCGTTTCCGGGACATAATTTCAAAAGGGGAAAACAACCCTCTCGTCCTGACGAGGAAAATTTGTTTGGGGGGAGATCAGTACTTGTATTTTTAGTCTGATATCGAGACAGTATATATGCATACACATACAAACAGACAGTATATACATAACAGTGATAAAGCGAGCAATCTACAACAATATTGCATTTGGGTCATTGAAGCCCATAGAAATATCAAACTAATAATAGGGAATCGGCGATTACTTTCAGGTTCGACTTTTTACAAGAGTTCAAATGGACGAAATGCTACGTTGCTAGATTGCACGATTCGCCACTGTATCTATATAAAGTAACGAGTTTTGTAAATAATAGTTTTACTACAATAATATGGAGCAAGTATTCCAATGAATTTCAGCCGGAAAAATGATGAACACATGAAAAAAATTAAAAATTTAACCATCGTTATTCTTACTGCTCAATAAAATAAAAGTACCAGTAACCGACATGTTCTATTATCGACGAGAGACAGTGAGCCAATCAAGATTAATTCCTTTTATCGCTCAGTCAAAAAAACCAATCCGTCACCAAACTTTTCTACTATCAACAAGAAACAGTGGACAAGTTATTCTTTTATCGTAAATTTCTGCAAAGACTGGCTCAGTCTCATTGAACCGTTTTCTCAACCTACACTCAAGAGGAGTAAATCAGTCGTTGACCGACAAAGTCACATTTTCGCTTCAACTATAGATAGTAGCGACGACAGGCGGAGATTTGAAAGTTTAGCGGAAAATTTTGAGAGACTTGCTAATAACACGAAAACTGAAACGAGGCAACTAACTGAGAATGAGAAATGGACAAACTCATTTGTTCACGAAAGAAGCTAGGGGTCGATGTGGCCTAATGTGTACAGAGGCCATTATACACCTCCTACAGTCTCAACGGTTGAGTGCGCGATTCGTTGATACACTTTGTGACTGGTTCATTGATGGGTAGAGTAACCAAACGAACCTCTAATTGCAGAAACCATGCGAAATAACTGTGTAAACGCCAAATAGGTTGTTTAAAAAATTTCAAAAAATACTTTTTTCTCATTTTTGATCAAGACCACCGGAAAAATAGAAAAAAATATTTGTTAAAGTTTTAAAACAACCTGGGAGGAGGTGGTCACGGAGGATCGGATCGTTTTGGTATCGTTATCGTTTTGGTATCGTTATCGTTACCGTTTACGTGTAACCTTATAGGAGGCTCAACTGATCGAATCGTTTTGAGCCCCTTGTAACAATTGAAACGGACGGAAGGTAGCGGCGGCTCGTGCAATGTGGCAACAATGGGTTTCCTCCATTTAAAACAGTGTAAAATAATCGATTACTTGGTGAGGCGCAGCGCCTCACCTAGTATCGATCTTTTTGCATACATTTAAATGGCAAAAGTGCACGGTTGCCAGATTGCACGAGCCGCCACTGACGGAAGGAAGCGATGAGTCGGGGGCTGTTGTAATCTCAATCGTTTTAAGTAGGAAGAGGTGAGGAGGGGATCACCTGCGCGATCGAGTTGCGCAGAAGCAAGCCCATTTGATTTAATGCAAACGACAACGATAACGATACCCAAAACGATCCGATCCTCCGTGATCACCTCCCTGCTTGGCTTTAAACAGTTATTTTGTTCCTCCGGTGAAATTCAGTTTTGTGAACTACTTTGGTTTCTGCACTCAGAGTGCGGTTCAAGGGAAGCCGTGATGACGGACCAATCTTCAGAACTTTAAAGAAAACGGGGAAAACGCTTTGGTGGCGCTGATAAAATCTTCGGTAGAAACACGAGACAGCAAAATACTTTCGTAGACCTAACCAAAGGTTTTGTACGCCTAACTAAAGAGATTTTAATGGGTGAACCGAAGATTTGGTTGGCTCAACTAAAGTCTTTTGCTGGGTCATTGTTTTACCTAAGATTTTGCCAACGTTACCAAAGTGTTTACGTCTGTTTTTTCTGTGAGAGGTGAAACTGAAGAGGTTTCTACTTTAGAGAATGCAATTGCGTAAATCGGCAATAGACTGTTTTAGTAGAGCGATATATATCGTATCGATTACCGTCCGAGGGCCTCGGGTTCCAAACAAACTCTGATTCAATGCATTTTCCCCATAAGCAAACTTTTGAACGGAAATTTAGACTATTAAATCAAACAATTAATGCGACCTTTTTGCGATTATGAATTCTACGTCCTCGAAAATGCTTAATTTTGCCTGGTTCCTTGACTAAAACTGCCGAAATCAATAAAATATTACAGATTAAATGTTGCATTTATAGGTTAGAATCGCCCGAAATTCCACCAATTCCACAACAACAACAATTACCTTTGGGTGATTCCAACCTCCAAACGCATCGTTTAATCTGTAATATCTTGTTGATTTTGGCCGTTGTACGCGGGTGGAACCAGGCAAAATTAAGTATTTTCGAGGACGTAGAATTCATAATCGCAAAAAGGTCGCATTAATTGTTTGATTTAATAGTCTAAATTTCCGTTCAAAAGTTCGCTTATGGGGAAAATGCATTGAATCAGAGTTTGTTTGGAACCAGAGGCCCTCGGATGGTAATCGATATACGATATATAGCGCTCTACTAAAACAGTCTATAGACTGCAGTTTAGAGAGAAGCGGGAAATTCACAGTTGACCAATCATAATATGTCGGTTTCACTGTTCGAGTTTAACAGAAGCATTTAAGCCAATCAGATTCCAGGATTTTTTTTCCTCGTGAGTCACCATTGAGGTGCTAAAGTCACATTTTATTCATCTTTTGTTAAGGTCTTAGTAAAAAAGACTCGTTCAATTCCAAAAAAAAACCGATTCGTTAGATTTTCGGACGGTTAAAATCCGAGCTTACGACGGAAATAAGTAAAGCTACCGTTTTGAATTTCTGACTTCTAACAGATTCGTATTCTCAGATAGGCAGACAGAGAGCCCAAGGTTAGGTTAACACTTGTCTTACAAGGGGGGGGGGGGGATTTAGCATTGATTAACAAGAGACATTTTCTGCAGACCATGGGCGCTGACGAAAACACCCGTGGTTTATTGATGTGAGGTAAGTATTTTTCGGCTTCGGCGTGGTATTTACAAGAGCTTCTAAAACATACTGTACGTATTGTATTACCTACTTGCTCAATGCGCCCACCTGAAAGACCCACCACGAGGAATTTCCTTTTTGCGCAGATCAAGTTTTTTGACAAAATCCGTCGTAAGAACAAATAGTTATTAGAGTTTCTATCATTAGTTTGTGAGTATACTCACAATTTCAAATATTCTGAAGGGAAAATGAAGGAAATTGATGTACTGTTTCCTCCTTTACCGTAGATTTGAGCTCTGCTCCCGGGAGGAATAAAAAATAACCCCGTAAATTGGATGAAAGGAGAGCTCAGTTTTGTGCGTGGTTGCCACCATGCAATATAACAGAAGAAAATTCACCTCTCATTCAATTAGAGTTAGCTACTGAAGTAGATTTTCCTGAGAACTCACCAACACTATCATGAAAGTAAAATAATAGATTGTAGTTGTAATGATGCAATGTTAACTTCTCATCATTGAAATTTATGTTTAAACGAATATAATATATTACGAAATCTGGCAAGGATGAAACTCGGGGAATTGAGACACTGCGTTATATTATTTTTCTCCTTTTCTTCAACATCGTCTTTCCTTTTTTTTACCCTCTTGACGTATTTTCATTTTAAGAGAGGCCGAGAAAGGTTAACCTCGTAATTTCTTTAAAACGCAGATAGGAGCTCAAAACAGCATTAATTTAATAACAATTTAATAGCGTGGCACACCTGCAAAAGAAAAAATTGAAAACGCCAAACTTTTCAGTATACACACTGAACACTGAATATTTAAAAATTTCTTACTAAATCATGAAAGATCCAGTTTTGGGTTAAACAAATAACATGTAATTTAACGTTGGACCCGCATTGGGCCAGAAAATAAAAGAAAAAATAGGAAAAATGCAGAACTCCCCTCCTTATCAACGATCCTTTTTACTATTCCATGATTTTACTTTTATTGCGGACAATAGAAGTGCTTGTAGAAGAATAGCTGTAGCAATGAGCTACATTTTTCGTGAAGTATGGTGGATAAAGTTTTATAAATGAGGCAGTTGCAAGGGTCTGAAAAATTGTATTTAAGTATTATTAAAATAATGAAAGAACTTGATGAGCTGAGAACAAAGATATGCCGGTTCCAAGAGATTTCGTCCAATCTTAATTCGTCCAATACACGTTTTGTCCAAAAAAGATCGTCCAATGTAAATTAGTCCAATTTAAAATGCCCATTATTATTTCGTCCAAAGCGCTAATTTGTCCAACGTACAACTTACTCACATTTTAATTAGTCCAGTTTGAATCGGTTTATCAATTTCGTCCAACATTTTGAAACATTCGTGGAAATCGACAAATCAACGGAACACACTATTACGCATTGGAAGAGATGAACAATCTCATTTTTTCTATCAAGAGGGGTCATTTCACTAACCTATCGTTGAATATCGTGTTTGAAACTTGTCCAGAGCACGCATCTTCTCATTTTTGGACATAATGGTTTTGGCCAATTTTCTTGTTGGACAAAAGTAAACTCTGGACATTTTTAAATTTGGACAAATAATTGTTGTACGTATTCTTACATTAAATAGAAAGTTGGACCAAAAAAAATGTGGATATTTTTGTTTTGGACGAAATCTCTGCTAACCGATATGCCTTTGGTTTCTAGTTACGTCCCATTGTTCCGGAGATGAGATTTTGACCCAAAATACATTGTTATAAATGGGAATACCGCGTAAAGACACGAAAAATCTGGCAGAATTATGTTGTGCGCACGTATATGCCTATGCATAGCGTGGCTTTGGCGCATCTCTCTATTTATATAGGTACATGCGCAGAGCCCAATTTACGACATTCGCGCAGTTGATTACTGGTGAGGCACCTGCACTCTGCAGCCAATGAGCGCACATCGGTAAAAAAAAAAAAAAAAAAAAAAAAAGTAGTCGATTTCTAAGTAATTTAAAACATCCTTTACCTCTAGGTCCTTGAACTCTTCGAGTAAATACAGAATCTTAGTGAGAGGCGGGAAATTCAAAATTGACTAATCAGATGTCAATTTCATGTTTAAACAAGCAGATAGTTCTGACACTACAGTGTCAGAGAAGGCGCACCTTGAGCAAATTTGGTCCTCATGAGTCAAATTCCATTTCCACCATCTCAAAAATAATGTGTCCAGCAAAAAACCGGGTCCGAACCTGGATGCGGCGAGTGGGTAGGGGTTAGGACCACTACATACGATCTTATATGGGACAAACCCTTCGAATATTCCACCACCTCAGAAAAAATTGTCCAGCAACAGTGAGGGTCCGAACCTGTGTGCGGCAAGTGGGGGGGGGGGGGTGTAGAACCCCTACAGACAATCTTAGAACAATCCCTTCGAATTTTCCAACATCTAAAAAAAATTGTCCAGCAAAAGTTAGGGTCCGAACCTGTGTGCGGCGAGTGGAGGAGGGGGGAGAACCATTACGGACAATCCCTTCGAATTTTCTAACAACTCAAAAAAATTGTCCAGCAAAAGTTTGGGTCCGAACCTGTGTGCGGCGAGTGGGGGGGGGGGGTGTAGAACCACTACGGACAATCTTAGAACAATCCGTCCGAATTTTCCACCATCTCAAAAAAATTGTACAGCAAAAGTCCAAGTTCGAACCTGTAAGCGGCGAGTGGGGGAGGGGGGGGACCACTGTGGACAATCTCAAACCCTTCGAATTTTCCAACATCTCAAAAAAATTGTTCAGCAAAAGTTAAGGTCCGAACCTGTGCGCGGCGAGTGGGGGGGGGGGGGGGTAGAACCACTTCGGACAATCTTAGAACAATCCCTTGGATTCTCAAAAAATCATCTCAAAAAAAATTGTCCGGCAAAAGTTTGGGTCCGAACCGGTGTGTGGCGATTGGGGGGGGGGGGGTTAGGACCACTACGGACAATCTTAAACCAACCCCTCAGATGTTCCACCATATCTAGCAAAAGTTCGGGTCTGAACCTGTGTGCGTCGTGTGGGGGGGGCGGTGGGACCACTACGGACAATCATAGAACAAATCCTTCGAATTTCCCACTGCACATCACTAAACGCACGTAATAAACAATCAAATACTCATAAAACAATTTTGAACCCCCTTTAGTAAAAAGGTAGTTAACGATATAGTATTTCCCGCAAAATAGGGACATGAAAAAGTGATCGGTAGTAAGAAGAAATCGGACCACCAAGAATCGATTATTTTTCATGATGTGTTAGAGTAGAGAAAAACAATGTTGCCATATTCCATTAGCTGGCACCGTTCTTTGGTTGCCCGGTAAAAAATTTGAACGTGAAGTGTGATGCCAAGTAAAACAAAGGACGCCATGGCAAAACGTAAGAAAAGATGAAGAAGTTACAGTGAGTCAAAAGACATCTCTCCTAAATGTCCCCATGACGTCCCACGACTGGTGACAAAGCAGTTGATCCGCGCACAATGGCCGAAATACGTTAATCAAATCTCGAAATGATAAAAAATAAACTGTAGGGAATACCCTACGAACACTTTCTCACATCACTTTTATCTGAGGGAGACCCCCAGACCCCCCCCCACCACTAAAGAATACTGGAGGAGACCCCCAGACCCCCTTTAGAATACTAGGAGAGACCCCCAAACCCCCCTTTAAAATGCTGGGGGATACCTTCAGACCCCCCTTTAGAATTCTGGGGGAGATCCCCAAATCCCCCTAAAATTTCAAATATTTTCACCTCCGGACATAATATTTCTGCCTTCAATCCGAAGAGTTTGCAATTTTGTAGAGAAGCTGTAGGAACAGTTGCCTATTTTGTTATTTGAAGGCTAATTGAGAGCCTTAATCTGATGTTGCTTATAACAGGGCTTAGAGTAGGTAATTCAAGATTCCAATAAGTTTTTATTCTTTGAGCTGCATTCATTATATTTGCTCTTTGTTCTATTTTTGGGAGTTTCTTTTTTCCCTTAGTTTTTATAGGAGGTCGAAATGTACTGATTCTTGCATTTCCTCCATTGAGTACTATGTTTGGTTTCTTCTTTCAAACTGTGGATATTCGAAATAATTTTTTTGTTTAATAGATTAACCCCCCTCCAAAGATGTACTTAAGTCGTAGATTGTGCAAACAAAATTTCAACAAAATTCATTCAGCCATTTTTGATTGACTTTTCTTTATAAAATTAATTTTCCTTGAACATTCTATTTTTTGGTGTAATGAAACCTATATTGCTTTTAAACAGCTTTAGACTTAAAAGTTGAATACTGTAGTAATACATTGAAAAGAAATTTCTGCCTAGGCTGGTTGCAAACGTTTTGATGCAATTTTCATCGAACTTAATTGAGTCATACTTGAATTACTTATTGCAAATATTATGTTTGTCTTAATATTTGCTTACAATTAGTTTCAAAAGATTTTTGCTCGATCGTACCTATATTGCGCCTCGAAACGGTCGTAAGGTTTTTATGAGGACTGTACCAGAAAAATGTTTTAGTGCACACAGTGCAGTGTTTAGTGTATTTTTTTAACACATTATGTTTGTGAACATTTTTATCAAAATCAATCCCATTAATGATTGACTCCAAGTTTAAAATTAATTCTTCACTTTCATTCTTTTTTTTTTTTTGGTCAAACACCCTATTTTGATTTTTTAAACTCTCTTAAGGGTTGTATATTGTAACTGTAAGGGCTAATTTCTTTTGTAAACCAATTGTAGATTTTATTTGCCAGATTTTGTCAAAATCCATTGGACCAAACCTGAATTATCCGAAATAATAAGATTATGTTTTTATTTGCTTATATACCCATATTTTTTTCTCAATCGCACCTATATTACCTCTTGAAAAGGTCTAATCGGTTGTGTATGGTGATCAAGAGAGGATAATATGTTAGTACTTTGATAGTAGATTGTGTGTAAAAAGTTTCATGAAAATTCATCCAGCCATTATTGATTGACTCCAAGTTTTAAGATTACTTAATTTCTCACGATAATTCCATTTTTTGGATCGAGCGCACATATTTTGATTTTTTAAACGGTTTTGAGGGTTGAATATTGTAACTATAAGTGGTTAATTTTATAGTAGGCTGAATGTTGATTTTTTTCGCTAACTTTCATCAAAATTGATTGAACCAAACCTGAACTATCCCAAATAAAAGGATTATATTTTTATTTGTTCATATTCCCAAATTTTTTGCTCAATCGCACCTATATTATCTCTAGAAATGGTTTTATCGGTTGTTTTTGGTGACACAGAGAGGAAAATATTTAAGTTTATTGATAGTACATTGTGTGTACAAAGTTTTATCAAAATTCATGGAGCCATTATTGATTGACTCCAAGTTTTAAGATTGATTTCTCACGATAATTCTATTTTTCGGCTCGAGCGCGCTTATTTTGATTTTTTAAACAGTCTGAAGGAATGAATAAAGGAACTATAAGTGGTTCATTCTATAGTAGGCTGAAAATAGATATTTTTTGCTAACTTTAATCAAAATTGATTGAGCCAAACTTGAATTATTCCATTTTTATTCATTTTTATCCATTTTACCATTGATTTTAATGAAAATAATTTTTTCCCCATAACTACCCTAAAAACCAAAATTTCAAAAAAACAAAAAAGTACCTCTGGGGAATCTAAAAAGCAACAACTGTGCAAAATCTGGATGCATAAGGATCAATGGTTCAAAACTTATGCCTAGGTACGGAGTGACGAACAGCCGGACTGACGGACAGACGCCACAGATTTTTTTTACATAAATCTCTCTAAGTCAGAAAGGGTTAAGAAATAGAAAATATGATGGAAGGATGTTCTTATGGATGGTATTAGACATGATAAGAGGCAATTACTTTGACTAAATCATGATTGACTTTGTCCTGAGAGGCCAACTATCGCAACAAAATACCTTGAAAATCTCTGCACCAAGGCAATACAATACTTTCTCAATTTTTCTAATTTCATTAGAGTGAGAAAGTAAAAATACAATCACACCATCTCCGTCGGATGTAGACTTTTAGGCATGACTGATCCAACCTCAACACACCTAATCAGTCTCTAATTCTGATTATTAACGTTAAAAATATTTTTGGCTCAAATTAGCGCTCTCACCTTAGTATCAGTAAAAACCGATGCGCTGACATAATTTTTAGAAGAATTTGATGAGATCACACAATTTTCAGAAACACATGGCGCGTTGAGTCATTTTGCAGCAAAAAAAAAGCGCCATAACTTAATTTTAACCAAATTGTGGTGCACGACTTTAATTTTCAGCAAAAGTATAAGCACTAACTCAATTTCCCCATTTTCTCCAATGCCGTATTGTTTTCTTTTTTTCTTATAGCGTTTGAAAATGTTTTTGCTCAAAACTGTGCGCTCACTCAAGTTTCAGTAAAAAACAGCACGTACGCTGACATAATTTTCAGAAGAAATTGACTCGGTAACACAAATTTCAGAAAGAAATGGAGGGCTGATTCATATTTCATCATATGACGCTAACTTAACTGTCACCAAATTGTGAGGCGCAATCCCAATTTTGTACAAAAGTCTAAGCGCTAAACTTTTAGGCATGACTGATGATGATCTCCGACAAAATAGGTGACTGTCAAAGGTTAGCGGACTACCAAACTATATGATTAAGGAACCAGTTTGAGTGTCTCAAGATACTTTGAGACATATAAGGAGAGTGACAGCTTGAATCAACATAGGTAGTACAACAGATGTAGCATAAGGTAGCATAAGAAATCAGGAAGTTCCTGGAGTACTAGAAATTTACTTGTAAATAGAGAAAGAGCGAAATAACTGCATTGAATAAATGATGCCTTGAAGCGCTAAGTCATTTGACGGGAGTTGCCAGACTAAATAAAATGTCAGCAAATTTGACCGCAAAGCACATTTCTTTAAAATTGAAAGAGAGCTGACTTCCTTTAGGACCTTCAAAACCAAAAAAGTAGAAGTAGAGAAATAAGAAGCATTTCCTTGTTTCGTTCTGAATAGGACTAAGAAATTTCACATACAATAACAACATGATGGAAATATAAAGCAAGTCAGCACATCACACTATTCAGAGGTCCCATTGTTGAACCTTTGAACTCTTACCAATTCACGAGTCATAGCTACTATAAACGCAAGCAGAGTAATTTTATTACGTTGAGCGTAAACAAATAGCTGAAATTTGGTAGGAAATATGGAGGAGGTTAGGGCAGGGACCACTATGGAAACAACGACATCAGGGCTGAATAATAAGAGATCCTCTTCGATGCGCAGTAAATTTTTTGGGAATTAAATGAGAATTCTGAGTATTGAGATAAGGAATCTTCAGAGTTCTTGCTGTAGGGACTTTCCGCTTTGCGTTTGACCACACGCTATAATTATTATAATAATTGCATTTACATGCAAAAAAACAAACATTCAGAACGGCAAATGATTGGTTCTCTTGATCACCTAGAATATATACCGGGAAAATTTGAAATAATCAAAAAGTGAGGTTGGAAATTTTTGACATAGAATAACTTTAAAAAAACGTCAATCAATGAACATGAAATTACTCCCAACCAACTCAGAATTCAGTCGTGGCTGGGAGAACATTAACTTTTCAAATGAAATTAGCATAAAAAAAACACAGGACACAACCTAAATTTCACGACATCAAAAAAGCTCATTTCGCCATTTGATCACAAGGGGGCGTAGTATACTCTATTGAGTATCAGGGCGATTTCAATAGGCGCACGTTGTGCCAACGGTGCGCCTAAAAGAGCATCGATATGAGCCAATCAGATTCCTGGAAATTAAATTTCCCGCTCGTCACTAAAACAGTCTATTCTGAAAAAGCTTTACTGCCATTTTTCAAAGCCCTCATGCGGAGTTTACCGTCTTTTATTGTTAGAAACACAACTGCAAAGGCCCATTTAAGTTGTGTTGCCCTGTCAAGCATATAGTTTCATTATTTACGAAGTTTCATCCTGCACCAATGCTACCCGGGCTACCCCATTTTTCACTTCAGTTCTTTGCTCTTGTTTTCAGTTTACGGCGGCTATTTTATTCGCGCTTGAGGTTTAATTTTCTCAGAGCTGAAAAAGGGAACGGGACCGAAAGTGAGAGGGTGCGGCAAATAAATTAGTATATCGAGAATAAAGGAGTATAGGAGTATATGGAGAGGGCGAAGGGCTTATGTGACTTCAGTCTTCAGTCAAACTTCTATGCGAGACACAACAAAGCAGCCTTCTCCCCACTTTACGTATTAACGTTGCCAGATTTGGCGGGAAGTTCAAAAAGCTTACATTAAATTTAATGGGGAAATACGTACGTTTAATGGGGAAATACGTACGATCATAGACGCAAACGGCAGCCCTGCCACGAATAAGCGCATACACCCTCGCGCAAGAGTGGTTGTAAAAATCGACCTCAAACGAGTTCAAAGACTATACATACTCGTTCAATTCATGCGCCCCCCCCCAAAAAAAAAAAAAAAAAAAAAAAAAAAGTGAAAATAAGCAAGAGGATCTTACAACAAAAAGCTTTTGCGAGACACTTTCCCACCGAAGCGTTCTATCCTTCGGGGCAAGCGTTGGGGGGTCTCAAAGAGCGACGATGACGCAAGGAGAGGGAGAGGGGTTAATCGGACGGAGCGAGCTTCATGCAGAGTTGAAGCAGGCAAAGTAAAGACCAACGCGCATGTATTGCATTCGGTAAACTTACAGGCCACTAACTATAGCTCTTTGACTCCGAGTTGGAGAGAGAGAGAGAGAGAGAGAGAGAGAGAGAGAGAGAGAGAGAGAGAGAGAGAGAGAGAGAGAGAGAGAGAGAGAAGAGAGTGAGTGAGAGAGAGAAGAGAGAGAGAGAGAGAGAGAGAGAGAGAGAGAGAGAGAGAGAGAGAGAGAGAGAGAGAGATAGAGATAGAGAGAGAGTGAGAGTGTGAGAGTGAGAGTGAGAGAGAGAGAGAGAGAGAGAGAGAGAGAGAAAGAGAGAGAGAGAGATATGGAGAGAGATATGGAAGAGAGGGAAAGACGTAGACGGAGAAAATGGAGATGCGGAGGAGGCTGTAGATAAGTGGGAAGATTGATACAATTTCCTGAATTTTAAGCTCATATTCGCAAATTGAGAGAGAGAGAGAGAGAGAGTGGGAGTGCGTGATTAGTATGTAAGGGAAATATCGACGAGTAGGGGTATAGACCACAGAGGAGGAAGGGGAGAGTGGCGCGAAAGGGAGGGTAGGGAGGGGGCATATGGAAGAAGAGGGTACACTTCTGTTTTAATTTTACAGCCACGTGTCAAAGAGACGAGAGGCGTTTAATTCGCTCCCAACAAACGCAGTCGGCGCGGCGCGCCGCGCCGCCGGTTTGAAGCAGCGCCAGCGGCAAATTGAAAACAATGCTAGTTCGCGCGAAAATTAGCAAATTTCAGAGAACCGCGGTTGCTGAGGAGAGATGATTTTAAACGAACGAGCATCTGAACACTGTTACCCGATATGACTTTGACTTATTTTTCATTATATATTTGGATACATCTCGAGTCTCGCCGCTGGGGCTCCACGAAAATTGAGAACGCCACTTTTCGGAGAATGCCAACTCTGAACTCACTTAAATCAAAAACCGATCTGCAAATATTTTTGTTGTTCCGTTCACAGTTCGGAGAAAGAAGGGGTGGAGGGGGGGGAGAAGGGGCACCAGAGGAGGGGGGGGGTTGGTAGAATGGGGAGGAAGGTACAAGAGTTAATTAAACCTCGACTGCATCTAACAATGAAGCTAATTTGAGAGCCACTGCTTCAAATTCTGCAGAAGAAGAGGATGTGGTGCTGTCTGTGCGTGTATGTATGCATGCGTAAAGTAATTGCATGTTTGTGTAAGTAATAAGTATGTATGTGTATGTGAGTATGTATTTACGTATGGATGGTTGTACTATGTATTTGTCTATGTATCGGAGCTACGGGGCGGTACCAAAGTTTAAACTGTGAGTTTTGAGTCCGCTGCATAAATGCAAATCAGATGTAAAATCACCATCGGAAGTCTATTCTACACTATTTTAAACGATAAAGTTTGCTTCGCGTCGCGTCGTGGATCGCTATCTGATGATTCTTTGGAACTCTTCAAGCTCCTTGAATAACTCGCTTCTTCACTCACACTACTTTCGTGAGAAGAAGTTGCCTATGCTCCGGGCGACGTTATACATAAGCACACCGTCGTCGCAGGATCGTTGCAGCGATAGGTTTTGTGTCTTCGAACGTTCGGTATACATTAGGAGATGCGATTATTGTTCTGTTCGTGTGGGACTGGAAGAACGCTCGGGACCCTCAAACAGAGTTAACTAGAGACCGACCTATATTATGCTTTACCGCGTTTAAAGAGTGAGGTGTGGCAAATGGGGGCTCATTTGGTTCGGAGATTCACTGGAACAACAGCCAACAGTCGCTTACTGTTGAATGATTACCAGCGGTCGAATTTTAAACGCCGCTGAGTCGGCAGAGATGACCAACCATCCCCGTGTGAAAATCACTTGCAATTAGAATGATCGTTAAAAAGCTATTATTGCTTTTGTACGCTTAAATCACACACACAAACACAAATAAATAAATAATAAAAAAAGTAAAACAAACAAAAAACAAAACAAAATTTGAAATAACCTCTGCGAAAAGCTATCTTTATGAACGGTAGTTTTAGGGGATTCAAACTTGGTTCATTTAAGGCCGCTAAATTAATAATTCCTGCCCATTCTGCGGCGTATAGTGCTTCTCACAGTTTGCTTAAAACATCGGCAAGGTTGAAAAGGCTGAGGAGTGAAAGAACACGGTGACATTTGATTCGTCCAGTCTCAACTTAAAACAGAGAGTGAGCTTTAAATCAAAGTAATTTCAGTCTCTCTGGAATGCTCCTCAATTATACTGTTGACCCATACTCAATATCAAATAACAAATTTTGTTCTCAGAACAATATGTATACCTAAAGATACAGGGAGGACAAAAATAAAATGTATATACATATATATTGGAGCTTTTCGAAAAGCTTTTGAATGAAGTACGGAAATAATCAGTCAGTTTTAAAAGCACTTTAAAAGCGCCGCGCGCCGAAGTGAATATGAGCGCGCATATCTTTGCATCAACCTTCTTTGAAATCAATTTTTAGTGGAATTAGTATAGGTATGGGAGTATTTGAAATAAAGAACCACAAAATATCGGATGTGCTCATAACTAGAGACATCAATATTTCTCTACTGTTGACTTATTGATAAGATAGCACCCCTCAAGTTTTATAGGTTGCCCTAATTTCAAAAGCCGATTCACCTGTTCCTCCCTTGGCAAAAGGGGAAAAAAGGTTTTCGCTTTCGAAGGAACAAGCATTCGAGAAAGTTTTTTTTCTTTCTTTTTTTTTCCTTCTCAATCCGAGTCAATTTTCCGGAAAAGGCGGGGGGGGGGGGGTAAATATCCATCCAGCGTTGCAAGATTGTCGTGTCACTTTATTACAGCCATTTATTGCGAAGTGAAACTATGAAAAAGTTCGTATGCGATCATAAGCGGGCGGATACAGGCATTCGTCTTTCTCTCTCTACTTCCATTTGAATACAGTGTTAGAAAAGGATAGGAAAGGAGGGCATCACGTGACTTTGGCCCCTTTCTCTGTCATTTTCTAACGCACGTATCCAAATGAGAGGAGATAGAGAGAAACAAATTCCTGTACCCGCATATGTATGCGATCTGGCAAGACTGATACCATTCATTCAACGAAGCGAGGTTTTACTTAGCGAACGACTTACGCTAGCAAGATTTCGAAGAGATATAGGTGAGAAAGAAGCTATTTGAATATTTTGTGATGAATCAATGAATAAATTAAGTAACAAGAACTTGAGAGAGAATCTAAGGACATAAAGACAACAATCTTCAGTAAAACTGAGACGGAACCCAAATGACTTAAGTAATTTTTTACGAATTGAGAACATAGGCGAAATTTCAACGCTATTCGACAAGCCATGCGATGGTGTGGTAGTTTCATTTCGTTCACCTATAAACGATCAAAGAATAGCTTAATTTTTGCTAGAATTGTATAGACACAAGACAATTAAGATTTAATTACGATTCAATATTATTGACAATATTGTAACTTTCAAATTACTCAAGAGAGCACTCGTTGCTTCGATTCTCGATGTATTTTCTCAGTCAGCTCATGTTTAGGGAAATTGGTGTGAATGTTGGTAATCTCCAAATTCTGGATGGTAGGGGTGGGGGTCAGCTTTTTCTTGACCTTCTCCGCCGGCGCTCCTGTATCTGTCTACAAACAGCTCTACCTTTTCCAGCTTTCTAGATTTCGAATGAGATAAAGTGCGTATTAATAGGACTATTGTTTTAAGGCACAGTAATTTTGCGTTCAGTTTTCCGTGATCATAAAACGAGTCCAGTGTTGCCGTTTTGCGGAATCTCTTCCAGATCTCCATATTTAAGTCAATGTAAAATTATCGAATTTTGTACCAAATTTGGCAATACCGGAAATTACAATGACTGGCTTGTCATTAGATGCCTAACCTAGATTCTAGGTTTCAAAATGGAAAGCATAGATTGCTATTTGCCTAAGATTGCGCTCTGCGCATGTGCTGCGACACATCAATATCTCCTCCTAATAAACCTATAGATACTGATGGGGTTCGATGAAACCTTTAAATGATATTTTTGCCGAAGATCAAAAGGTAGATAAATGATAACTGGTCAATGTTTTACAAGCCACCACTAAATCATCTTATAATTCCTTCCGACTCCGACCTTTTCTGAACTTTCGACTAAATACATATTTCCATCGATACTAATGCATTTCACCACCGTGAAGTAAAGGGAGGGGGAGCGGAAATTGTTTCCTCCCTTTTTAACACCGGAAGCTTTCAATTACAGTTAGCTTTTTCCTCCTTCAAAAAAAGACCCGGTTGTCGAGAAGGGTGAAAAAATAAAATTTAGATTGTTGATTCACTTTATCAGGTTGCATATTTATACAGTAGTTAACTCACTTTTTGTTTGTCGGTCCTGATTGTTGGATTTTTTCTTTTTTTCAAACTATGATCATTTCGAATCAGTACAGATTCATCTTCAGGTTACAGGTAGGATCGCGACCGCGACTTGTCGAAAATAAAAAATAAAAGAAAGTTACGAAAATAAAATATAAGATAAATAAGACGAACAACACATAATAAACAAAGGATGACCGATACGCGTTACGAAAACTGGTCGGCATGCGTACTGTTTACCGCGCATGCTCTTCCGCGCATAGTGACGGTGGAAAATACAAGGCTACCACCTCACTCTCTAATTGTGAGTTAATGAGAGTTCCTGTTGTTTTTCTCCGATTGATTTCCAATTGCTCCAACACGTTCATTTTGCGGCCTTTTTTACAACATCTTAAAAGTTTGGTATGACAGTTTTCAAACGGGTGTTTTTCGTTAATTAAGTGGTCACTGAGGGATGAGCTTCCAAGTTTTTCAAGTCGAGCATTGGCGAAATGTTCTTTGACTCTGGCATTAACTGTTCTACCAGTTTGACCAACGTACTCTTTACCGCATTGACACTCAACCTTGTAGATCCCACTGTTATTTAAAACGTCTTTTTCTTTGGGTCTGGTGTTCATAAGAATTTGGCCTAAGTTTTTTTGGTTACTAAATGTGACTTTGAGGTTATCCTGGTGGCTAATAATTTTGCTAGCTTTTTCTGATACTTGTTCAGAGTAGGGGATTGCAACCCACCTTTCTTTCTTTTGGTTGGCACTATGTTCACCTTTGAAAAGTAGCGCGCCTGTTTTCTTGTCCAACTTTCTTCTAATCATTTGCATGATTGTAGTCTTTTTGTACCCGTTATTGGTGGCGATCTGTATGACTGTGCGAAGTTCTTTGTCATACGCTTTTTTATTTAAAGGAATATTCAAAAGTCTATTCACCATGCTGTGAAAAGCAGACATTTTATGTTTCCACGAATGGTAAGAGTGGGCTGGAATGATGGTATCAGTACTACTCTCTTTCCTGTATATGCTGAAGCTGAGTTTGTCTCCTATGATGTTTATAGTTAAATCTAGAAAATTAATCTGATTATGACCTACTTCGAGTTTAAAACTAATATTACTGTCAAGACTGTTGATTTGGTTGACAAAGACATTGAGTTCTCTAATAGTGCCAATCCAGATAAGTAGAATATCGTCAACATATCGATTATACGAAAATATATTCTTTTTCCACCTTTCATTGTTGTTTATTAGATTGTCAAATTTATCCATGTAAATATCGGCAAGTAGGGGAGAGAAAGGGGCTCCCATAGCAACTCCATTGATTAGTTGGTATGTTTTATTTTGAAATTCAAAGTAATTATTTTCCGCTGTGAAGGAGGCTAAATCTCGGTACTCTTCAATTTCAGATTTTGAGAGACTAGAATGTTTTTTTAAAATGTCGCAAGTGAGATTAATAGCTTCACCACGATTTATGTTTGTGTACATGCTGTCCACATCTAGTGACACTAGCTTGGCGTTGTCTGGGATTTTTTGATCTTTGATTTTGTTGACCAATTCTAGAGAGTTTTTAACTGTTTTTGATGGATGCCAGTTTGCTTTTCTTTTGAAAAGGTGGGTTAAAAACTTTTCGGTTTTGTACGTGGGTGCATTGTACGTGGCTACTACGGGCCTTATAGGGACCTCTTTAATGTCAAGTTGATCATTCGCCTTATGGGTTTTGACGTAACCTTGTAAGGAAGGAGGTTTGGGGTTCATTTCAATTAGACTTTTGGGGTTTTCCAAGAGTGTCGTGCGACTTAGTAGTTTCCTGATATTATGGTTTATTTCTTTCGTAGGGTCTTTATTTAGAACTTTCAGGTTGCTACTTTTTATAAAGTCATGAACTTTGTTTGAATAGCTATCTTGGTCTAAAATAACAATTGCATTGCTTTTATCAGCTTTGGTGATAATGAGGTTTTGATCTTTTACCTTATTTCACGATTTTTTTTTACCTTATTTCACTTTTACCTTTCTCCACGATCTACATAACATTGAATTTGACATCATCGATGATAAGGCGAGAAGTAAAGCTAGTACCAAGTGTTTTAAACAACGTGAAAAACATGAAAACAAACTTAACAAACTCAAGGATAAATGTTGCCCTTCCAAAGGGATCATATTCGCTCCTAAGTTAATTAACCTATCTCAAACCATATTCTCAAATGATGAAACCCAATTGTTCAATCAAGGGATTAAATTTGTCCCAAGACCACCTTCCAAGGAAAAAGAGCTTACGAACTTAGCCATTGAAGTTAATTCTAAAATATTGACTAGTAACACTGTCAAGGCCATTTCCCAAAAAATTGAAGACAACCTTAAACACAACAACAAAACAACTCACATTTCCACTAATATAGGGACTATTAAGTCAATCAAAAATAAGGTAAAAGATCAAAACCTCATTATCACCAAAGCTGATAAAAGCAATGCAATTGTTATTTTAGACCAAGATAGCTATTCAAACAAAGTTCATGACTTTATAAAAAGTAGCAACCTGAAAGTTCTAAATAAAGACCCTACGAAAGAAATAAACCATAATATCAGGAAACTACTAAGTCGCACGACACTCTTGGAAAACCCCAAAAGTCTAATTGAAATGAACCCCAAACCTCCTTCCTTACAAGGTTACGTCAAAACCCATAAGGCGAATGATCAACTTGACATTAAAGAGGTCCCTATAAGGCCCGTAGTAGCCACGTACAATGCACCCACGTACAAAACCGAAAAGTTTTTAACCCACCTTTTCAAAAGAAAAGCAAACTGGCATCCATCAAAAACAGTTAAAAACTCTCTAGAATTGGTCAACAAAATCAAAGATCAAAAAATCCCAGACAACGCCAAGCTAGTGTCACTAGATGTGGACAGCATGTACACAAACATAAATCGTGGTGAAGCTATTAATCTCACTTGCGACATTTTAAAAAACATTCTAGTCTCTCAAAATCTGAAATTGAAGAGTACCGAGATTTAGCCTCCTTCACAGCGGAAAATAATTACTTTGAATTTCAAAATAAAACATACCAACTAATCAATGGAGTTGCTATGGGAGCCCCTTTCTCTCCCCTACTTGCCGATATTTACATGGATAAATTTGACAATCTAATAAACAACAATGAAAGGTGGAAAAAGAATATATTTTCGTATAATCGATATGTTGACGATATTCTACTTATCTGGATTGGCACTATTAGAGAACTCAATGTCTTTGTCAACCAAATCAACAGTCTTGACAGTAATATTAGTTTTAAACTCGAAGTAGGTCATAATCAGATTAATTTTCTAGATTTAACTATAAACATCATAGGAGACAAACTCAGCTTCAGCATATACAGGAAAGAGAGTAGTACTGATACCATCATTCCAGCCCACTCTTACCATTCGTGGAAACATAAAATGTCTGCTTTTCACAGCATGGTGAATAGACTTTTGAATATTCCTTTAAATAAAAAGCGTATGACAAAGAACTTCGCACAGTCATACAGATCGCCACCAATAACGGGTACAAAAAGACTACAATCATGCAAATGATTAGAAGAAAGTTGGACAAGAAAACAGGCGCGCTACTTTTCAAAGGTGAACATAGTGCCAACCAAAAGAAAGAAAGGTGGGTTGCAATCCCCTACTCTGAACAAGTATCAGAAAAAGCTAGCAAAATTATTAGCCACCAGGATAACCTCAAAGTCACATTTAGTAACCAAAAAAACTTAGGCCAAATTCTTATGAACACCAGACCCAAAGAAAAAGACGTTTTAAATAACAGTGGGATCTACAAGGTTGAGTGTCAATGCGGTAAAGAGTACGTTGGTCAAACTGGTAGAACAGTTAATGCCAGAGTCAAAGAACATTTCGCCAATGCTCGACTTGAAAAACTTGGAAGCTCATCCCTCAGTGACCACTTAATTAACGAAAAAAACCCGTTTGAAAACTGTCATACCAAACTTTTAAGATGTTGTAAAAAAGGCCGCAAAATGAACGTGTTGGAGCAATTGGAAATCAATCGGAGAAAAACAACAGGAACTCTCATTAACTCACAATTAGAGAGTGAGGTGGTAGCCTTGTATTTTCCACCGTCACTATGCGCGGAAGAGCATGCGCGGTAAACAGTACGCATGCCGACCAGTTTTCGTAACGCGTATCGGTCATCCTTTGTTTATTATGTGTTGTTCGTCTTATTTATCTTATATTTTATTTTCGTAACTTTCTTTTATTTTTTATTTTCGACAAGTCGCGGTCGCGATCCTACCTGTAACCTGAAGATGAATCTGTACTGATTCGAAATGATCATAGTTTGAAAAAAAGAAAAAATCCAACAATCAGGACCGACAAACAAAAAGTGAGTTAACTACTGAAAAAATAAAAGCCCTTTACGGGCGAATACCTCTCTTCTCCCCCTCCGTCTCCGTCTCCGTCTCCCCCCCCCCTCGACAAGGAAAATGGAAGTGCTCCCTTAGAAAAGTAAGATCTCTTAAGCGGTTGATTCCGGAAACTCATCAAGGAATTGTTCTTTTTATACATTCCTCACCTCATTCAGGTAGAGATCGATTGATGGTGTAAAAGGAAATTTGGTTAAAGTTTAGACATTGATCGGTCTAGGTTGATTGGTTAAAATTTAGACCATCGATTGTCTGTTCCAAAAAACTTGTAACGAGCGGGATGATTGAAATGATAGCTCTAAATGGAGGAGAAAGTATTTTTTCAAGGGGGAGTATAAGAATTACTGAGGCTTTTATGAAAGATTTTATATAAGAGTATTTTTTTATCATGGATCTTCATTGTCTTTCAGGAAATATACTTCTTTCCTAGTCTTTTCAAACATTTGAATAGGACACTTGTAACGCCCAAATTAATTTTCCTTCGATGCCGTTCACTAGGAGTCAAACTGCGTGGTCTGGTCGAGATAGAACGACAAAATTGCGTCTACACTGAGAACTCCTTCACCATCTTTTTATGTTTTATCGTTTGGATCGCTTCTATAATTTGCAAAAAAATCTTTGAAAATCTTCAATTTTATCAGGGGGCAGAGTCAACAATGCTAAAGCTTGAAAAACTGAAATTCTTTCCAAAAATTGTCATGGAATCATGGTTTGTATGTAATCATGTCAATCCAAGTCGCGAGGAAAGTCGATTATGCCGTCACCGACTCAATTTCGTCACGAAATGGTGCTTACTACATTTCTCGCCCTTCAGGTGTCAGGTATATGGAGATACTCCCAGGGCAATGAGGAGGCGGGGTGCTAGGGGTTCAAAGGTCGGGGGTGGGGGGTCGTTGACTTGCCAGATCCTCAAAGAGTCACACTTCAGACGTGGACTCCAAGATGATGATGTAAGAACAGCGGCCGTGGCAAGGCGCGACGACAAAATAAATTCGGCGCTTCATTTTTTAAGAGTCTTCAATTTGTTCTTTTCAGTCGGTGAAGAAAAAATTACAAAGAAGAGGTTCTCCTCCATCCCTCTCCCTTATTTTCATCTTTTCAGCTCGAAGGGCAGAGAGAGAGAGAGAAGGGGGTGATGTAGAGGGAGAGAGAGTGAAAGAGAGAGAGAGAGATCGTTCTTTTTGAATATGAGCGATTGAACACTGCTCCAGGGAGGAAAGCTTGTTGCAAGGGAGCTTTGAAGCTTGGCTAATGCCACGTCATTAATAAACGTTCTCCAGTTCTCTCTTCTCGGCCGGCGATTTAAATTATTCCGCGTGGAGCTTCCAAGGCTGGCACGAGTGCGAATTTATGGCCCTTTTGAAAAAATAAATATCTAGCCCCTGTAAACGAGCATACATTTACGTGAGACTTGGAAGAATGGGCACTTGCCGCAGATTACTTCAATTGAGGTGATTCGCGGAGGAGAGGCTCATGAGACATGCGGGATGCGGGTCTGCTCCATCCAAGAAAGCGGTAAGATCTTCATATCAGGATTTTCTCGGAAGATCACACCTCTTGTAATTGTATCCACCGAAAACCGCTTCAAATTTGAGAACTCTTTTAAAAACGTTCCCTTTCTCTCTGTTTCTTTTTGACTCTCTCTCTCTCTCTCTCTCTCTCTCTCTCTCTCTCTCTCTCTCTCTCTCTCTCTCTCTCTCTCTCTCTCTCCCTCTCCATCCTTTCTTTCTCGCACCTACGCTTGTCTCTCGATACTCACGACCGGGCTCAAGGTTTCACTCCACAATTTTATTTTAATTATTCCAACTCTTCCCATCTTTTAATTGAACTTCTCAATAAAGTAGCGGTTTCAGGTTAAGGTGACGACTCACGTCTGGATGGGATTTTTTTTTTCCAGCTGCCTATCCTTGAAACTTCTTTCCAATTTAATTGGGTAACAGCTGCTTCCGCTAAACGAAAAACAACAGCAGCCCATTTAATTGGAATGATTAAATAGTTTGAATAAACATTATATAATCAACCCAATTTCAAGAAAACTACTATAGAATGGCTGAACTTACTAATCGGTCTAAAATTAAATTTGTTAAATTATATTAAAACCAAACGGTTATTATTTGTTAGCCGCTAATTTATGAAATTGACTTCAAGTAAGCACGCATCAGCATCATAGAGGACTAAACCATACAGTTTAATTGTTTTTTAGAGAATAAATTTGAATATCATCTGGTGATATTATTATGTCGATTTAATTTTTAACTATTTTTTTCTTCTAACGGCTAGACGTATATTTTACATCGCATTTAATGTTATAATATTAGAACAAATTATAACTACCAATAGAAAAACCTATTCTCTCAGTGTTATCGCGATTTAAAGGGGGGGCGGGTTTCTCCCTCTCCTCAAATCTTCATAACGGCCTTTGCCGATGTCTATCACGACTAATTTCAGCCGTACGCCCTGAAGATATTAACTTAAATTTCGGGACTCGAAGAGTCCATAGAAACCGAAAAACTCTGATACTCTTTCGCATGATGATTTAAAATTTGTTGATCAATGGGTCTGTTGCACACTTCGGCTACAGCGTTTTAAAGTATCAATTTCTATGTAACAAGCCGAGAAAATAACAATGGCAGCATCAGAAAACACTAAAATTCAATATTAAACTCACAAATTGCGAAAAACAGTAGACACTATTCACCCCAGTATCTTTCCACCAAATGCACGATATTTCGCGAAATTAGAGCGGCACATTCAAATAATCACGGCCGACTGCCATCAGAGCTGACTTCATAAACAAATAAACAGTCAACACTGACGGCGTCTGTTTGAATTCTTACGTTTCAATATCCTCAATGGGTCTGTTGCAAACTTTTGCTACAACGATTAAGAGTGTTTAATCTAATGTAAAGTCGCTTGAAAAGTCCATTGGTGGCATCAGAAAGTCATCAAATGCAATAATAAACTCACAAGAGGCGTTTAATGATATCCAAGATGGCGGAGAAATATCGAGCAATTTGTACGCATGCACCACGAACATCCAAACAACTTTGACAACAACCTCACTGGAGGTAGAGGTTATGTGTTTGATTACGTTGTGATATTGGTTGTGATCGATATTGTGAGGTTGGCTATCCTTGGATGTTCATGGTGCATACATACGAATTGCTCGATATTTCTCCGCCATCTTGGATTTCATTAAACGCCTCTTGTGAGTTTATTATTGCATTTTATGACTTTCTGATGCCACCAATGGACTTTTCAGGCGACTTTACATTAGATTAAACTCTCTTAATCGTTGTAGCAAAAGTTTGCGACAGACCCATTCCTCACAAAAGGTTGTGAAAGGTACGGAGACCGATATTTGTGTCGAAAACTTATTAAAATGAAACAATAACTCACAGGAGATCCCAGGATGATTCCAACTTCGATCATCATGCTTGGAACTCCTAAAGTTATTGTTTCATTTTGATAAGTTTTCGACAGAAATATCGGTCTCCGTACCTTTCACAACCTTTTGTGAGGAATTGAGGATATTGAAACGTAAGAATTCGAACAGACGCCGTCAGTGTTTACTGTTTATTTGTTTATGAAGTCAGCTCTGATGGCAGTCGGCCGTGATTATTTGAATGTGCCGCTCTAAATTCGCGAAATATCGTGCACGTGGTGGAAAGATACAGGGGTGAATAGTGTCTAGTGTTTTTCGCAATTTGTGAGTTTATTATTGAACTTTAGCGTTTTCTGATGCTGCCATTGTTATTTTCTCGGCTTGTTACATAGAAATTGATACTTTCAAACGCTGTGGCCGAAGTGTGCAACAGACCCATTGCCCCACCCCTCCTCGCTCGGGCCCATTGCGCACGAAAGGAAAACATGAGAGCGCGACCGGGATCCATGTCTGTTTTTTGTAAAAATTCAATTTTCCGATGAGTTTTTGCTTTTTAGATGGTAGGCAAAAAAATGTGGTGGCTAGGGGCGGGGCGGGGGGGGGGAGAGGAATGACCGGGGTTAGACGAAGAACGGCGCACAATAATTATTTATGCTGGACTTGAAAAGGCGGGGATTACAATTCCTCAGACTTAACTTTATGAATAAGGGTGAGACGTGGTGAGGGAGCTGGGGGGAATGAGGGAAGGAGGAAAGAGGAATCCAAGAAGTTATCTTTCTCATTGAGGGTGGTTCGATTCGTGCAGAAAACAGAAATGAAATACTTTCCAAAACACGGATTTCCCGGGCCTTCGTCGCCCCAATTTTGACAATGAGACGAAGAGTGAGTTTAGATCTGCAATACAGGGGGCCTAAAAAAATCGTTAACGTCGTATAGAGCTCGTTCCAGAAGCTCGTCGGTAATCTCTGAAATTTGGTCCAGCATTATTTTCCATATCACATGATGGAATTGGATGAAAATGTGTTTGAGAGCTTAGGGTTTTCATTAATTAAAGAGCTTTTCAAAATTACAGATAGGAGGTCATTGATAATCTCTGGAATTTTACCCAGCGTAATTTTCCATTATCCATGATGGAATTGAATGAAAAAGAGTTTGAGAGCTTACAGTTTTCAATAAAAAGTGCTTTAAAATTATACAGTTTTTAACGTTTCAGTCAAGTTTTGTTTGGTTTTGAAGGGATTGAACATTGAAAATTCGGCTAGCTAAGATTATCGATTGAGCTCTATTACCCCCCTCTCCTGCTAACGAGTTGTATCCACTGTTATACATCTACTCAAAACGACAAACTCTGTGGCCTTAGACACCTTAGACCTCTGACAGCTCCAAATATCATCGATTATTTTCGCGATCATAGAGAGTCCAATGATCCGATGTACGGTCGAATGGATAGTTCAGACAAGTCTCCGAATCGTTTTCTTTGGTTTGCCTTCCTCAAGAAAATTCCTGGTAAAAACTTTGTTCATTTAATTAGAAATTTAGGTATGTTACGCCCAAAACAGTCTGTAAAGAGGTTTCAATCCGCTAGATAGCGCCACCAGACTCTTTTTCACAGATTTTGTCCTTAATCGCTAATAAAATTTTTATCTGAACCAATAATCGAAAAAATCGCGACCCTAGGGACAAACTTAATCGTTTGCTTAAAAAATCAATACCAGCCTATTCCATATTCAAGGGTGAAAAAAGAGAAACAAACACACACAAAAAATACAGTACAATTGACCATGTATATTATACAAGCATAGCAGATTTTGGCGCCAGCCAAAAAGTATATGGTAGCCTACACCATCAAATGGTAAACTGTGCGAGATATCAGGTCGAATAAGCAATCATTTATTCTAATTTTACCACAAGCTACGTTGCATTTACCATTTGCCATAATTTCTGGCCAGCGCCAAAATATCCTATGCGTATGGTCAACTGTACCGTAATCCCCCCCCTCCGGGAAAAAAACACCTTTGCGTTGAAATTAAACACGGCCGTCGACCTCAGGCTCTTTCATATTGTATGACCTATCTAATGATAATGCGGCCACTTGCGAAACACCCTGTGATCAAGTTTGAGACTTTTCCGACGGAAAATCCTGTAATTGATCGCAAGCGGAGCAACTTTCGGCCATTCCAGTAATCCCTTGCCTCGACTCGGTTTGGAAAGGATCCAAAATTAATCAAACAGCGAGTAGGAGCTGCTCGAGCGAGCCAAGCCGAGCCGAACGCCGGGGAGTTATACTTCAATGGCGACAGGGTGGCTGCCTGTGTGTGCGTGAGAGAGCGTTCATGCCGCGTGCGTGCGTGAATTGTATAGTACGCTGCTAATGTAGAATATGTTTCATTCATCGTACCGAAAGGAACATTTTTTTATAGATCAAAGCAATCTTTGCACTAATCAACTCTCACTCTCTCTCTATTCAGCAAGGCTCGTTGTTCCAGATTAAAACTTAAAAGTTAAAAGAACAAAAAAAAAAAAAAAACAAAAAAACAAAAAAAAAACAAAAAACAAAAACAAACAAGAAAAACTATTTATTGTGTATACGATCTCAAAGTAAATTTAAATAATAAAACAAAAAGAAAGGAATAATCGTGAAAGAAAAATACAATTTCTGTTTATACATTAGTGTGTTTAACAGTTAATTATTTCTTCTTATTTATAAATTAAGTGCTTGCTACTTGCTAGCTTTGAATTTTTTGCTTTGTCTTAGTTTTACTTGAACTTTAATGTCTATTAGGTTATGGTATATTTTTTTTTCTTTTAGTTGATTGACTGCACCAACCGCCTTTATATTTTTAATGTTCTTTATTTTTTTTCTGCTAAATTATTGTTTATTTTATTCATATTTTTGGCCATCCAAGCTCTTTCTTTCTTTTTGGGACGCCATTTTGGATTGATTTGTTCCATGTTTTTTTTCCGTAAATAATTAAGGGGGGTAGGTAAAGTAAAATAAATCTTGACGTCAAAGAGTTGAAAATATTTTCTAGCGAGCCAGACACTATTGCGCCAAGCTTGAAAAAAGCTTGAAGCTCGGCGTTGGAATAATTGGCTGGATTACAATTTTACTTTATTCAATTAAAAACCAGGGGTTTATGGATGTTGTGCGGCACATTTCCTTTAATTAAAATGCGGAGAAGCATGTAATGCACCACGAGAAAGAAAGGGGAAAAAGTAAAGGGATAGAGTGATGAAAATAATTAAATAATTCACTGATATATGAATACGATGAGAGTGAGTGTACTTGTCCTTCTTTTTACTTTAATTTTCAAACGTTGAATGATTACAGATTGTGAATATAAATCGGGCGAGACGTTTCATCGAGAAGTGTATCTTTCTCCGATGCGAAATTAAAGTGGAGCACATTCGACGGGTGTGTAATGTGTATATCAGTCCGCGAGCCCCGCCTCCCCCTCCCCACAAATATTTATGGAGTCTGTTTTATGATTCAAACAATTGAATTTGACTGGGTCATAAATAAATATAGTTTGACTATACTTGGAAGCTCGGGTAGAGGACTACATTTTCGTGTCCCGAATTATCAAAGAAAAAAAGGAAAAGAAGCATGACTATGTCAAAAACATTAAACTAACAGACGCGATGACTTTGCGAAAAAAGAAAAAAACCATGAGTAAACAAACTACCGCTGTCGTCGGGCGGCCGCAAAACTTAAAGCGGACAAATTCTTCAAGCTCATCATTTTAAGCGAGGCGGGTTGCTGGTGCGTGCGCCTGATAATAAAGTTTCCCAAGCAACGTTGCCACACCCAGAAAAAGATACCAAATTCAGACCGTAGATCCTCCGTCTATGCAAGAGTATGTCGGTGAAAATAGTGTAGGTACAGTGTGTAGCGCGGGTTGTTCAAAATGAACGGTCCCATCCAATTGTGAAATGATCCACAAAGAAGAAAGATCCGCGCAATAATAGAAGTTCTCATGACTCACATTTACCCCGCACCAGTTCAGTAAAATATCAAGGGAGGCGATCATTTACTTTTTCGTTTAATCGATCATTAATAATTAAATTAAGGGCCATTCTACAGGAAATTGGACATGATATGCAAAAATTGAAATTGCTTTTCAACTAGTGGTAAAGGCTTTATCTGATGCCAAATTACTTCTACTTTCTGGAAATACATGGTTCATTGGGTTTTTTTCTGTTTAACTCTAATTTTTAGCATGTTTTAGTGACTTTCACTTTTCAGAAATTAATCTAGTCAATCATTGCAAAGTTGGCATCACTGTTCCTGGATTCCCACCATGTGAAACTTATAAGTTATGTTGACAAATTAACAATGAATATATGTATAATAAGTCATCCCAGGAAGTTTCAATTTTGAAAAGTGAGTAGAATCTGTTTTATTAAATTTAAAGTTAAGAACTTCTGTGTCCCACCCGTTACACAAAAACATCGATTTTTCAATCTGTACTTCTTAATTTTTGGCATAGATACCTAATTTTTCCCCCCTAATGTTAGTTTATCATGTCCTACGTTTGTGAATTTGTCTGAATTTTCATCTTGTCTGGCTTACTCATAATCGATGATCATTTCTCTGTCCCACCCGTTACAAGGGTGGTAACGGGTGGGATACATGGGTGGGACACTTGGCACTGGCCTTGAAGTAATTCAGTAAAAGTTAGAAGTTAGGCTTTAGGGAGTTCCTAAGTCCGTAGTTAATTATCACAACCAATAACTTTAGTTTCTAAACCAGTCAATAGTCTCTTCTTTGTCGATTTTTAAGAACCTTGAAAGTACTCGTCCGCGATGTTTTTCAAAAATTGCGTTATTTGAAGTAAGGTCACCTGATATAATAGTCATAGAGCATATGTGCACGATCATCAAACATGTATCAGCACAATCAGCATGCTGATATGATGATACTAGCATTCCAGTTCTTAGCATATACTGGATCTAAAGTCCCCCTCCCCCTAAAGCCTAACTTTTACTAAAGTACTTAAAGGCCAGTACCAAGTGTCCCACCCATGTAATGGGTGGCGGGGTGGGACAGAGAAATGATCATCGATTATGAGAAAGCCGCAGACAAGATAAAAATTCACAAAAATTCACAAACATAGAACATGATAAACTAACATTGGGGGGAAAAATTAGGTATCTATGCCAAATATTAAGAATTGTACAGATTGAAAAATCGATGTTTTTGTGTAACGGGTGGGACACAGAAGCTCTTAACTTTAAAATTTAATAAAACAGATTCTACTCACTTTTCAAAATTGAAACTTCCTGGGATGACTTATTATACATTCATTATTGTTAATCTGTCAACATAACTTATAAGTTTCACATGGGGGGAATCCAGGAACAGTGATACCAACTTTGCAATGACTGTCGGGGAAACTTTTAAAGTTATTTACTATAACTATAGCTAACAATCTCCTTTCTTAATTTTTTTTTTACGTTTAAAGTTATAGTTTTCATTTGAAGTTTAATAAAAGTTTATGTTTTTTCCACTTTCATTGGTTAGTTCTTTCTCATTCTTTATCATGGATGAGTGTTTATAACTAAAGATTTGAAAGTCAAAAGATATTTCCCGTAAATATAAAATTATTCTACTAAAATGAAAGAAAATCACAAAAATTAGTGCCTAGCAGTCTTGTTTTGCATTAAAATGCGACCAGAGACGAAATTATTACCTGAAATATCTAATAAGGGCAAAGGTGTTGATGTTACAACAGGTTTTATGTGCATTTTCAATGACAAAATCGCACGTGTCCCACCCGTTACAAAAACCTGTACCACCCGTTACGCTACATTTTAATTTTTTTAGAGAAAACTAATTTAGTAAATGAAAAAAACTTTACATAGGATCAAAGCTTATACCCCCACCTTTAACATGTATTTTTTCCAAATTTGTATCTCTTCAAAACTCACAGAGTTTCAACTTTTTCTGAAGTGATTCAAAAACCTTGTCCATTTTCTGTCCCACCCGTTACACCCGTATTTTGCTTTGTTCTCAGCTTTGGATAGACTTTTTTTAAATTTCGAAAATCCTATCACTATCTAGAAGTTGAGAGCTTTCTTTTGGTGGGGTAGTTTTTTCTTTTAAATGATTAGAAAGTTGAAAAAAATTACTTCAAAGTCGTCTGAATGTCCCACCCGTTACAAAATAATGACCCTTAACTGTCTATGATGCGAAGCAATGGTGTCTGTTGCAAACTTTTGCTACATTGTTATGGACTCTCGATTCTTGTGTAAAATTACTTGAAAATAACGTTGAAAGCATCAGAATAGCCCAAATTCGCGCTCTCAAACTCAAAAATTAACGGCGCTCAACAAACTTACAAAATGGCGGTCTAATGAGCGTGGGAAGATGGAGCAGTTCCATCTTATCGTAAAACGATAAGATGGAACTGCAGTTTACACGATAAGCCTTAAAATTTTACGCCCTTTCACATCATGCAACAAAAATAGGGATTGCTATTTGAAATGTTCGATTTTTGAGGGAGAGGTTCCTCAAGCGCCCATCTTGAGGGCTCCGGAAAATTTCAATCATGTCCAAAAATGCATCATGATAATACTCTAGACCACCTGCAAAATGCCGTTCCTTTAAAATCAATCGTCGGGCGTTCCAGGACTCTTTGAGGACCCTGGACAACACAGAAAACTAGCGTTCCAAAACCTATTTACTGATGCAAAAATTTCCGATGAAAAAAAAAAAAAAAAAAAAAAAAAATCAACGAAAGAAACACAGATCCGCCGGCTCTCTTTACAGCAGGCAACGGTGTCCCTTTGTTAAGCTTTCACGCGTCACATCGACGCGTGCAAGGAAGGGACAAAACGGGTTGGATGAGAGTGCGGCCGTGGGCGGCTTCACTCATAGCGCGACGCTTTGCCATTCACCTTACCCGTTGTTACCTTGCCTTGTAATTTCTGATATAAATGCCGGCCATTTATTCCAGAGCTTCCAGAAGTATTAGACCCGACTCCTGAGCTTCGAAGATGAAGCTTCGAATGGGTCTTTTGCCTCGTCGCATGGTGGGGGAAAATGATTCATTTGGTGACCAAAGACACCAAAATCATCAAGATCGGAAAGCTCGCATCCGCTCGGGGGAAAAAAACTGGTAGAATTTACCAACATCATAGCTGATTTTGGAGTCTGCCAGAAAGTATGGTATATTTCACTAGATTATGGTAAAATGTACCAACAGGTTAACTTAATTGACCTCAAGGTACGTTGTATTTATCATATTATGGTGAAATTTACTTTCTATAGCAGACGCCAAAATCATATTTTCAGATGGTGAATTCAACCAGTCTTCTTGTTCCATGAGTGTCATACCTTCTTACACCACATAAACTCATGAGCCGTAGACTTTATGCTCTCTACTGTATCACATGGCTCATCAGTTAGGCAGGCATGGCATTGAGCCAACCAATTGGTCGTCTGAAAGGTTTCTAAGCTAATATGGAGTTAAACTTTCTCCCAATAATTAACCCAGCTGGGATCACCAAGTAAAAGTTCTAAACCATAGGGATCAAGGATGCCATTACGCGGATCTTCAGTGCAAAGTGCTGAATTCACCGATCATTCCATCGGCTGACAAAAAATTGCGCAGTCCGGTTCAGCAGTGTGACTAAACCCCGCGAGAATACTCTGATCTAGCTTCAATGTTTACGGCTACCGATGAAAAAATCGTTGACTTTGAAAGATGAAATTTTGAATTTTGATGATCCCAATGGTAGAAAAAATATTACAAATCAGAGTATTTTTTGCGTTACAGTCATACTGCTGAACTACGAATTGCAGCATTTGAACAACTAACCGCAGAGGAAAAAGTGATCCACACAACACTTAATTTCATGAAAGGAACAAAAACTGTTTTAAGCCGAATCAGTTGTTTTTAAAATTTCACACACACACACACACACACAAAACAAAAAATCAATTTTTTCGGTGGTTTTCCATAGGAATAAGTGGCCTTTCTTCGATCGAAGCAGTTCAGTCCATTAACGTCAGAGGGAGGGTTTTTCATTTCCAAGGCGATTTTTCAATTTTTAGACTCTTCTATAATTTATGCATTTATTATCATTGAGCAGGAATTCTTGTCAACCAGTGAAATTATCGGTAAATTAAAATACATATTCTCTACGTAAAGTCCGCAAAATGGAAGCCCTGAACTAAGGTTATTTTTACCCACTGTCCGATGGCCGGCGGAAAATTTAAATTTCAAATGTTAAATGATTAGGTACATAAATTGAGCACGGCATTAAATAGCGCGCTTCAGGATCCCGCGCAAAGTTTTGAGATGATTATTCACAGAGAGTGAAGAAGCCACGCGCGCCGATAGTAGCGCGGCTGGAAAATAAACAGAAGTCAGGGAAACATTTTGAAACGGGTCTCTGCTTTTGTTTCTCACGTCAAACCAAGTGACGCGACGCGAAGTGAAAAGGTTCGGACCATAAATTCAAGGGGAACGTTTTGTTGCCGTTTGAGGGAATTCACAGTGGCCTCCTCGGCCTATGGAGGATCATTTTTGACCCCAGAGTCGGCATCTTGTAGTTTATAAAATGATATTTGTATCATACCATTCTAGGCAAAATATCTTACTGGCTCAAAATAAACTATCGAGCTGTATATTCTTATCAGGGCTGCCGTTTTGCGTATAATCAATTCTATTTTTATAGTCACCGATGATTCCACCGGTTGAGAAAAGATTACACAATTCAGTGTATGGCTGTAATGCACGAAAATACTCGCATCTGTAATCTTTCCTCAATCGGTGGAAACGCCGTTCATTAATTAAAATGTCCGCAAGTTTTTTCAAGTCATCGACGACTTCACCGGTTGAGAAAAGATTACAGAAGCGAGTATTTTCGTGCATTACAGTCATACACTAAACTGAACTGTGTAATATTTTCTCAACCGGTGGAATCATCGGTGAATAGAAAAATAGCATTGATTATACGCAAAACGGCAGCCCTGATTCTTATTATTATTGAACCCAAAGTCTACAGTGAATGCGGGTAAAAAAGTATGATTTTGAAGCCGAGAGGGAATTCGATATAAGACGAAAAATAGACTATGGGGGGCAATGAAACAACACATATTCTCGGTATCGTGCGAGCATTTTCACAAATTAATGCGATGAATTGCGAATTGGATCCTCATCAGCTTTGACCGGGGTTTAATTTTTCCCTTGAGTGCCACAACCACTGAATTTGGTCTCCCCTCCAAACTCATTGGTCCCATACTCGGTATTGTTATCGGTTTGTTAACTTTTCAATTTCCTCTTTAAAACTCTACAATGAATTTCGCAGCAGCAAAAACTCAAATGATGTCGGTTTGCTGTTAAAATGTTTACTTCGCTTATTAGGGCTCATTAAGTTTTAATAATTAGTAGGGTCATGATTTCAAATCGGGCCAATTGAGCATGCATGCTTCGTGAAAATTTCAAGACAAAATTTAAACCCAATGAGTTATTTTTTACCTTCAGTACTACTGGAAAAGACTTTCTACTGAAGGGTTCCGCTGAATTTTCGATATTTCCCATGTACCGCGGAAACAGCTGGAAACGCATGATGAACAAACGGAAAATAACTTGTCGATTGTCGGTTACGCTGTCGGTTACGCAACCGACTATTTCAAAACTATTTAATAAAAACAAGATTGCTTGTTACAATAATCTCTGGTGTTAGTTTTTAAAGCAAATTACGGTAGTTGAATTGAATGAAAAATTACATGGCGGAACTTTACTGTATAACCTGCCTTTTTCGTATATTTTTAAGTGCCGCTGACTAGGACCATAGGCAAATCACGAGATCGGATATGTTGGTGAAAATCGTTTTCAAATAAAATCCATTTGCACAGATGTTGATAATTCCTGTTTAGAACATTAGAGCGTGGTTGAGAAAATCTAAGTAACCCAGTTTCACTTTTAAATAAACTTTTAAGATGTTGTAAAACAGTAAAATTCGTGCATAACCGACGGACATTTTGGAACCGGGGAACAACAATTTTTTACAATTTATGGCATCATGAAGAAAAATAATTTCGTAAAAAACGATGGTTTACACGTGTGCTATGGAGCTTTTTGAGCATTTCCACGATCTTCCAAATTCATTTCAGCCTCAAAATGTGGTCAAAAACTTAGGTTAAATACCAAAAACTCATGTGGGGGACGCGTAACCGACGGATATTTTGAACCATAAAACAATTAAAATTAGTATTTAAATAACTTTGAAAGCAATTATTACTATTGCTCCTCATAAAACTAAGTTCCTCTGACTTAAACATCGAAACATCAAACTTATTTGATCTTTTATAAAAATGTAATCTCATTGGGACACGATTTGGCCCGTTCCGAAATTATGACCCAGTAAGTAACTTTAAAACTGACAAGTATTTTATTTTATGAATATTCCCATAGCTCAACTCGAAGAATCTGACGCCTTATGTATTGATTGGTTTTTTTTAAATTTATTGGTAAACTCGTATTGTAAGTATGCATACGAAGTGAACTCAAATTTATAAAACTCCTTCAATCAGCTGGATATGCAATACCATCTCCGGCAGGTAGGAATAGTTGCTTCTTTATCAACTCATTTTACCTCCTCGATAAAGAGGTCGATGCAAGTGCTTACAAATGGAGGAGATCTATCGGAAGTAAACGCGCAGAGAAAAATACTCGTCATTTTATTTTCAAATTCATATTTTTCTGTTAAGTTTTCAATGAAGTGATATGAAAGACTCATCGGTCTCTTCGTAATATCCTCAAAGAAAAGGAGGGAGGGGGAAAAGTAATTATAACTTGAATTTACCGGAGGTAAAGAGCAATAATTTTCTTGAAATTAATTTACACAGTTGTAAATCCAACGCTTGTTCTCTATAAAGAGTTATTTATTATTCTCTGGGCTTAGAGGCTTATGCCAGCCAATCTTGGGCCGTCAAATCAATATCGACATTCGATGGTTGCCCTAGCCACATTCTCCTGTTATCTCATTGAGACTATTTGTTACCTCTTCCATTATATTTTATTTGGGTAAATCTTTCTTTCCCATAATGACCAGTCTACCTTATAAGCTATCCCTTCCTAAGATGTAAACTTGTCTATTTAATCGTCCGCTATAGTAGTTAGAGGTAAGATTTACAAAATAGGGTTTTCGAAACAAGAAAAGAAACAAAACGCGGACATACACATCAAGGACATCTTCAAGTTGTTTTACAAATGAAGGAAAGAGATGTTCTTGAAAACTCCAAAATAGTTCCAAAACTCCTGATTGCGGCATAATTATCTCGATTCGCACCCACCCGCTTCTCGGGCCCAGATGCTACAATGGGTCTGTTGCAAACTTTTGGTACAGCGATAAAAAGTGTTTATTCCAATGAAAATCGCCTGAAAAGTCCATTGGTGGCATCATAAAGTCAATAAATACAATATTAAACTCACAAGAGGCGTTTATTGAAATCCAAGATGGCGGCAAAATATCGAGGAATCTGAATGTATGCACCGTGATCATCCAAGGATTGCCAACTTTGACAACCTCACTGCAGGTAGAGGTTATGTGTTTATTTACGTTGTGATTGGTTGTGATGGATATTGTGAGGTTGGCTATCCTTGAATGTTCGTGGTGCATGCATACAGATTGCTCGATATTTTGCCGCCATCTTGGATTTCATTTAACGCATTTTGTGAGTTTATTATTGCATTTCATTGTTTTCTGATGCCATCGTTGGACTTTTCAGGCGATTTTACATTAGATTGTACACTCTATAGCGCTGTAGCAAAAGTTTGCAACAGACCCATTACATCTTTCGAATGAATTTGGATGAAATGCAAGAAGAAGAAAAAGAAGAAAAAAACTTACTTTGAGAGACGCCATATCGGAGACAGAACGATGAGTCTGAATGGTCTCAAGTTGATCTAAGCACCAGTCTAATTCCTCCATGGTTTCTAATGATAATTTTAAGTAGGCGTCATCTGAAAGAAAAACAGAGACGAGGGTGAAATAAATTGATCAAAAACGGCAAGAAAGACATCAAAAACAATGTTAAAAAAAAAAAAAAAACAAAAATAAAAAACCATAGTTAGATTAACAGGAAAAACTCACAGAGAATCAGATGATTTAGTGGGTTCAGTAGCAAACTTTTGCTGCAATAGTAATGCGGGTTAATCGTAAGGTAAAATCACTTGAGGAGTCCACGATAAAGAACATGATAAATCCATATATCTACCAGTTGCACTAATTTTGCAAGCTGTCTTCTGTTCAATAGAAATAATAGGAAAGCATTTTACTGAACTTTTCACTGTACAAATTCCGCATATTCTTACAATTTTTGTCCGTAAAAACTTCGGATGTCGTTCAATTTTTCTGTACCAAAAACTACCCCGAAAATTTTTAAAAATTACCCCTAACTCCTTAAGGGGTGGTTTTTAGAAAAAAAAAACTCAAGAGTAAAGAAGTTCTCTTTCTATAAGCCACATTATCTTCCAAAATCAAAACATATTCATTCCATCATTTTATTATTTTGAGATACACAGGTACCTACCCTCTAGATAACCTTCAAAGGGTGGTTTTGGGGGGCTGAAAATATTTCCCCCAAATTCAATGGGGTCAATATTACATGTTTGCGCGGGTTTCACCGAATTTTTGTAAATGCCTTAGTTTGGCCAGCTCCCTAGTCCGAATAATTCTATTACGCTCCAGCTGATGCGGCAACACCGTGCGAGGAGCAGCAGCAAACCCATTTGCGAGGTGCGAACTTATCGCGTTACCGTACGACAAATTGCGCTCTCCGTTTTTGAAGGCACTTTCATTCAAACGAGGTAATTACTGCAAACTGCACCGCTCCTGGAGCAAGCTGCACAGTGCACCGCCCCCGCTTCTTCTTTAATACTTCAAAGAGTTCGCAATTGATTGAAAATTTATTTTGATCCAGAATCACTTTCTTAATCGGCGACAATTTTGTGCGTCGAAGCGAAGAGGAAAGGCTGAAGACTTGAGTGGCTTTCCTTCTTTTTATTATCATACTTTCATCTTCAACTTTCTGAAACTGACACAGCCTGGGTGTTAATTTCTCCTCGATTTCCGAAGGAAAGGGGAAAACGTAAAATGATGTAGTTCGATGTTTTGGAATTCGTTTTTTTGACGGAGCTAAGCGTTACGGACTTCATTATTTTTTCTCGAAGATGTGAACGGTTTATGCCCATTCGAAGCTTTGACTGACGGTCGTATAGGCACCCGCCAGTCATTTTTCTGATTCTAAGGAAGCAATGGGTCTGATGCACATTGTTGCGCTGTGGCAGAGATAGTTGATTTTACAGTAAAATGTCACAAGCTCGAGACTACAGGGGTGCCAAGTGAACTTTAAGGGGGGCATCGGTGCGGAACAAGCTTGGAAAGTTAATGTGATTACTTTGTTTTTTGTTTTTTTGTTTTTTTTGGGCTTCTCACTTTCCTTGAGCTCTCCCCCATTTAGAAAAAGGGGGCTTTAGAAATTACGACCATTATTTTTCCAATTTTAAGCCCTTTTCCGAAAAAGTCGGAAATAATTTTAAGCGTTTCAAACGACAGAAACCTATAATATTCATTTTCTCATTTATCAATATTATTGTTGGGGGGGATTGCGATTGTTAAGTCATCCTACTCCTTCGAAAGAACCAAACGATTAACTCAGGTTCAATGTCTAAAAGTTAAACGTTTAAGCTCTAGAAAGCCTGCCGAAAAATGCCAGGGGGGAGGGCAAACAGTGGTCTCGGAGGGGGGGGGGAGGTGAATCCTCCCCTGGCCCCCTCTAGGTCTGGGCCTCGTCACGAGAAAATCGATACAGAGAACGAAAACTCTTGAAATATTTTTCCGCGGGGCGGTGCAGCTTGCTGTAAGAGCTGACTATCAAACTAGAGTTTGTTTGGAATCTGTATGCTTAGTGATATTTTCAATTCATCGATGATTTTAATGGTATTTTTCAATTCATCGATGATTTCACCGGTTGACCAACAGATAAAACATATCAGTTCATAGTGTAAGATCTTAATGCACAAAAATACTCGCACCCGTAATCTTTCCTCAATCGATGGAATCAAATAACGATTAAACTTTCAAAACACCCGGACATTTTTTGAAAGTCAGTGTCGGAGGAGACTTAATCGGTTAGAAAAAGATTATAGATCAGAGAATTTCGTGCGTCAATCATACACAAAACCGGTGGCGTCGCGTGCAATCGGGCAACGCTGAAATTTGTTCATTTAACCCTTCACTGCATGAAGTTCCACCGGTGGAACAAATTCTTCAAACGCTCATATAAAATACAGGTTTTGAGATATGCCTTTGGCGCATGGTGGGTCAACGCGGGAGAAGGTATGTTTTGAGCTCACAAAAAAAAAAAAAAAATTGGCTGAAAGAAAACATCATGCAGTGAAGGGTTCGTGATCGAAATCATGTCAGGGGGGAAATTTGCCCCCGTATCCAAACTGACCACATTTTGATTATTTTTATAAAGTTTCCGGCATTGGCTTTTTGAAAAATCCAATTAAAGTAAAATTTTTTTTTTTTTTTGAAAATTTAAAAAAAAATAAATAAAAAAAATTCCCGCCATTTCTTATGGTGTTATATCACTTGTAAAAAACGAGTAAAAAATAGAAAAAAGAGAATTTTGACCGAAAAACCGTCAAATTATTTTTTTCACTATTTTTCCCATGTATTTGACCACCTAATACATTGAAAAATCCACATTTGCTTGAAAAAAAAAAAAAAAAAATCATGCAGTGAAGGGTTAAATGAATGGAAAAGGTCGAAATATTGGAGGTGCACAGTGCTCTCCCTCAAATCGATATTTTGTATGGAATTTAAATATACAAAATGTAGCGTTGCCAAATTACATGCGACGCCCTTACACTGAAGTAAACTGAGCTGCGTCTGTAATCCTTTGATCAACCGGTGGAATTATTATGGTTAGTTGGAAAATGTCATTAAATATGTACGCAAAACGGCAGCTTCGGTAAGTACTCTCTGAAACTAACTCAATCGCGTTTCCATTATCTTCGAAGTCGTTTCTCGCTAGTCGTCAGACGAATTCACGATCTATACATTGTAACATTGTTTCCCTTCAGATCCCTGTCAAGTCTAGCCGGAGAGAGCGTCTTTGGCTGAGTTTCAGAGACGCTTCGCAGCTGCCTCATTCCTCCGCGAGCGGTCCAAAATGGAGATTAAGAAGAGATGAGAGGAGGGGAGAGGAGAGGAGAGGAGAGGAGAGGAGAGGAGAGGAGAGGAGAGGAGAGGAGAGGAGAGGAGAGGAGAGGAGAGGAGAGGAGAGGAGAGGAGAGGAGAGGAGAGGAGAGGAGAGGAGAGGAGAGGAGAGGAGAGGAGAGGAGAGGAGAGGAGAGGAGAGGAGAGGAGAGGAGAGGAGAGGAGAGGAGAGGAGAGGAGAGGAGAGGAGAGGAGAGGAGGGGAGAGGAGAGGAGAGGAGAGGAGAGGAGAGGAGAGGAGAGGAGAGGAGAGGAGAGGAGAGGAGAGGAGAGGAGAGGAGAGGAGGAGGTCAGAAGGGCGGGGAGAGGGCGTTGGTGTCGGCGTCGCGCTACATGTTGTATATCCAAGTCGGTATTGTCGCTGACAAAATGAGGCGCACACCTTTGTTCTGGCGAATCTATATACGCGGTGCATTAATCTCGAGATTACAAACTCAACCTCACTCTCAAAACGAAGATGGATCTATCTCCGACGAGCTGCATGACTCAAGGCGGTGATTCTGCTACTCTTTGCTTCGATTCGATGTAGCGATGCGATGGTTTCGCTGTATCTGTCTCTTCAACAATGTGTGCCAAAAACTCTTGATAATTAGAAATATCTAGCGAACATGTTAACTTTTTGTTTTAGTTCTCTCGAAACATAAGCCTGAGGTGACCGTCAGACTGTTGAATATTGAAGGTTATGTTTAAATGATAATAATAATAACGACAAAAGAAGAATAACAAGACTTGTCGGAGAGGACGAGGATAGGCTGGATTTGGTCGAAAACGGAAAACGGTGATCTTCTTTTTTGGGATGTTTTTACACTAGAATCGACTATTAAAGCGCTTATAGCAAAAGTGTGCAACAGCTCCATTGGAAACACTATAGCCGCCAGTGCGGACCTATACTACTGCGCAATCGGCCGTTTCGCGCCATTACTGGCATTTTCAACTTTATTTCGCAATGACCCTCGACTTATAGCTATTTTTTCTCTATTAGAAAGGTCGCAACAGTTTTTTAGGTTCATAACCGAGATTTATGTTAAAAAATGCGCCTATTATACATAGGAAATTACTTTGTATAATCGATAGTTTGTTTGGAATCAGAGGGCAATCAGAACGGCAATCGATACGATATATCGCTGTACTAAACATGCTATATATACGTATACATACACTGTGCTTATGAGACGAATCGGAATCTCGTTCCATGTTTCGTGTCAAGTGCCAAAAATGGTAACTCGAACGAGCCGAACGAGTGATAAATGTGACGACTTAAAACATTGACACATGGGGAGGGCATTTGCAACTTGCGAGACGGGATGCTAATTAATCTCCATACGACTGAAATTCCGACCCGGCCCGGAAGCAAACGTTGCCAAATTTGGCACAAAAATGAACACTTTCTTCCATAATCATGTTATAACTCAAGAACCTAACTATTTGCTGTTGGTCTACAATTGTTTTGTTTCGTCACTATCATTTAATTATTTGTTGGTAACAAGGAAAGAAATTAGACTAATACCTACATTTTATGATTGTCATTATTAATAATATTATTATGTATAATATAATATTATTATACATATATTATTAATTTTCTTCTTCTCCTTATTCTTCTTAAGTTTTACTAATTTATCCATAATATATTATAGAGAGAAGGCAAGAGGGGGACGTTTGAACCTGCGACATTCGCACTAACTTGTCGCGTAAAGAGCAAGATTTACATAATATTATGGTACATTTAATTAATTTTCCCGCACCAAGAAGGGTAGGCTAAACCCTACCTGGAGTAGATAGACTTGGTGCAATCGATTTTCTGCTACATATTAATTTATTATTTTTAATTCATAGTGAAAAATGGTCTTATAATATTGAGTATAAGATGTACTTAATCCTTTAAAATTTTAAAAACCCTCTATTCTGAAAAACCGTTTGAGACCTTTTTGACGGCTCGCCTCATCCCCTCATTGTTATCATATTATGTTGGTCAAATGCCTTGGGTAATCAGGGGTCAAACGAACCGATTGATCGTGATCAATGGTTCTGCTGTTTAAGCTTTTGTTATTGCGTTATGAAAGGCCGATTCCTACATGTCAATTAAACTGAGTGAAAATCACGTTGACAGCATCGGAAAGTCCTAAAATCCACTCGCAAACCCAATAAATGCGTTTAGCAAAACTACAAGATGTCAGTTGAATGAGTGGGTCACATTGGTCACAATGGGTTTGTTGCAAACTTTTGCTACAGCGCTATAGAGTGTACAATCTAATGTAAAATCGCCTGAAAAGTCCAATGGTGGCATCAGAAAGCCATGAAATGCAATAATAAACTCAGAAGAGGCGTTTAATGAAATCCAAAATGGCGGCAAAATATCGAGCAATCTGTATGCATGCACCATGAACATTCAAGGATAGCCAACCTGACAATATCCATATCACAATCAATCACAACGTAAACAAACACATAACCTCTACCTCCAATGAGGTTGTCAAAGTTGGCAATCCTTGGATGATCACGGTGCATGCATTCAGATTCCTCGATATTTTGCCGCCATCTTGGATTTCAATAAACGCCTCTTGTGAGTTTAATATTGTATTTCATGATTTTATTATGTCACCAATGGACTTTTCAGACGATTTTACATTGGAATAAACACTTTTCATTGCTGTAGCAAAAGTTTGCAACAGACCCATTGGGGAATCCCGTCTAATTGCTTTTTTCTCTGATAAGAATCACTTTTCTCAGCATAAAAAATTGCGATTAAATGGGACTACCCCACTGGCACTGTGACCCACTCATTCGACTCTGTCTTCTAGTAGTTTTGCTAAACGCATTTATTGAGTTCGTGAGTGGATTTTCGGACTTTCCTATGCTTTCAATGTGATTTTCGCGGGATTTTTTAAGTTTGGATCCAATCCTCCACAATGACGTATCAAAATTTTGTATAAGAGACACATTAGACTAAAGCTCACTTTGGCCCTTTTTCTTGAATGTTTGCGCCCATAGTCGGATACAGGAATTTATGTCTGTCTCTCTCCTTCCACTTGAATGCGTGCGTTAAAAGAGGACGGACATGGGCACCCGGAGGGGAGGGCAAGAGGGGGCACTTGCCCCCCCCCCCCTGGAATTCAAAAAAGTCAAAATTTCACGATGAAAAATGAAAGGAAAAAAGAAAATGAAATTAAAATGACAGTTAATCAAAGGAGTGATAGTTGAGAAACTTCATTACTAGTTTATACTGTAATTTTAATTAATTTTTTGCAAGGAATAATAGATTATATATATTTTTTTACTATCGTTATTATCTGTCGTCCCTTTATCCCTTATATCAAACACTCCAAAATTGTTATTATTATTATTTGATACACCTGAAATGGGTTAATAATTGTACACTATTTGAGTGAAAAAAAAGTTTTCCCTTTTTACACGGGGGGGGGGGGGGTCCCCCTAGACCTTCCGTTGTGGTTCAAAAATTTTGCCCCCCCCCCTTGGAAATTTTTCTGAGGGCGCCCATGAGGACGGAGATAGGGGCTAAAGTCACGGGAAGGCCCCCTCTTTTATCTTTCTCTAACGTATCTCTAACACATTGTGTTTCAATGGGAAGAGACAAAGAGAGACAAATTCCTGTGTCTGCCTATGATGTTTGCACAATTTGACAACGGACAAATATGCGGGGTGCATGCCGCGGTATCCGAATTACGTTATTAGTGCCGCTCGGGACAATCTCCTCCTCCCTCCTCCCTTTATTAATTGATCTCATCCGAACCATAAACAAGCACAGATACAAACAAACAAACAAACAAACAAACAAACAAACAAACAAAAAACAAAAGAGCTAGATAGCAGAACTGTGTTGCCAGACGTATGGAAGACGCTCAAGTTTGAAAAAATGGTTCATTTCCGACACTGCGGGTACGATCAAGTCTCTAAAAAACTTATATAAAACTTTCTGGTGGATCTCTCATAGCCTCCCTCCGTTTTTTTTTGTTTTTTTTTTTGAGGCTGCAGCGAGGCTCATAAGTTTTTGTTTGTATTGACATAAACAACAAGGCGTGTGTTTTTGATTTGCTTGATTCATGGCCATTTTCTAACCATCTTTGTTTCACGTTGCCCTATAGTTAGTCTACCTCCCGATTCACGAACGAAATAAAGAGCTAGGTTACAGATGAGGAGACATTCAAATAGAGTAAGAATCAATGTTTCGCTTTTCACAAGTTCGTACGTTTCATTTTTAGCACTGAAAACTACGTGAACAATTTGAAATGCACATAGATTCATATCCCTGAGAAAGAAAGAAAGAAAGAAAGAAAGAAAGAAAGAAAGAAAGAAAGAAAGAAAGAAAGAAAGAAAGAAAGAAAGAAAGAAAGAAAGAAGAAAAGAAAAACCAACGTTTACTTCACACGTGGTTACCTCGCAGGCCTATATTCCGTGCAACCATGGAGCATCTTTCTGTTTTGAAGATGGTAATGACCATCATTACAATAAGTACAAAATATAAGTAGAAAAATGGTGAATTCAATCCATCTCGACTCAATTAATTCAATTCGAGTCTTAATCCTCTCTCTATATGAAAAACAAAACAAAAAAACAAAAAACAAAACAAAAACACGGTTGAGAGATGACAGATTGGAACGAATGATCATTCACTTCGCCTCTTGTGCTCGGAATAGTCGCATCCTCACTATAGACTTGTAAGTAATCAGCTCAGCCTTAAATTCGTTGAACGCGATACGTACAACAAGTACTCCACATTTTCGTATTTTCTTCATCTTTTGTGATTTAACATTAATGAGTCTTCTGCGTTCATTGTCCGAAGAACGTACGTATTTCTGAAGCGATGCACAACGGAGCGGCACTGGTTGCTCGCTTCCTAATTTTGCCCCCCCCTCCCTCCCCCCCACCACCCTCTCCACGATAGATTCGAGAGGGTGCGCACGGTTCACGCTCTGTTTCTATATTCAGTCATTATGAACTTTCTACGCGATAACAAGTGGGGGTATGTTCTTGTGGGGTGGAGGAGGATGAGGTTGGGGGGAGGGGGGGGGTTGGAAGGGAAAAGGAGGTTAGTGAGAGTGTGTTTCGGTCAGAAAGTCGGGACAGTACGCGAGTTGAGGGAAGAAGGGGTGGGAGTGGGTCGACGAGGAGGAGAGAAGGGGAAGAAAATTGCGGTGAGCCCCTCCTGGAGTGGAAATTGAATTTCATGGAAATATATATATGTATACAGAATGCAGACGGAAGTAAAACTCCCCGACCGACAACTCGGCACCCGTCTTTTCAATCGGTCTGTTTGCCGGGCGAAAAAAGGAAAAGCGCCAAGAGTAGAGAGACAAGCGAAAACTTCGAACGCAGCGTGAACCGGAGCCGAGGTCGTATTTCAGCGATTTTCAGTTTCACTCTTTTCCAGTCTTTCCGCTTGCCCTAGCATTACTGTGCTCGCCCCGCGCGTTCCGGCTGATGGGTGATGAATTTGCGAGTATACATCAGCAACAAGTTCAACGTGACTCCAAGCGTTCCACTTTACTTTCATCGATTTTTTACTGTTAGTTACTGGAGTGGGTCTGCTGCAAACTTTTGCTACAGAGTTCTGGAGGGTCGATTTCTAGGAAAAATCGCATTAAAATCATCTTACAACCATCGAAAAGTCTCATGATTCCCTAAAATACTCAATAAATGCGTTTAACCAAATTCAAAGATGGTGGTCGAATGAGTGGGTCAGGTCACACTGGAGGAGTCCCATCTAAATGCAGCTTTAACCACGATGAATCACTTTTCTCGGCATAGAAAGTTACGATTAGATGGGACTCCAGACTCCCTGATTTGGCTGATTTGACTGCCATCATTGAATTTTTTTACAGCTGTAGGTCGTCAGATTTTTATGAGAAAGACTGCGCAAACGACAAGCGGCACGATCAAACGAGCAGACCCGTTGTTTATCGAAATGAGAAAAGTGGTTTTCAACTTGAAGCGGGTTAGGACTTTTGGAACATACTGTATAGAATAACCGGCCAATTCAGCTCTCAAAGAACCGCAATTTGTTTCTCGTTTTTTTGTTTTTGTTTTTAATTGGCTGGGTAGATTGGTAAACTAATAACCGTACCACCGTACCACCGAGATTTTCAAATCGCCGGTACCGCACCCCCATTTTGAGAAGGTACTACGACTTTCAGAAGAAAGTATCCTGATAGAAATGTTTATTCTTTCATTTCTCGACCAACCTGCATGAGCAAAGCCAGCAATTCTGCAACTCCGGATTCTTCCCACTTGAATCTATGAGAAACAATCGATTAGAAATTGGGCCATGGCCACCTCAAGAATCGAATGCATCTCATACATTCAAATGGGAATAATCCACAGTTGCCAAATTGCTGGCTCCGCCCATGCCAATCTGCGAATTTTGACAGTTTTCAGGTATTTCAGTCTCACATTATTACCACTTGCGACCTTATGCAACAAAAAATTTAAAACTATGGAAAATAAAAGAACGCTTTTGATGAGAGGACTTCCGTTTGAAAGTAATTGTACATTAATGTACGCTTACGAACTTTAGTTCGCAAAAAGAGCCTTTGCCTTTACCCTCTCTTTCCACCAATCAAATTCCTCCCTTTTTGTTAGCCTTTTCTCATTTCGCCGATTCAAAGTATCGACCGCAAAGTCACATCACCGAGACGGCCGCTGCGAGACACAGACCCTCGCATGAACAATATTTGCCCACACCACGGAGCATGATGCTTCCAGCGCAATCTGCTGATCAGTTCAGAGAACCCATTGCAAACAAAACAGAACGATATATTGGGCGACGCGACGCACAAGCATACGAACGAGAGGATCACGGATCGCGATGCCTGCGGACGCTAAAGGCTCTAACATCCTAAGCTAATAGAGTCTTTCAGCGTTGCCATCAGTGGCGTCGCTTGCAATTTGGCAACATTGTGCACGGAAAAAAAACTGCGGTGAAATTAACCATACGATAGCTGATTTTGGCACCTGCTAGATGTTATGGCAATGTTAACCAAAAGTATACTATATTTTGACTAGGTACTAGGTGATGTTACCTGATTGCATGTCGAATTTACTCAAAGTATCGGTAAATGTACCATACTTCTGGTCAAGTTTACCATAACATCTAGCAGGTGCCAAAATCAGCTATCGTATGGTTAATTTCACTAATCTTTTTTTTCCGTGTGTTCGCTCCATTTAATCCCAAGTAAAATGTCGATTGGAGTAAGTGCACTATGGACAATATACTGCGCTCGAACTTTTCCGTCCTTTTTCACAAGTTTAAATGGACGAAATGTGATCCCAGCAAAAAGACAATTTTGATTTGAAAGTAAAGTCCATACATATTTCTTTTTCGCCAATCACATTTTCGAGTTCAACGGACGGCATTTCAAATCAATTCAAGACTTTTTTCAAAATTTCCGTCAAAAGTCCTTCGAACGTCCTGAGGACGTTGAACGCCCATTTTTTCTTATTTGTCGGGAATTGATCTATCTCATACTAAAAGGGGTTAGGTCAAATTTTAATGAGGTCCCTGGTCCACTTAATTCATTAGAAAATCTTCACTGTAAAGCTCATGTTGACCCTTTCAGTACATCATTATGAAAATTAAATGAAAAACATTTAACACCCAAACAAGTGAATAGAGCTAACTTCTCTCATATTATTTCGTTGGCATGTCAATTTTTTTAAGTCCTGTAAGACTCTATGTTAAAAATCGTCTAAATATGTGGAGAACGTGACCGAAAGGTTTAAATTGGACTTAGGCTCTTTTAGCATGAGGGCGATTCAATTATAACACACGCAACACTCCTGCTTGCCATATCTTGTATATTTTGAAAGCTGATAAACAATAAAGCTTACGGCTTAGTTATAGACGCATTGGCAGGGATAGCAATCTAGGAACAGTGCACAGTGCATTCTTCCCATTTTATTGCATGATGAATAATCACGGGGCTGTAGCCCCGTTAAGAATCGATTGTTAATCATACATTCAAGTAGGAAGAATACTCAGTTGCCAGATTGCTGGATCTGCCTATGGTTAAACGTATCACGTGACCTATTTAAACCAATTGAAATAATACATTTTTATTTTCATTTGTCATGTCGTACATGCGATTGAGTCCGAGTCATTCGATTTGCAAGCATAGGCGGACCGTATCAGGGGCTAGAAAGACTATAGCCCCCCCCTCCTACTTTTTACACGGAAAAAAAAAACTACGGTGAAAATAACCATACGGATACCTGATTTTGGCACCTGCTAGATGTTATGGTAATGTTAACCAGAAGTATACTATGTTTTGACTAGGTACTAGGTGATGTTACCTGATTGGATGTCGAATTTACTCAAAGTATCGGTAAATGTACCATATTTCTGGTCAAGTTTACCATAACATCTAGCAGGTGCCAAAATCAGGTATCCGTATGGTTATTTTCACGAATCTTTTTTTCCGTGTAGGGCGGAGGGGCTACAAATCGGAAAAAAGTCATCACTTGAGACTTGAGAAGTAAAAAAAAAAAAAAAAAAAAAACCATCACTTTTTAGCCCCCCCCCCCCCCCCCCACTTTTTTTTGGTCACGGTCCGCCTATATTTGCAAGATTCAATTGAATGTTCCGATCCGATTCGATCGATCGAAACACTGGAACGTGGTTTTTTAGTAATCTAAATCGAAAAGAAGTTGAATCCAAGCGAAAACGAAAGCACGAGTACCAAGCTCGAAATCAACCTCGACTCTCGGAACAAACGTATAAACTTGAGCAATCTTATTCGCTTCGTATTGTCATATCAGATGGGTACGGGGATACACTTGACTCAGTTGAAGAGGGCACTTATCAATGAATGCACGTCAATGAATATTAGTATGTCCAACAGTGCATAAAACTCTCGATCATGCGATCGTGCGATTCTGCGCGGACAAATGCATAGAGAAGCACGAGGAAAACTTTGGAGACTGAGACTGTAAAATAATATATAGAGACAAATTTGGCAAATTTTACTGTAGAGGCCAAAACTGCGCGACCATAACTATGGATTTGAAGAACATTATGCATCCCTACACGGACATACGACGAAGGGTCAATTGCAAACTTTTTCCTACCGAAGTAAAGAGAGCCACCTCCGCACTCCGTAGTATGAAATAACTTAAAACCAACATTGGAAGCCCATATTTAAGTTCCAAAACTTACTCACAAACTCAATAAATGCATCTGAACAAAATCCGAAGATGGTTGTCGTAAAGTGAGCCACACTATGAGAGCTCAAGTCCCATCTAATTTGTCTATCACTCTACGATGAATCACTTTTCCCCAGCATAGAGGAGGCTGCAAATAGATGGGTTTCCCTCATTATGACTTGTGACACCATCTTGAAATTTTATTTAAAACGCAATTAACGATCAGCTGTGCTACACAATATATACGGCACCAGCAGTCAAGTTTTATCCCTCAATTTGACTAATTGATAACTTTCAAGACTAGTGACATTGTATTATTCTATGCAGATAAATAATGATGTGAGTTAAACTTTAGAACAATTTTTTTTCGTAGCGTCCAGCGGCAAAAACACGAGCTGTTATACGAATGTTATACGTTTCTTTGAAAGTCGCGTCATTTGAGTTTGGTATGGAGAGGGAACAACTGAAAACTAAAATGTCATGCTAATTAAGTGTCTGTTTCCGAGGGATTTAAATTTAGTTTCTAGTCGCGTCCGTTGCGTAGGTGAGTGTTGACTCTTCAACAAATTTTATTGCGGTGCATGGCTGAGCTTATTAAATAGGGATGATTGCATGAGTTTGTGACACATGCGGCAAAAAGCCAAACGCATTCAGCATCCGCGCTCTTTGCTCGGATGATCGATGATCGCATAGTCTCCGTGTTCGGCTGCAAGTACAAGAGGTACCTGGTACCGTCTTCGGATTATCAAAATTTTTAGTATTTTTGGTTTTGTTTCTTTTTTCACTTTTGTCTTCATTTCAATAAAATTATTCACGTGTTATCTTCTTACACGATTTTCCGTTTGTCTTCCTAGTTTAGGTACTTTCAGTGACACACTACGAAAAAATTACCTTTTAATTCAACCGGACGTCTACTTAATACTTATACTTAACCGGAATTGCTGTTATTTCAAAAGGGATTCATATTATCTGACCGGAATTCCTGTTTAAGTAACAAAATTTCTGTTTTTATGTGAATTTTTTGCGTTAAAATAACAGGATTCCAGTTAAGTAAATAATAAACAGACGTCCGGTTATGGTGACAGGAAATTTTTCTCAATGCACCTCGGTATTTTACATACTCTTCCAAAGTACCAAGGAGGGGGCTAGGGTCGGTCCTTTTGACTCCAAATTATATATGTATGCTGCAGGAGCTACTTTAAAAAATATAAAATTGAATGAATGAGATGAATCTCTCCCCCCTTCCCCTCTGGTGTCTAATGTGTGCATTTTGTAAATCTTTGAGAGGAGTTTCAGCTGAAGGCACACGTCAAACACTGTAATATCAATAACTTTTACGTAAAGAGTAAAAAATAAACCAAACCTCTGGGGTCAAGGAAGCCCCCCCCCATACTCTTGGTTTATCATGGAATAAGGGGGTAGACCACTCAAAACAAAAACTTTATCCCTACGTTGCATTTGTCCAATATTTACATCGCTACGAATGAAGATAACTGCTTCATAGAAGCGTCATATTTGCCGATTTTTCAGTCGGCATTTGTTGACCTTTGGTCTGCAGCAGACTATATGTTATTGGGAAGGATGTCGACTCAAATCTAATGACTTTTCATTCAATAACATCATTCCGCTCAATATCACAATAGTCTCTAAAAACACAATTACAAAAAGCAAAAAAGAAAAAAAGAAAAAAATCGACAGTGGAAAAAGTATTTTGACTGACAAAAAAAAAAAATCTGTTTTTGCCTGTTCTAGAACAATGTGGTATGAGATGAAAAATTTCCAATATAAATTAAACTTCTACACTACCTTTACCAATTAAAGAATTTCGCATTACCGTAGCCGCTGCAAAATTAATAGTTTTAATGAAATGGAACAGTTAAAACTGACTAACTTGATCCACCAAATTATGAGGTTATGCCATTTGTGCCTTTTATGATCTCACTGTCATACAATTACTGTGGGTCTCGTCGGTGCTTAAGACACACACGCTCGCGTATAAGCTCACGTACAGCTTGTTATACGCTGCAGTGATATAAACTAGAGAACAAACAAGGATAAATCCCAACTCGTCATTCACATGCATTTGAAAACAAACAAAAGAAAAAAACAAAACAAAAAAAGACGAAATGATAAAAAACCAACGACAAGCAGATAGGGGTCGAAAGAGAAAGGGGAGGGGGCGAGGGTTAGGGAACGAAAACTAAAGAGAGCAATGTCTAGTTTTTCAAAAGATGTAACTTACGTGAGCCTCGTTTTTCTCGCGGTAAAAAATTATGATCCGCGGATCTAATAAATTCAAGACACGAAACGGAGGCGATGCGACGCACATTGGATCGCGTTATGTAATTTCACGGACATCGCTACATAAGTCCCAATCAAGATTACGAACAACAAAATAACTATTCCAGGGTGTTAACATAGCCGATTTTTCAAGTCAAAATGATCCCCCCCCGAATAAACATGATTCTTAAAATGCCTCCCCTCTAAGCTACAATTTTTCAAAGTTGGAGAAAAATTTAATTTTCTTTACAATGGGTCGGTTGCAAACTTTTGCTACAGAGCTATAGAATGTAAAATCGCGTGAAAAGTCTATTCGGTGGCATCAGAAAGTCATGAAATGCGATAATAAACTCACAAGAGACGTTTAATGAAATCCAAGATGGCGGTAAAATATCGAGCAACCTGTATGCATGCACCACGAAAATCCAAGAAGAGCCAACCTTACAATGAAAGGTGCATGCTTACAGATTGCTCGATATTTTACCGCCATCTTGGATGTCATTAAACGTCTCTTGTGAGTTTATTATCGCATTTCATGACTTTCTGATGCCACCAATCAGTGGCGGCGGATCCAGAAAATTTTTCTGGAGGGGGGGCACGCCTGGGAAATTTTGAAATTTGAAGCGTCGGTGGAAGCAATTTTGGGCTATTTTCTATTGAAAAAAGGCAAAATTTGAAGCTTCTGGGAGGGGCACGTGCCCCCATGCCCCCCCGTGGATCCGCCACTGCCACCGATAGACTTTTCAAGCGATTTTACATACGATGAAACACTCTTTATCGTTGTAGCAAAAGCTTGCAACAGACCCATTGTGGATAAATTTGGTATACGATGTATTTTTTGGTGTAAAGCTCATTGAAGCCCTTTATAATCCTGAAGTTAAATCTGGAACACCCTACGGCCTACATAACTAAAATTATGGTTTAATTTTGAATATTAATGCTTGAAATCAGTCAGATTATACACGGTTTTAGCACGAAAATATTGACATTTTTGATTTCAGTAACCTGAATCATCTTTCCGAGCTTTTCTGTAACGTAGACCTCCCCTTAAGAAGTTCCGAGTCTCCTGGACTCAAACGTTAAATTGCTCTATTTAGCAAAAATAAAAAATCATTCCCTTCATAAAGTCGTCCGGTATGTTGCTTATTGGGTCTTAAATCAATGCGAAATGAGTCGAATTTGAAAGGAAGAAAAAATGCAATAGGTTCTTATGGATCTTATTGTTCTCTCAAAAATATAGACAGGTTTATAATTGGAAATTTTTCTTGAAGCACGTCTTCCAATAGGCCATAAGTAAATATTTCTGGTAAGCAGATCAATTTCACAAGTTTTTTTTTTTTTTACTTTTGGCTGTAAAGCGCATACATGCATAAAATATTGGCCTCCTTGCAGCTCTTTTAAATGACTTCCGCGCAACAACAAAACATACGCTTGATTGACCAATGACCATAGGTACTTCGGGTGTAAAGAAAATTGACTGCAAAAGACCAACATTTTCAAAATCGATTGAAAATATAACCTTCCAAACATCCTACGGGGCCACGGGGAGGGGACTGTGGAGGGGGATAGTTTTCCTACCAACAAATTGAAGTTTAAACCAAAAACCACGAATAAAAATCCTTCAATCAAGTCAGGAAAAATCCACGTTTAGTTCCATTGTGTGGAGTGCGCGGCTTAGAGGGAGTTTAGGATCCATCGTACTTACCAATTTGCTGATATTACGGCATCAAGTCACCGGATTTGCCGGTACAAAATCTGAGCTCAGACGTGAGGAAGCAAAAAGGGAGGGGGGGATAACAGCCCCGGAGCTTGGGGTACGAGGAAGGAACAATGCGCAAAAACACTGATGACCGGGACAAAAAAGGGAGACCGAAATTGAGGAGGTGTGACGTGCGTATAGAACTTAGGATTATAGAGATACAACGAGGGTATAGATAGGGTAATGTATTCTGTGAGGGAATTGAAATATATGGATTGACTCCGCGACAAGCCATCGAGCGAGGTGAGGCTGTTGTTTTAACATAGGCAAAGCCTCTCTCATGCAATCAAGGGTGCCGTTGTCGTTGTGGGGGGGGAGAGGAGTTTATCGACAGAGTGATGAGGGACGCAAGAAATATAAGAGCCAGATTTTGTGAAAATGAGCTTTTGCACATAAAATTTACCCTGTTTTTTCGCTGGTTTTTGTTACGCTTACGAATCATAGCCGACCAGTTAGCGCTCGATTGGAGAGGGAGATTTTCTCGAGATATTCTCAGGGACTCGGATCCGGAGCCGAGATAAAAATTGAATTATGCATTTATCGCGACAAAGCGTGCGATGATAATGAATTTTGAAAATTAAACGACTTGCAGAAAAAGGGTCTATGAGATAAGAGGCGAAGAGGTGCGGTGGACTCAATCGAAAAAAAAAAAGTTTGATGCACGGAGAGAATGCTGATTTTTCCGTCAGGGAGAACTTTGAGGTTACTGACTGCCAATCCATAGGTCCCGGGTTCGAATCCCGGTAGTGGCAGCAGATTTTTCACTCGTCTTGTCGCTCGGTCTCTTTAAAAGTGGGTCCACGGCAAAGATTACAGTGGAAATCTGAGTGCTTTGAGCATGGATGTTTCAAGTCCCCTGTTGTCTTCTGACATTAAACAAACATTCACACACTGACATTAGTCTACAGGGTTGTACTCCTTGACTGGGTATACTTAAAACAAGCGAAAAAAAAAAAAAAAAAAAAAAAAAAAATCACAACCCAAAATTTGGTTTTGGGAGTTTTTGGGGGGCCCCCCAAATTAAAAAAACAAATCGTGATCCAAAGGGGTAAAATAGCAGCTTAAACCGAAGTCAATATCTTTTTTTCGTGGGAACGAAGGGGTTCGATTTGGCCCAAATTTTCTTCCTCAGCCCTCGAAACGTCCCACATCAAATCTCTATTTTATTTAAATACGAATTTAATAACTTTGATCCAACTTTTGGTTAAAAATTTTTAAAAAAATTAAATTTTCAAAGGCAACCCCATCATTGAATTCTGGAAAGTAAAGGTGCAATTTGCTCCCATGTATTTAACCATAACTTATAAAAATCCCCCGTTTTGGTTACGCAGGTTACCCATTATATAGTCTGTCACAATAGATGATGTTCCGGAGCGTTCTAGAATTTCTTGGACCGGTGCGGTGAGTTGCAATGAGCCTGAGATTATATGTGTATATAGAATGGAGGGCAAGTTTTAAAATTAATCGGCAGATAGACCGATTCTACAACATTTTTTTACTATTATAAGGAAGATTTAGTAAAATACGTGTTTTCTAGGCGAAAATGAAAAAACGATCTGGGACAAAAAGAATGCCAGACAACGCCTTAGATTATGGCTTAGGTAGGCCACCTGCAATGCTTAGTTCATTGATAGAAGTATTGCGGGTAGCATCCCTCTAGAAGTCGCTTGAGATTCTTTTTGTCACTGACTGCAAGTATATCTCTGATAACCCGGCGTACACCGATTCCTGAGCTCCAATCCTAATATTCTGATGCAGCCGGTGTATACATCGGTTTACCGGGGATATACTGCGAGGATTTACTTTTATTTTTGCAAAGAGAAAGCACGTACTTCCCAGAATCTTCATTTTTTAGAGGTAAGAAATTTTGTAGAAACGATCGATCAATCGCAGATCAAAATATAATCGCAGTTTCCTTAGCTTCGCCTCCAACTCCGATACGATGAACTCTGGAACGCATACCGCACGCTGCTTCAAACATGATTCTGGAAATCTTCGATGGATCGAAATTCGAGATTAGTTATACCAGTCTCAGTCCTTTTTTTGAAACGGATGACATTTACGGTACATCTTAAACCATTACAGAATTCGGGTACACTTAGTCGGGGTTGTTACGTCGAGTATTCATCGTGTATAACTGTCATGTCACCGTTAAAAAAAGTAAACAAGTAAAAAAGAAAAAAAAAAAAAAAAAAATCAGTGCAATCTTTTTATTGCGAGTGAGAGAGCTATAAAATAATAACGATTTGCCCTATTTCGTGCGCAAGGCAAGGTTGCCAAACGTTTCATATTGATTTATAAATAAGGTTTTAAGGGTATGCTGCAAAAGAGGGCTATACGGTGCTTCCGCTCCCATTCCACACGTCTGACCTCTATTGCTCCAGACAAATCGTGACTAAACAAAGGCTCTTCAATTTTAACCAAAGATTCGAACATAATGTATTGATAACGGTTAAATGTGATTCTGACTGATTTTATCTTTTAAGGTCCATAAAGATCGAAAATGGACGACAGATTTTGATTTCAGGGGGTGAACCACCCCCCCCCCCCCCCCCCCCACCCAAAGAGCTCAAGAAGACAAATTGTGACTATACATATAGACTCTTCAATTTTAACCCAAGCTTCGAACATAATGTATTGATAACGGTTAAAAGTGACTCTGACTGATTTTATCTTTTAAGGTCCATAAAGATCGAAAATGGACAACAGGTTTTGATTTTAGGGGGTGAACAACCCCCCCCCCCCTCCACCCAAAGAGCTCAAGAAGACAAATCGTGACTATACATATAGACTCTTCAATTTTAACCAAAGCTTCGAACATAATGTATTGATAACGGTCAAAAGTGACTCTGACTGGTTTCATCTTTAAAGGTCCATAGAGATCGAAAATGAACGACATATTTTGATTTAAGGGATGAACAGTCGCCCCCCCCCCCCCCAAGAGCTCCCAGATGCTTGAAATGCTTTGAAAACTGTTATGATGGTGATGGTGGTAGTGATAGAGATTAGGTATAAGAACTAAAGCTGTCATTTTTGTGAATCGAGTTGCATCTTGGTGTCTTGAATCGCGAAAAATGGGGGAAAATATACGTCACTTTTTGATCGCTGTATTAATCAATTTTGAATTCAGAGATTCGGAGAAATTGAAGGGACTGTGTTCCCTGGAATTCTGGCAACTCTGGCGTCTAGAGAGATGCATAAAGAGATGGAGCGGCAAAGTAGGGAGAGCGGAATTTATGATCGGCGAAGAACTGACTGGTGAATAATAATTTTAAATCCCTTTTTGGAGGGGAATAATGTTCAAAACCTCGAAGCAGCGAATACCTGCCTTGCCTCTCTCGACTCTCACCCTCCAGACCTGCGTGTTATCACACCACAGCTTGGTAAGTTATGATATTACAGTGAAACGGAGAAGAGGGAGAGGGCTCGGGGAAAACTTTAGAAGTTTGAGGCTGTATGAAATTGCATAATTATGCAATTTTAAGCGATGCACATTGCACAGTCACCTGGGATCGCTCATGCGCGGTTACTTACTTTTTGAGCTTTTACTTTACAACCTAATTTTTAAGATCTACATGCTCTAGGAGCTGAAATTCTTGAAAGTTTCTTCGACCGAATATTTTATCTAGACCTCTTAAAAAGTAAAGTTTAAATTTTAGAAGCACAGAAGGGGATAAAAAGTCCGCAGCAGACTCCTTAGATTTTTGTTCCGGGAGGCTACGAACTGAGGCGGCTCGTGATATTTGGCAACCATGCAAGTTTTCCATTTAAACGTAGGTAAAATAATCGATTCTTGCGGAGGCTGGCAGCCTCCGGAAGAATCGATTGTTTTACATTGGTTAAATAGGAGGAGGACACGGTTGCCAAATTTCACGAGCCGCCACTGGCTACGAATACAACGCTTCAATAAATTCACTGAGATGCGTATTGCACTTATTGCAGGTGACAAACTTCCAGGAAAAGTCTGACTGTATTTTTGGCCCCGCCTGCACTATCGACGAATTAAAGATTGTCGCGAGATTTCACGAGACAAGTTTCGCCTTCAAGGTTCCGGCTCGGCCACTCTTCATACTTCTCACACCATGCAGGCGAGAGGCCAGTGCTGGAGGGGTGGAGGAAACCGCTGCAAATCAGCCCCAAACTCTCACCTATAACTGAAAATGTGTAAAAATCTCGCGACGATCTTTAATTCGTCGATAGTACTTCTAAAATCTTCCCTGGAGATTCATACTTTATAAAAGAAATTTGAAAAAGTCTATACTATCAACTGAAATTACTCGCTTACCAGTACTTGGAACCAGCTCTTGAAATTTCGTAATCAACTGTAGCAGAAGGCCTAATGGATTAATCCCTTGTGGACAAAGCCCGAATGAACTCAATTTTCTATTCTAGTCTTTTTTACATTGTTTGAGTCTCACGATTCCAAATAAAAGCGACTATCGATGTAGACCCTTATAAGATAAGATTTCGTCCGGCGCCTTCAATTTATCGTACAGGCAATTCCAACTCCCCAGAGTACGAACAGTTAACTACTTTCACTATACATGCAATTCTACAGATGCAATGGGTCTGTTGCAAACTTTTGGAACAGAAGTAAAGAGGCCCGAAAGATGGTCTATTCAATATTCTGGTACATAATCGATTTAAAACAACGTTGGAAGCAGCAAAATTACTGACTTAATAAATGCTTGGAACAAAATTCTGAGATGGCTTTCATATCACAGGTCTTTATAGAGGAGTACCTCACAATCTAATTGCAACTTTCTCGGTGCTGGGAAAGTCATCATCGTATAGTTAATGGGTATGTTGTATACTTTTGTTAAAAATCCTCCCTATTCCCCTCCCCCCCCCCGTATCCGCCAATGTAAAAACCACATTGGGAGCATCAAACAGTCTCAAAATTCAGTTACAAACCCACAGAAGGCGTTTTTAGGAAATCCCAAGATGGCGGTCGAACGTACGAATCAAACATGCATGCATGCAACCCTGAGCAGAACTCTGAGCTTGCATCCTGGTATTTGACAGCCATAGGGTATAGCGTGTATATTTGGGTCGACGAAGGAATAGCGCTGCGATCAAAACAAAACCAAAATGTTTTTAATAATATAAAAACGAATTGTATTTTTAGAGAAAAACTTTTATGTATTCATTTATTTATGTTTTTATAAAATGAATAAAGTCACCGTGCTGAAATATTGATTGGAAAGGATGCGAATAAAATTCACAGTTTATTCTTTTATTTTCAATTCGCAATCCCTCGGTAGTTTGAGATAATTCGATTAAGTTATCGTGCAACTTAGGGCGATCTAAAGGCGGAAAAAAATGAATGAGCTCGGGGCACGAGGCACGGTCATTGTTTGCTTTGTTTAAGTTTGTTGCGCAACCTGAAGTTTACGGTCACTTAAAGCAATGAGCGTGAACAGGTACAGCTGAACGTAACAAGTAAACAATTGAGCTTCAGGGTATGTGTCAATCGCAGAGAAAAAGAGAAGAAAAACTGAAATATTCATTAAATATAGTTTTACAAGCTCAACCGTTTGAAAACCACATCCAGTGCCAGTGGAATGACCACAGAAATTCAATTTCTCCCTCTTTGTCGATTTCAACGTGTATGTCAGAAAAGGATGACCGAGAGGACTAAATCCGTTTGTCGAGTTCTATCCTTATTCCGCCTGTTCAACAAAAAAACGGGTGGCTAGGGAGACAGCGCTGACCACATTGGAAAGGGCAAGAGAATTGGAGCGATGGTTGAGGTAGAAATAACGTTGCCAACTTTCTGATGAAAACACTTCCCCCCTCTCCCACCCCCTGTCCTTCCCCTCTTAATCTCCCATGGGCCCCGACGGCCGACCCCCTATATCGGTCAGGATAAAATTCGTTGACTTTTCTGACCGAGATTTGGCAACATTACGGAAGAAAAGGGAACAATTTACGACAAGCATTACACCTACAGGCTACAGGGTTGTCGAATAAGATGGAAAAAAACTGAACAATTTCACGCTGTATCAAAAGTACGTCAAAGAAAAAAGGGGATAGCGATAAATAAGTGGCCGTTTTAACCCGATTTTGCTTTTTTTATTTTAGAGTTACGATAGCAGTTTTATCGCAAAAATGTTTAAAAAAATAAAGTTACATAAAAAGAACTCACTTGAGGTGAATCTTCAGCACTAATGCCCGATTTCTACCTCTTGAGCGATGTAGTTCGAATAATGTTTCACTGGCCAAACGTAAGTAACCTATAAGAAAACGGAGTGCCAGCAAGTTATTCGACAGTCCTCAACAATACGTCTCTACAAAATATCTCCTCCGTTGCTTTAAAAACAAGACTGAAAGTATCGCAATTCGATACAAGAATCGATGGTATTTCGAGGATGTAAGAAAACAACGTCTCTCTTAGGGTGCATTTTTGAATTGTAAAAGGATCATGTTGCGCTTTTACCGGGAGGGAAGCTTTCACCGGGCTCCTTCAATTCGTCGTATAGCCAACTCCGTCGAGCACGAATAGTTAACTACATTCCCTTCAAGTATAAACGGAAGAAAGAAGTGTTCTTTTGAACTAACGCAGTCATTAGAGGGTTAACCAATTCATGAATCAATAACTTCATTTTAACACATTTTACCGTTCATTAACGTTTTCTTAACAATATCAGAAGATAAAAAGAATCATTGGCTGTTTATTTTCAACACTTTAATCCATCCTTTCATCCACTTAATTCATATTAATGCCACAAGAGTATAACTTCACGTCCTAAAAAAAAAAAAAAAAAAAAAAAAAAAAAAAAAAAAAAAAAAAACTTGAATTTTCTCAACAATTTTCATGAACCAATTATTTCATCTTCACCAACATTCTGTATACTGCTTTGAACCAAGATGAGAGCCTGGAAGCAGTGGCGTCGCGTGCCATCTGGCAACTGCTCCATTTAAACTAATTAAATAAATCGAATTTTCCTTGTGCACTGTGCACCCCCTGAATTCGATATTTTACATGAGTTTAAATGGATAGAATACATTGTTGCCAAATTGCAAGCGACGCCACTGCCTGGAAGCCTTCGATAAGCCGAAGACATGGGGCTGAAATCTTTCGATGGAGACACTCTAAACGTACTCGATCTCTTTAGCACGGTCACCAAATTCTTATTCTTTACTACACGGAAAAAAAAAGATTAGTGAAAATAACTATACGGATATCTGAGTTTGGCACCTGCTAGATGTTAAGGTAAACTTGACCAGAAGTATGGTACATTTAACGCTACTTTGAGTAAATTCGACGAGCAATTAGAAAACATCACCTAGTACCTAGTCAAAACATAGTATACTTCTGGTTAACATTACCATAACATCTAGCAGGTGCCAAAATCAGGTATCCGTATGGTTATTTTCACCGCAGTTTTTTCCGAGTGTACGATAGATAAGTAAGGAGAATGAGCGATGCGCCGAGTGTACCGGGGGTAAGCAGACATTTTAGTTAAGATTTTCAATTTGGAAGCGCCGCACAAAGATCGAACCATGGAATTTCCCGGACATAATTTCACGAATGAAAATCAAGATTATTACAAGAACAATAACTAGCAAGATAACTAAGAAAAAGTGTGGTGAAATCGGTCATTTTAGAGTATGAAATGAGTTGGATAATGGATAAGATGGTTATTCCATGGTAAAGTCAATACTAAAACATTTTCAAAGCAAAACAACCGCAACTTTTTAAATCCGGAAAATCCACGTTTTGATCAAGTGTGCGCCACGGCCGTGTCATGCCGATACAACAAGAGCAGTCGTGGTTAGGGGCGCGCGATAGCAGTGAAAGCCCTGTCCAGTGATAGGCAACCCGCAAAACATGCATGCCCTCAATTTACAGCGAGGACGCGGTAAGGCGCGGCATAGAGACGTGCGGAGACGTGCTGTCGAAGGCGAGGGATGCGGATGACAGAGGGGACAATCACCCTTTGAGACCCAGACGTAGACCGAGACTCAGGCTCCTTATATATTCAGCGGAGCAACGTTGCGCAATGTTGCCAGTGTTTGTGGATGCAAAAATATGTATGTAGAAGAGAGTTTTCAAGGCATGTGAAATTGATCGAATACACGCGTAGCGATTGGTTCGTCGTGGAATTATATTTTACAAAATGTTCTTGTGTTAGTTAATCCGTGGGACTCAATTTCATTTCAACTCGATAGCGCTGACAAAAAATTGTGTAGAAAACTGACCCAACTAAAGACTTTAGTTGAGCAAACCAAAATGGTGTGTACGTCTAACTAAAGAGATTTTGCTGGGTGTACCGAAAAGGTTGGCTCAACTAAAGTTTTTTTCTTTTTTCTGAGTCATTTTCCTACTAAAGGTTTTGTCAGCGCTACCAAAGTGATATTTAAGTTTTGTCTCTCGCAAGTGCGTACCCGAGAGGTCATTCATTTGAACAGCCTCAGTGGCGCACTTGGCACACGTCACTCAGGAATCCCTTTTACATCTTCCTCTCACTTGTTTCCCCTATGAACGTAAAAGTTTACAAAGAATAGAGGAGGAGAGCAATAAGAACATTATTTCCCTTATCTATGCTTCTCTAATGTACTTACGTACTTACGTTTCAATTGAGAAAAAATATAGAAAGTAAATTCCTCTCCATTGCATTTGACTATAGTTGTAAGCATAGCCGTAGCTAGGAATTTGTCTTTCTCTCTCTTTGCCCATTTGACTGCATGCGTTGGAAAAGGACAGCAACAGAGGTTGAAGTCACGTGACAGCTCCTGATTCCATCCTTTTCCAACGCATGCGTTCAAATGGGCTAAGAGAGAGAAGGATAATATCCTGGCTACGGCTATGGGGTTGTAAGTATACTATTCACCGTCACGGCAAGCTTCCATTCAGCGACTTACGCTAACAGCTATACTTATTGTATCAAATAAAAATGATGTTTCATTCAAAGGCGAGTAGCTTATTATGACCGACGCGACGTTCCAACGTAAGTACGCGCAAGGTACGATGACGCTGTGCGGAAAATCTTCCAAGCACTCGCAGCTATTGAAGCACTCTAGGCCACGATGCGTGCATAGAGCCACTTACGCTTTAATGGAGAGAATGTAAAAGACAAAGAGAGTGGGTAAGTAAGAATTTGAGAGACAACGAGAGAGAAAGAAGGGGGGGGCGAGAGGAAAAGAGATCAAAAATAAGTTTCAGCCACAGTTTTGAAAGTTTCCAACGCGAAGAAGAGACGCGACGCCCGGCCCGCGTCGGGCTGGCCTGGCCCCCATCATCTTCCTGTTTTCACTGTCGCAATAACTTATGATTTATCTCATTCCTTCCGTTTCCTTGACTCCACCACATCCCTTTTTTTCCGCCCTGTTTCACCGTCGCCTCATTTTCTGATCACCGCTCCAAGCCGCGCAGCGGCGCACTCGCCGAGGAGCAAACTTTTTCCGATGTGCAACGGAGTCCACCCTTTCTCTCTCTCTCTCTCTCTCTCTCTCTCTCTCTCTCTCTCTCTCTCTCTCTCTCTTCTCTCTCACACACACACACACACACACACACACACACACACACACTCTCAATAGTGATCTGCGTGAAGCGACAACTCTTCTTATGCTACCGCAGATGAAGAAGATGTACACTTATGATTGGTCTGCTCGAGGAATTGGCAGACAGAGAGTGACAATAAAGTGCTTTCTTTTTCCCCTCTGCATATGCGGCGGCGCTCAGCGGGTCCACGCATACATTTTTTTCGAACAAAATGTTAGCTTTTTGCCACAGAAAAGTTTCACTGTAAATTATTTCTGATTACAGAATCATGGAGTAATCTACTGTTAGGGGTGAATTTTGGTTCCACGGTTGCTCTGTTTTTTTTTTTTTTTTTTTTTTTAATCAAACATCTGAACGTGTGCGGAGAGGTAAATAATCATACAGACGGGAGTGGCGGGTCGTGCATTTTGGCAACCATGCTTATTTTCCATTTAAACCTATTCAAAAGTATCGATATCTTGGGGGTGCAATTGTACCTCCTGAAGATCGATTCTGTTACGTAGGTTTAAATGGAGATAATCAGTTGCTCGATATCTTGGGGGTGCAATTGTACCTCCTGAAGATCGATTCTGTTACGTAGGTTTAAATGGAGATAATCAGTTGCAGCCACATTGCACGAGCCGCCACTGACAGCCGGTGAAATGAACGGCTGCAGTGGAGGCATCGGAGGCAACGGAGACATCAATCGGATACTCATGCTCGGATCTGCACATGTGCCCTCGCCCTCGTACACGCTCAAACGGGCTTGATTAGACTGCAGGATCAAATCACTGGGTCTTTGATGTTAGTAATTTAAATTTTGCGGTTTTTATTATAAGATGTAAAGTCCACCTGATTCCATATCTCGATACAGCGTGCGACCGTGGCGTGGGTGGGGGCCGGGGGGTGACAAAGCAATCAGAACTTTTTCTTCGAAAACGAGAAAATACGATACAGCTCCAAGCTTAACTCAGTTATAACGCAGGGCAGTAAATAGATACTAAAAGTATGTTAAAAACCCGGGATTCACTAAGGGAATATAAAACATGCACCAGCTAAGGACCGATTGGAATATTCCAACTTGTTTGAGAAACATGCTCTATCAAGGGGAAGTCGCCCCAAACACAATATTTGGTAAACTACGTTCATCATTTTTAGAGAAGAAAAAGAATGGGCATTAAGGATGAGAGAGGGAGGGGGGTTGGAAAAACTTTTATCTCTTCAAGGAGTCGCTTTGTTCTTGTTGTTGTTTTCCTATTAAATGCATTCGATGTCATTTCGCAATGCGTCTCAATCTTCAATAGATTTGAGAAAAAAGTTGAAAGTTGTTTATGAAAAAAGTTAAAATCTTTTCTTTTCTCTGAATCCGTCGTAAGTAAGTACTTACTTGCGCGTGTATTTCTAGAAAAATTGAAATGGGGGTAAAGTGGTAGTAAGTTGGAGACCGCATTGAAATCTCATAAAACTAATTGAAGTGTTTAGTTTCGGAACTATAATAGAGATAATATCCATAGCGACATTTTCTGGACTGCACAGCATTTGCACAGCATTTGCACCCACGCGCTTATACACAAACACGAACACATTTTTGCTTTATCCGAAACAAATCGACATTTCCATCGATTAGGACGTCGCCAACAAATAAGTCTATAATGAGGTTATAGAAAAATGAACTTACCACCAGGCGTCAGGTTCCTATTTTGTGGCGTTCCACTGCCTGCGGCGCCCGAAGACCGCCGCGATCTGGAAACACGAAGAATAAAAAAGTATTACTATTTACAATAAACGAGTGACAAAGTATTTACAAGTAATCTCTATTTGCCTTCTTTTCTTTAAATTTTGAGAAAAAAAATGAAAGAAAAAAAAAATCTTTACCTGTAGTCATCTTAAAATCGAGGCGTCTAGTGCAAAAAAAGGATTCACCAACCACCATGCATGTCAGTGGCGTAGCGTTCAATTTGGCACCGTCGTGTTCTTTGCCTCTTTCTCCATTTAAATCCATTAAATATATTAAACCTTTGGGTGTTCAGTGAGCACCTCGCATTCGACCTTTTAACACGAGTTAGCATAGACAGAATACAAGGTTGACAAATCGCACGCTACGCTTCTGCATCGTGTATGTAATATGTATATTGTATATCCTCTGCAATCTGCAAGATATAGCTGCCATCTTTCTTAGGAATGCATTCCTAAGATAGTTCGAAAAGTAAATGCTGAATTTTAGAGCCTTTGATTCTTTTCTCACTTCCTGATGGCTACCTGATTCAGATATTCGTCAATCGTCTTTCGCGCTCTCTCTACGCCTACCTATACACATTTGTTAGGAAATGACAGAGATACGGGAGAAACTCATGGGGATACCGGGATACCCTTCATCCGATATCATAGATTGGAAACTTTGCATGGGCGCCCGGAGGCGGGGGCGAGAGGCGGCACGTGCCCCCCCCCCCTGGAATTTAAAAAAGTCAAAATTTCACGATGAAAAATGAAAGGAAAAAAGAAAATGAAATTAAAATGGCAGTTAATCAAATAAGGAGTAATAGTTGAGAAACTTCATTTCTAGTTTATATTGTAATTTTAACTAATTTTTTGCAAGGAATAATAAATTATATATTTTTTTTACTATCGTTATCATCTGTCGTCCCTTTATCCATTATATCAAACACGTCAAAATTGTTATTATTATTTGATACACCTAAAATGGGTTAATAATTGTACACTATTTGAGTGAAAAAAAAGTTTTCCCTTTTTACACGGGGGGGGGGGTCCCCCTAGACCTTCCGTTGGGGTTCAAAAATTTTGCCCCCCTTGGAAATTTTTCTGCGGGCGCCCATGAAACTTTGTTTACATGTTGTTACAAAAGTATAAATGTCGGTGCATAAGGGAGCGTCCTAGGATTCTCTGGAGTATTGCACCGGTGCAGAAAAGATTATAGTATAACTATATGTTAGAAATTATCGTTATTTATAATCTTTCCTGCAACGGTACAATACTCCTGAGAGTTCTAGAACGATCCCTTACTCTCACGTGACCTCAATCAACAACTAATGAAGCTTACACGGAAAAACCATGCGATATAGTTACTTCTGGCGATGTCAACTGTAATTATTCTATTTTTCTCCTTGCGGCTTGCTCAAAAAAAGAGATTCAGAGAAAGAAAAAATAATAGAATTTTTTCTTACTTGCCTATAGAAGTCCCCAGTTTTTTCACCCAACACTTTTTTTGAGTGAACCACAAGGGAAAAAAAGTAAAAGGTCAGCTGCCAATGTTTGACAACGCTTGAAATGACTTGACTTGGTCTTTACGTAATCGACATTTAATAAGGTACCTAACTTTCAAATGAGATCACGCTCAGCTCAAAGCCTACAGCTTAATTTTGAAGCAAGAACAGCAGTATAAGGGTACTTTTGGTACACCCTTTTGTAACGATCAGAAGACACATCTTCGGCTAATTCAATCCGAGAGGAAGATTGGACATCTGCAAGCCTTTGTTTGAACACGAATGATGGCAACCCCCCCCCCCCGATCTATTTTTAAAACCACGCTTTGGACGAATGTGAACGTTTGTTCGCTGTACCCCCCCCCCCCTAATGCTTATGAATGTCTTTTATGAATATATCTTTGCCGTGGCCGTCACGTGACACGAAGCAACAGCCGCTGCGCCCGACGAGACGACAGATTGGTGCTGATATACTCTCAGAAAATCAGAAGCACACACACAGTGGATCGAAACATGGATTTTTCTGGATAAAACAAAAATTGTTATTTTTTTCCTTTAAATACACTTTAATGTTGATATTTTCTTTCAAAAACCATGTTAAACAAAGCATTACAAGCACTGAGATGAGTGATTTTACACATTTGCATGGTATCTTGTATCTTGTTCATGATCTTGATTTTTATTCGTAAAAACAGTGGCGTCGCGTGCCACCTGGCAACAATGCAACGGCTCCATTTAAACTCATTAAATAGATCGAATTTTCCTTGTGCACTGTGCTTCCCCCGAATTCGATAGTTTACATGAGTTTAAATGGATAGAATGCATTGTTGTCAAATTGCACGCGACGCCATTGCGTAAAAATACAAATATGTCCGGAAATTTCCATGTTTCGATTCATTGTGCCACAGAGCGGCGGTGACGTCGATTTGAACCGCTCCGTTCGAAAAGGGACCGGGGAAATATCAAATCTTTAATCCCCTCTCGCGAGCTCCGTTTTGAGTAGCGTTCAGTTCAGAGGCAGGGCAAGCAATCCACAATTCCGCGCGTCGCAAAGCAAACGGGGGTGGGGATGTAGGATCGTGGTGATGGTGTGGAAGCACCATGCTTGTCGATGGCCGGGGTGGCGGGTAAGGCAGAGGGAGAAAAAGAGTGAGCGAGTGAGGGAGGGAGGGAGGGAGGGAGGGAGGGAGAATGTAATTTTGATCTGTAATCCTTTTTCCTACCCACGCAGATATCGGTCTCGAATCAACGGAACTTTCGGATTGTACAGGCATCTACGTAAAAAGTTCCCGCCATCTGACATTAATTATTGACGATCTGGAACCCCCCTCCCCCTCCACTTGCACGCTCTACGATTTCCGTTCGTCTCCTGGTATAGCCATGAATTTTCTTGGCGCGCGCCTCCTTATTTTTCTCAACCCTCGCACCCCGCTATCGACGCTCATCATTTCCGCACGTTCCCTTCAGGCCTTATTTTATTTCCATCATTATACTCCAGGAAAAGGCACAGATTACTAGGATTCATTCGCATAGTTCACATAGTTCAAGAGTCGAGAGAATGGCTTAGACAGATATACACCATAGTTTTATGCGTGGGCGTCTCCATACGGGTTGGGTGGAGTGGGTTTTTTTTGGGGGGGGGGGGTTACACTGACATTCGCGTTTACTTCGGGAAACATTTTAAGGTCCAAAATCCACAAACACCCCCCCCCCCCCCCAATGACATGACATTTAACAAAACTGTCCACTTATGCAAGTGCAGTTTGCCAGAGATAAGAAGAGACTCACATCAGCACATTCTACGTCCCGTTCCCATACATTTTAGGACTCTCCCCGTATCACCCTTCTATATTATCCTATACCTCATTTTTCCTTTTCTTCTTTCATCAGCTCGGCAAATGGGTTTAGGTTTGAGCAATTCATCGGGTCATTCCGCCCCAATCTTCCCAAAACTTTCATTTTAATCTGACCAAATTACACTGGGGGGGGGGGGTGAAAAAAAACACCCTGAATATCTGCAAATCAATTTCCGAAATAGCTATAAACTATTTCAAACTATTTCATGAAGAACATATATTTTATAGGGTCGCCAGTATGCACAGCGTGGAAAAGCACGCCTCCCGCTGTAAAAAGAATTGTGAGAAAAGCATTGCCTTGATCACAGAATACTACAATCAGAACGGAAATTCCCATTAGAGCAAACGGAAGCAAGATTTTGAATTTTTCAGCACTGACTGGCAACCGAGCCAGCTCACTTTTCAAGATGCCTGACGTGCTTTTTGAGGTTATATTTACACTCAGGGTAGACCGACGAGGTATAGCAACAAAGAGGCTGATACCAGTGGCGTAGCGTGCAATTTAGCAACGTTGTATTGTGTCCATTTAAACCTGTGTAAAAGGTCGAATGCGAAGGTGTTCACCGAACACCCTATCATTCGATCTTTTTCATGGGTTTAAATGGACGAACGGCAATGTTGCCAAATAGCACGCTACGCCACTGGCTGATACATGTTCCAAGTCCTATCTCAAAGTGTGACAGTATGGACGATCTGAATCTGCTTTGTTTGCCTCTTATTTTTTAACCTTACATAAAAATTATAATGAATCCAGTTCGCACTTTTGATTAAAAACAATTTCAAGTGGATTTGTTACAACTTTCTCTAAGGTTAAAAGAAATGAGGCAAACAAATCGAGCCCAATGAGCTATAACTTTAGAGTGGTAGCGGGCTGGTCCACCTTGTGCCACACAGGGTAGAAGGAATCCCGGGAAAAAGCGGAATTTAGACGGCAGATTCCAAGGTTTGAGGTTAAATTTTGTAGGTCGTTCAGAATTTGGCGGGAATTTGGACGGCAGATTCCAAGGTTTGGGGTTAAATTTTGTAGGTCGTTTCCGGCGATGCCCGAGTTTGTTTACGAAACGACCGGAAACCACCTACAAAACTTAACCTCAAAATCGATTTTTACGGCAAGATGGCGGCGCCCAGGATGACAACAATGAACCAGCGGAACGTTCCTTGATGTGCCACTCTAAAGTTATAGCTAGAGTACCTATATAAGGAGAGTATGGCCATCTGCGATCATGGAGCTCTTAGGGCCCAATTTCAAAATGGCGGCGGTCGTGTTGTTTGAGGTTATGTTACATTGTTGGTGAGAACGGTGTCGGTGAACGGTGAGTTTGATGGCCGTTTCCCGCTAGAAGATGCAAAAGATAACCTCAACGGTTACACCGATTACACGATCGACCCGGTCGGCCATCTTGAAATTGGGCCCTAAGAGCTCCTTAAACGCATAAAATGGCGCAACCAATCAGCGTAGGATTCACAGATGGCTATACTCTCCTTATATAGGTACTCTAGTTATAGCTCACTGATCGAGCCCGTGTAGAATGTTCATAGAAACCATCATGGCTACCTCCTTGGGGTTTCAAGATCACCTCTTTATTGCTATAGCTCGTTGGGGTTAAAACACAACTGCAACCACAACCCGGCCAGTTAACGAAGATTGCCGGAAACGCTCACTTCCCAACACGGCGCGGCGGACCGAAGATACCCGAAATGAAAAAATGTTTCAAAATGGATTTAAGTTTCCGTTCTGACCGTAGTATTCTATGTCTTGATGACACTTCTCTGGTCATTCAACTCGATTTTGGGCGGTGGCGGTGCGGTGGTGCGAAAACGAGAACCTCATAGGTCATGAAACTTGAATGGAGAGAGAGGCAACATTCATCATAAGTTGGCATCTAGCAGTCACTCAATCAACACAACAAACCGAAAGGTTAGACAGCGCCTTTGTCCGCGAATATTATAACTTTGACGTCTATCCGCGCGGATGGCCTGGGACCCGGCGAGTTGGGTCGGACTGGACGAGATGCATGTATATTGATTCTCGCGAAAGAAACGGTCGGTGCAGTCCATAAATCAGTTGAAGTTGCATCGATGGTGAAGGGTTGGCGTCGTCGGTGTGTGTCGATGTCGGTCGGGGTGCCGATGCCGCGCGCCTCACCGCATGACGCACGGAACGATGGAAACAGCCGTACAATGGAGGGAGGAGGAGAAAGAGAAAAGGAATAACGACTAACGAAATTCTACACTAGAAAGAGCAATTTTGCCGTCCATGATTCTCTTTCAACGTTGAGATGTTTTTTTTTTTTTTCATATGTCACTTAAGAGCGTTAGCGCCCTTAGTCCATATTTTTTTTCTCTCCATGTCTTTTTTTTTTTCATTTTCATTCATTTTTTTATTTACTTATTTATTTATTTATTTATTTATTTATTTATTTTTTTTTATTTATTTTTGTTTTCCTCTCTTTTCTTGAAAGCATACACGTTAGCGGGACTTGTGCGCGGTAGAGACAAGAGAAACCTCTCTCTATTCTTTTTACTTGACCACCCTTGACAAGTATTCTTGGATTAAACTGGAGGTTATAGGAGGGGGAGGGGGTATGTGTTTCAGTAAATATGAATACAAGGGAGGATTTCTGCGCCATAGTTCGATGACCTTCCTTCCTCTCTCCATTCAAACGCTCGGACAAAATGGAGGAGTCCTTCATGGTATAAAATGCCGATTTTCACATTTACGCTTTAAAATGAACCATTTTGGCCAGTAAAATTTGCGAAAGTATGCCCGAGTCGCATTTTTTGTGAGTTATTCGTGGAAACTAACAACAAGTGACTGGGTACTAGCAACGCCATTAGTCCTGCGTCGACGGTTCGAGGCAAGGCAACCCACACTACACGAAGCCCGAACCTTTTTCGGTCTTGAGAGAACAAAAGAAAAGAAAGATACGAGAGAGTTCATTTTACGTGTAGTGCGGGTTGCGTGGAATCATCGACGCAGGACTAATGGCTCTGCTAGTGCCTTTCTCTGAAATTGCGATTTTCGCGTCTCACACTATAGTTTTTGTGATAAAAATGAAGACAAATTTGAAATGAGACTTGGGCTCTGATTGTAGAAGAACTGCTCTTTCAGATGACAAAACATGGTAAGAAAAATATACGAACAAAAAGAAGTTCTGAGTGGTTATTACTATGGCTTTTCTAAGAAACTTGTTTTCACGTGTTTGCGAATGGCGTTTCTTAATGCTTAGGGCTTAGTTCATTTATGGATTGGAGATTTTAAGCGTGCCGTATATATACGGTACGCTTTTTGTTTTCATTTTCATATCTAATATATAGGTTGCATGCTTTGCTTATGGCAAAACCTTGGCGGGAAAGATTTGAAAAATTAAAAACGTGTTTTCTTAAAACTGGTTTCATTAATCGTTAATTTATTGCTGCAATCCAGGAGGTCTCGGCGTCTATTTTCTTAAAATTGTAAAAGTTTTGGTATTCCTGTTAATTTCAATAAGTTATTAAGCGTCAAAGTCGAATTCCTTTGAACGAGAATTCCATACAGGTCCAGCAACCTAAGTCATTTGTGCCAACCTATGAATCAAAATTCCAAGGCAGGAGGGGGGTGGAAACATCTCCCGCAGGAACCCTCTTTGCCCCTCGCCTTTGGGCTCCATCGGTCACAAGATTTCTTCACGGTGCATTAAGCGGTCGGGCCGCGCAGGGTAAAGACTTGTAAATGTGTCAAAATCTATTTGACGAGGGTTTCGAAAAGAAGTGACGGCGAGGTATTGATAAAGAGCGGGAGGGGTATAGAAAAGAGAGGGACTCATTCATATCCTTAAGTAGACCTGTTTAGTGATGACGTCACGATTAGAATTGGTTCCAAACAAATGCTCTATCTCTCACTCTCGTTGATTTACCTATAAGAAATCAGATCCAAATTTTCGAACGCAAATTCATGCTAGTTAAAGAACAGTTTTCTCAAATTTTATTGCATCATTAGATTCCACGTATTTTAAAGTATCTTTTCACTCTAACATAATTCCTCACAAGCGAATTTACAATCACAGTTATACCGAAAGATGTTCTACGTTTTGTCCCCGTCTTACTCACGGTCTCTTATGGGAGTATCACCGCCATGACACTCAATCAATCCAACTTCTCTTCGTATCGAAGCTATTGTTCGAGGTATAACACATGTCGTGATGGTGCTGATGAGCCTATATCCTAGAATTTTGTGCTCATAAGAAACTGTGAGTGTGTGACACGGACAAAACATAGGACTTTCTTCGATATAACTGTGATTGTGCATTGTGATGCGCGATGTTTCAAAAAGTTTGTAATAGCGGGCTCATATTTTATCACTGAGAAAAAAGTGGCTGCTAAAACTGTAAGAATAGAACCATAGATAATTTCGCCTTATTTCAATCATGAGACCTATCGTTGCTATAGTCAGCGCGCTTAATCATGAGACCTATCGTTGCTATAGTCAGCGCGCTTGAATCTACACGAATTCCGATTGTCTCTATGGCATTTCGATTACTTCTATGGGAAAAAAAGCGCAGGAATATATATCCTATCGGAAAATTCATTGAAACAATCGGAAATTTTTATAAGGGTGGAACCCAATGGTGTGATAAACACAACTGGTGCAAAGAACATGTTGTTTACTAGCACTTGTATTTGAAAATTTGGATCGTGTTTCATATGGGAAAACCCACGAGAGCGCGAGTGAGGCGGAGCCTTTTTTTGGAACCAATTTTTTTCATGACGTCACACTAAACAGGTCTTGGTCATTGGAAACATTTGAAATTCTGGGGGATCGGCAAATTGAAAACCCCTATATGAGCGTCTATGCAATCAAGGGATTTTTTAGGAAATTTTGGGCGTTTTGTTGAAAAAAAGGTTTTTAAAATCCAGAACAAAGGGAGGGGGGTAAAATTCGCATTAATAGCTCTAAAAAGTGAGAGGGGCTGTCACGTGTCTTCCACCCCTGGACAGCCTCCTCGCTGGGGCTACGGAATTGACTCTGGAATAACTTATTTACCTATCCTAAAAAGTTTCTCGCGTGTACAGTATTTTTTACTGGAAGCTTCTTCAAATTTTGGAAATTATAGGTCCATATGGAACTTTGCTTTTCCAACACGAAAAATGAAATCGACCGACGGCAACAGAAAACAAGCAGATAGTTCTGACACTACAGTGTCAGAGAAGGCGCACCTTGAGCAAATTTGGTCCCTCATAAATCAAATTCCATTTCCATCATCTCAAAAATAATCTGTCCAGCAAAAATCCGGGTCCAAACAAGGATGCGGCGAGTGGGTAGGGGTTAGGACCACTACGTGCGATCTGAGGACAAAACCCTTCGAATATTCCACCATCTCAAAAAAAAAACTGTCCAGCAAAAGATTAGGTACGAACCTGTGTGCGATGAGTGGGGGGGGGGGGGGTGTAGAACCACTACGGCCAATCTTAGAACAATCCCTCCGAATTTTCCACCATCTCAAAAAAAAAATTGTACAGCAAAAGTTCAAGTTCGAACCTGAAAGCGGTGAGTGGGGGGGGGGGGGGTAGGACCACTCCGGACAATCATAGAACAATTCCTTCGAATTTCCCACTGCACATCACTAAACGCACGTAATAAACAATCAAATACTCATAAAACAATTTGAACCCCCTTTAGTAAAAAGGTAGTCAACAATATAGTATGTCCCGCAAAATAGGGAAATGAAAAAGTGATCAGTAGTAAGAAGAAATCGGACCATGCCGAGTCATTGGTTATTAGTCCAGCCAGTCAGACCTCAACGCTCTTAACAGCTTAGATCAGCTCCAAGATGCTCATGAGACCGGAAATGTTTCTCGCAGTTTCTTGAAAGTAATCTTGGAGTCCACTGAAGGCATTATTTCCATGCAAAAATTGGTCTGCAGGTTAACTGGCAGTGACAGCTCTATCGATTTGGCAACACTGTTTTTGTCTCTATTGATTTTATATGTAAAATGATCGATTTTTGGGTAGGCGACTGGCCTCGCCAAGAATCGATTATTTTTCATGATGTGTTAAAGTAGAGAAAAACAATGTTGCCATATTCCATTAGCTGGCACCGTTCTTTGGTTGCCCGGTAAAAAATTTGAACGTGAAGTGTGATGCCAAGTAAAACAAAGAACGCCATGGCAAAACGTAAGAAAAGATGAAGAAGTTACAGTGAGTCAAAAGACATCTCTCCTAAATGTCCCCATGACGTCCCACGACTGGTGACAGGCATTCGATCCGCGCACAATGGCCGAAACACGTCAATAAAATCTCGAAATGATAAAAAATAAACTGTAGGGAATACCCTACGAACACTTTCTCACACCATTTTTATCTGAGGAAGACCCCCAGACCCCCCTCCCCCACCACTAAAGAATTCTGGAGGAGACCCCCTAACCCCCTAAAGAATTCTGGGGGAGACCCCCCCCCCCCAAATTTCTAATATTTTCACCTCCGGACATAACTCTGCCTTCAATCCGAAGAGTTTGCAATTTTGTAGAGAAGCTGTAGGAGTAGTTGCCTATTTTGTTTTTTGAAGGCTAATTTAGAGCCTTAATCTGATGTTGCTTATAACAGGGTCTAGAGTAATTCCAGATTCCAATAAGTTTTTATTCTTTGAGCTGCATTCATTATATTTGCTCTTTGTTCTATTTTTGTGAGTTTCTTTTTCCCTTAGTTTTTATACCTAGCAGGTCGAAATGTACTGATTCTTGCATTTCCTCCATTGAATACTATGTTTGGTTTCTTCTTTCAAACTGTGGATCTTCAAAATAATTTTTTTGTTTAATAGATTAACCCCCCTCCAAAGATGTACATAAGTAAGTCGTAGATTGCGCAAACAAAATTTCAACAAAATTCATTCAGCCATTTTTGATTGACTTCTCTTTATAAAATTAATTTTCCTTGAATATTCTATTTTTTGGTGTGATGAAACATATATTGCTTTTAAACAGCTTTAGACTTAAAGGTTGTATATTGTAGTAATACATTGGAAAGAAATTTCTGCCTAGGCTGGTTGCAAACGTTTTGATGCAATTTTCATCGAACTTAATTGAGTCATACTTGAATTACTAATTCCAATCATTATGTTTGTCTTCATATTTGCTTACAATTATAGTCTCAAAAGATTTTTGCTCGATTGTACCTATATTGCCCCTCGAAACGGTCTTAAGGTTTTTATGAGGACTGTACCAGAAAAATATTTTAGTGCACACAGTGCAGTGTTTAGTGTATTTTTTTAACACATTATGTTTGTGAAAAGTTTTGTCAAAATCCATCCCATTAATGATTAACTCAAAGTTTAAAATTAATTCCTCACTTTCATTTTTTCTTTTTTTTGGACAAACACCCTATTTTGATTTTTTAACTCTCTTAAGGGTTGTATATTGTAACTGTAAGGGCTACTTTCTTTTGTAAACCAATTGTAGATTTTATTTGCCAGATTTTGTCAAAATTCATTGGACCAAACAGGAATTATCCGAAATAATAAGATTATGTTTTTATTTGCTTATATACCCATATTTTTTTCTCAATCGCACCTATATTGCCTCTTGAAAAGGTCTAATCGGTTGTTTATGGTGATCAAGAGAGGAAAGTATGTTAGTACTTTGATAGTAGATTGTGTGTAAAAAATTTCATGAAAATTCATCCAGCCATTATTGATGGATTCCAAGTTTTAAGATTACTTAATTTCTCACGATAATTCCATTTTTTGGCTCGAGCGCACCTATTTTGATTTTTTAGACGGATTTGAGGGTTGAATATTGTAACTATGAGTGGTTTATTTTATAGTAGGCTGAATGTAGATTTTTTCTGCTAACTTTCATCCAAATTGATTGAACCAAACCTGAACCATCCCAAATAATAGGATTATATTTTTATTTGCTCATATTCCCATATTTTTTGCTCAATCGCACCTATATTACCTCTTGAAATGGTTTTATTGGTTGTTTTTGGTGACAAAGAGAGGAAAATATTTAAGTTTATTGATAAGATAGTGTGTACAAAGTTTTATCAAAATTCATGGAGCCATTATTGATTGACTCCAAGTTTTAAGATTGATTTCTCACGATAATTCTATTTTTTGGCTCAAGCGCGTTTATTTTGATTTTAATCAGTTTTGAGGAATGAATATAGGAACTATAAGTGGTTTATTCTATAGTAGGCTGAAAATAGATTTTTTTTTGCTAACTTTCATCAAAATTGATTGAGCCAAACTTGAATTATTCCATTTTTATTCATTTTTATCCATTTTACCATTGATTTTAATGAAAATCATTTTTTCCCCATAACTACCCTAAAAGTCAAAATTTCAAAAAAACAAAAAAAGTACCTCTGGGGAATCTAAAACGCAACAACTGTGCAAAATCTGGATGCATAAGGATCAATGGTTCAATAGTTATGCCTAGGTACGGAGTGACGGACAAACGGACTGACGGACTGACGGACAGACGCCACAGAATTTTTTTACCTAAATCTCTCTAAGTCAGAGAGGGTTAAGAAATATGAAAATATGATGGAAGGATGTTCTTATGGATGGTATTAGACATGATGAGAGGCCATTACTTTGACTAAATCATGATTGACTTTGTTGTGAGAGGCCAACTATCGTAACAAAATACCTTGAAAATCTCTGCGCCATCAGAAGAAATTGACTCGCTAACACAATTTTCAGAAAGAAATGGATCGCTGACTCATATTTCAGCATAAAAGACGCTAACTTACTTTTAACCAAATTGTGTGGCGCAAACTCAATTTACTACAAAAGTCTAAGTGCGAAACTTTTAGGCATGACTGATCAACCTCAAAACACCTAATCAGTCTCTAATTCTGATCATTAGCGCTAAAAATATTTAAATATTAAAAGTGAACACTGAACAGTCATCAGTTCAACCAAAGATAAATAAGAATTCTGAGCATTGAGATAGTGAAAGTCTTGCTGCTTGGACTCTCCGTTTTGCGTTTGACCAAACGCTATAATTAATTATAATAATTACATTTACATGAAAAAAAAAAAACAATCACTCAGAACGGCAAATGATTGGTTCACTTGATCACCTAGAATAAATACCGGGACAATTTGAAATCATCACTAATCAGAAAGTGAGGTTAGTAAAAATTTTTGAAGTAGAATAACTTTAAGAAAACGTGAATCAATGAACATCTAATTACTTCCAACACACTCGAAATTCAGTCGTGATTGGGAAAACATTAACTTTTCAAATGAAATTGGCATTACAAAAAAACAGGAAACAACCTAAAAATCACGACATCAAAAAAGCTCATTTTGCCATTTGACCACAAGGGGGCGTAGTATACTCTATTGAGTAGCAGACCGATTTCAATAGGCGCACGTAGTACCTACGGTGCGCCTAAAAAAATAATATTACAATGCGTTATAATGAATAATGGCTTAGTTTTAACTGTTAACTTTCGATACTTTTCAACAAAATAAATGGGGGAGGGGGAATTAAAATCCACAAACGTCTTAAACCTCCACACCTACTAATCTACACCCCTAGAATGCTTGACGTGTAAAGGGCACCTGAAATGGTTAGTTCTTAAAGGATTATTTTTTCATGAATTCGCAAGTGTTCCATTTCTGTATATTACATATCTACATCGGGACAATCGCAATAAGTGCTGACAGCACCTAAAACGGAAAAAAAGAAGAAAAAAAACTGTTTATTATTTAGAATCATTAGAATCATCCGAAAATGACACTTTTTTACTTCAAAAGAACGCAACCTCATTTTCGATGCCTGAACAAGCCGTTTAAAAGGTGGAGGGATTTAGAAATATCTAGGTATTGTCTATACTTTATGTGGGTATAAAAAAGATCGAGCCTTATCAAATAATTTTCTCTTTTCAGCTTTCAATGGGTTTGTTGCAAACTTTTGCTACAGCGCTATAGAGTTTTGATTTTTACGTAAAATTGCCTGAAAATTACATTGGCGGCATCAAATAGTCATAAAATCCATTAATAAACCCACAAAACGCATTATAAAGAAAGCCAAAATGGCAGTCGTAAAGCCGAACAATCTGTGCACGCGCATACGACGAACATCAAAGACAGGCGATCCATTTTCCCCTTTTTCGTTGAAAGAGGGCGGAAAAGAAAATATCTCTACAGTCAAACTGTGATTTTAAAAATTTGCATGGTCAATGTGTCGTGTTCTGTGAAGGGTGGTGGGGAGCAAAATATCAAGAATATAGGGTGTTGCAAAACTCAAGTGCCAAACTTGGAGTGTATTTTTGGGGTCAACATATACCTATTTACGCTTTATTTTCCTACATGAATATGTGCTGCAAATGTTTCTCCTCTGAGCTAGAGCCCTCCAAAGTTTTGAAAACAAAAAACAAAAAACAAACACAAAAAAACAACGCCTTTAACTCATCTCCTTTTAGATACATCTGATCTTTTATTTTTTTCATCATTTCTCACCAAAGAAGCTCAATTGGACAGCACTTGTCACAAAAGAACTGAGTTACATTTTTGATAAAATTGAGTTATTGATTGATAGACCTAGCAATACTGAATCTCGAAGCAACAAGTGCTTCTTCTAATAACAACTATTTCCCGTCAAAATTCCAGGTAAAAGTGAGCTGGTGAGCCTCATTGAAGTCATTGTCCATATGATGAAATAAATGAGAACTTGGTTCCTTTTTCTTAAACCTTAATCCGAGTCACGTAAGGAACCAACTCCAACTTGGTTCCTTTTATAGAATTGGGAACGGACTTAAGTCCGGATTAACGGATTTTAAAATATCAACAGCGTAAACCAACTCTGCCGTTTGGTTTCTCTTAGAGATTCGTTTTTCGTGATTATGCCAAAAAAAAAGAAGAAAGGAACCAAGTCACTTTAAACGCTAAAAATTAAGGAGGTACCTTTCCTGCATAGGAATTTCCACTTTTCCGGTGTTGAAATGCAAAAACATAACACGGTAGTTGAATGAAATCAAAACGTAAGTAATTCCGCGATTTTTGTTTAAATGCTAGCTCTTCAACTTTGGACTCAATTTTCTCGAGATCAGCTCCATGTCACATGGTTCCTCTTTGATGAATTATCATTGCTAGCAAAAGCATTAAAGCAGACTTTAGTGGCACGCTTTTCCAACACCTGCGTGTTGGAATTTTCCCTGCTTGTTTTTTTTTTTTTTTTTTACCATCATCAAAAATACCCTTTGAATCGCACGCGATATCTAAAAAGTTAAGACTGAATGATTGAACGTTCGAAATTATCTATACATCAAAACTATTTTCAAAGCAACGTTCAAATCCGCTTGAACAATTCACCTCCTCGTGGCTTGAGGTTTTAATACCAATCGGAAAATTCTTAAAGAGGGAAAGTTGGTTTGAAAAGAATAAGGGAATATAGAGGAAAAACAGGGAGTTGAGTTATCGATCGAATCAAAACGAACAAATGAGAAGGGTGATTCCGCACAGTATGTAAATAAGAGAGCTTTCCTTGACGCCGCGACACAGGAAATTTCATAGAAAATGCGAATAATCAATGATCAAATAATCAAATATATAATTCTGTGAAAGGCACTGCGGACTATACATACAAATTATACGAAGGCTGTCCCGTAAATATCCGGACTGACGCTGTGACTCAAAAAGTAAGTGATTTATTTAGCTAAAGTAGGTCTCATTTGAAAGAAAAAAGAAAAACAAATCGATTGAGATTAAAACCAGCTTATTTTAACAAAAATTGACCAAGTTATGGCAGTTTGAACATGGGATGTAAGGAAACACCCTACCGTTTTTAGAACATTTTTTTTCTTTGTAGAATTAGCCCGTAAAACTTTCCAGGGGTTCTGTTTACAACAAATATGACTGGACAACATCGAAGAAGACTTGACAAGTTGTAAGTTGAAACGACCAGACATCCACCGTTTAGACCGAATTCGGCTCCCTGAGATTTCTGGCTATTCCCGGAATCAAAGACAGCTCTCTGCGGCAAGCGATTCGAAACACGGGCAGCAATCCAGAATGAAGTTCAGAAATTCTTCAAAAGCATCCCTCAGGAAGAATTCAAGAAGACTATGGTTCAAAAATAGAAGGAATGCATGGAAAAAAAGTGCATAAGATTCAAAGGAAGATACTTTGAGAAAGAGCGATAGAAGCTTGAAGATTCCGAGGATAGTGGTGATAAAGAGTTTGTAAATTTTGATAAGAATAATTTTTTGCTCTAAAAACGGTAGGGTGTTTCCTTACATCCTATGTTCAAACTGCCATAACTTGGTCAATTTTTGTTCAAATAAGCTGGTTTTGGTTTCAATCGATTTGTTTTTACTTTTTCTTTCGAATGAGACCAAGTTTAGCTAAATAGGTTACTTAGTTTTTGAGTTACAGCGTCAGTCCGGATATTTACGGGACAGCCTTTGTAACAATGACGAACCATTAATTACAAAGCTTCCAGAGATGATCAAAAAGTCATTATACCACAGGTCATTCCACAATCGCAGAGTGACACTTAAAAAGCTTCATATATAATGATCCGTTATTGGTAAAATTAATCGTAGAGATCAATGTCACTGATCAAAATATCCAGAGCTTCAAACAATGTTTCAATGATTCAATTTCCATGAAATTCCCTGGAGCGGTGGTCAGCAAAATAATCTGTAAAACAGCAGAATCCCTGACAAACTCTGTTTTGACCACGCCGGAGAAAGAATCATTTCACAACAAATCATTATGTAAAATGATTTTTTCTCCGATAAGGTCAAAACGGAGCTTATAAGTGATTCTGTGGGTACTAGGACTTAAGATTCTTACGAATGAGAGCTTATGAACTAAAATTCAGGTCGTTAAAATGATGAAATACTCACTTGGCAGTCGGCACATTGGTGAGACAGAGGAAATTGTTGCGAACACTTCGCAGACTCGCCAAAATCTGCGCGAAAGGGGTAACGATGAGATCTTCGCCATGACTGTAACAGAAAAAGAAAATACAAGCATGAATTTTGAGTCTCCTTTAATGGTTTGTGCGTAAACTATTTATGGGTGTTTTATACCAGGTGGCCACTTTTTTTTAGCGAAAGCGAGCAAAAATGAGCAAATGTTGACCACACTTTTACGCTACCCAACGAAATTCTTAGAAAATATTTTCTCCCCCCCCCACCGTTTCAAAGGGAGAAGGGGGGCCCCAAAAGTTACAAGCAACAAAGGTTGTATGAAAACGTGTTTCAATGTTATATAGTGGTCACTTTACTCACAAACTGTCACATAATCAGTGCTTCATGGAAAGCTCGAACTAAACTGCAAATAATTTAGCCTCGCGCTTGCGTCGCACTGGCAATATTCAGAATACCATGCACCGACTTCGGTAAGGATTTAAGAACGTCATTAACGTGGTATTTTTGCCAGCCGTCGGTGAATATCTGAGTGCACCCCTAATATCATCATAAAATTAGGGTTGCATGCAAGGTACCACCTCTACTCCTTTTTGGTTTCCGAGCTATAAAAAGACAACAAAAAAACCGAGATCCAGAGATAAACGAATATGTGTACTCTGTAAGGAGAGAAAGAACCAACTATCAGTCTTTTCTTTCTAGTATCGTTTCAACATTGTTGCCAGATTTTAGTAAAAACTACACTTCCCATTTAAACAAAAGCGAACCCAGGAATATGCATGTAGTACAGTCAACGAATTAATGGATGTCGACGCCTTAGATTCGGTGCAGATAGGCCACTCGCAATGCTAAAATTCATTATGATAATTATTGCGAGTATAAATAGTCTATCTGTGCCAAATTCTGAGGCGTCGTCTGACGTTCTCTAATTCGTTGACTGCACTTTTATATCGAGAGAGACAGAGAGAGAGAGAGAGAGAGAGAGAGAGAGAGAGAGAGAGAGAGAGAGAGAGAGAGAGAGAGAGAGAGAGAGAGAGAGAGAGAGAGAGAGAGAGAGAGAGAGGGAGGGAGAGAGAGAGAGAGAGAGAGAGGGAGAGAGAGAGAGAGGGAGAGAGGGCGAGAGAAGGAAGGAATTCCTAGATCCGTCTTTGCATTTAAATCAAAAGAAGTGTGAGAATGTTTCACTCAAATTTGGCAACACTGCATTTCAACTTGAATCTCCTTCTACGCAACCCTAAGCTTTGCAGGCAAACCGTAAATCACGCGCGTCTCGAGAACCGTCGCGTCGCGTCGAATGACAAAAGACGTTAACGCGAACGTCCGCGTCCGGACGTGCAGCTGATCGGTTCTGTATAGGCGAACAAATTGACGCGTGTCAAAGTTATAAAAGAAAAAAATAGGGGAAAGCCCTCCTCCCCCCAACACCACTTACAATTAGATCTAATCTGAAGACGCGGAAAAATTTCGAGCGTATCCGCGCTTGCATTTGAGAGGTTCTTTATTCTTATTATTCCAATAGCAAAGCGGGACGCAGCAAAATAAGAAGAAGAAAAGATGAAGAGATCAAAGTTCATTTTGTTTTCAACTGCTCTGAGACCATCAATTTCCTTTCAGGAAGGGATCTACCAGAAGTCACCGACGGAAGTAATTGGCGAAGAATGACTTATTTTTCGTCGGTAATAACGGTACAAATGTTGTTTGTTCCCACCGTGCCTGCTTTTTACATTTGAAGTTTGATGTATTTATTTGATCCCGTCTTTGTCTTGTGCTCGTGAAATTAAAGGAGAACGATTGTGCGGCACGTTTCAAAATGCTAAAAATGAGATAGGGTGAAGCGATGTCAAAAAAATTTATCGGGGGGAGGGGGGCTGGTGAAGGGCTGATGTAGCCTACTGCAGAGTGCAGAGGCTCTCACTGCGTGAACAAAAACTGATTTAAGATAATTTTGGTACGATTTTGAATACCACACTTTCTAATCGAGACGCAGCAAAATGGAACGGAGTGAAAGCTCGTGTCTTCAAAAATAAAAACACTTTTGTTTCAAGAATCGACCCCCCCCCCTCATGGCAGGAGCTGAAAAGTTGTAAACATGAAATTTAACTTGGAGGAACCAAAAACTACGCGGTCCGTTTCAAATATTATTTTTTCAAAACAAATTAACACTCAAAAATTTAACGAATAATTATTTCGAGCATATCAGAGTCCGCAATCTGGTTACCAAACTGATAACGGATTATTCAACAATTTAGAGGTACAGCTGCAAAGCTTTTGCCTCATTGAATTCGAACGATTTTGATCAAATTCATTTCGTGAATTAGGCCAAGCGATACACGGATGGAGAAAATGTCAAATATCTAGAACTCCTGTTAAAATAATCGACATGTTATGGCGATGAGTTGTCACAGCGATGCGAACCTTATATCATTACTATAGAACAAGTGATGTAAAACAATAACAAGTGATGCAGACATTAAACCGGCACTCAACCACATGACCAATTAAATTAGTTTTTTTAGTTTTTTGGGAAACTGGAAGCTGATTATGAACGATGGTATCGTAATGCTTACCGAGTCGATGATCGAGTGCTTGTTATCTTACGGGAGGTGCCATTCCAAAAGGTTTCATTCCGATGGAAACCCTCCCATCTCTACGGAAATTCTACGATAGCTCAGGAGTCATCGGCTAATTTCTGCGGAGATGGGAGGGTTTCTATCGGAATGAAACCTATCGGAATGGCATCACCCATAAGATAACAATCAATCATCGACTCGATAAGCATTACGATATACGATCGTTCATAATCAGCCTGCTTGCATGCATTATTTTTTAGATTTCTAGCATTAGAACCAGGACAACGATAAATTTTTGGTCATTCTTTTTTTAATTCCCTTCCCCAATAAAAATGGTCGGTATCACTCAAATGTTGAATAAATTAACCAAACTTCTGTAAATCGTACATGATTTTTTTCATTTTTTTTATTTTTCCAATCAACCAGAAATTACATGACCCACAATCAGTTTTAAAATAAACAACCTTTCAAGACTCATATGTAACCCAGAGGTCCCGGGTTCGAATCCCGGCCGGGGCGACAGGATTTGATGGTCTCATATCTTGTCACTCCGGATGGACATGGATGTTTCTCTTCTCTTTCGTCTATCCTATCCTCTTCTCTCTTCAATCTTCCCGGGCAATGATCTCCAGCAGTGATCCCAACTATCTATCTGAGTTTAATAAACAAATAATAGTTAGTGGCTGTCGTGTACAGGCACAAAGGCCAAAAGCCTAGTGAAAAAAAGGCTTAACCCAAAAAAAAAAAAAAAAAACTCAAATGCGAAATGCAAAGACTTTCTTGGAAAATCTGGCGGCAATTTGACGACCTCCTGATCTTTTTAAAGCCTCAATCACTAGCGACCAGAGCAGCAGTGGCGCGATCAAGCGTAAAATCTGGCAACGTTGCACTTCGTCAATTTCAACCCATGAAAAATGTTGAACTATTGTGTGTTCAGGGAACATTTTCCTTTCAACCCCTCCCACAACCAATAACTCCTATACCAGAATTTGATCATTCCATTCTCTCTTTCTGTTTCTCTTCCTCTTTTTCTTTCTCTCGCTCACCCTCTTTTTCTCTCACTGAGAAAGTTGAAAGTCAAGACAATAGCAATGGTGGACGTCATGAACCTTAGGCCGCGCAGAGGGAAGAGCTTATACAAAAAATAAAAAAAAAATATGACGATGGCGCGTGCTTAGAAATAGGAATCAAGCGAGCATTTTCAATCGAATTGTGAACTGATTCACGACGGTCTATTTCGAAAGCCGCGCCGGATGGGAAGCGTTATGAAGGCAGGAGGGTGAGGGGAAGTGAGGTGGACGAGAAGAAATGAAACAGGCTGTCGATGCTTTCACAACAGACACGCTAATGAGATACAAAATACACATGGACCTCGAAGGAATGCCGATAGTTTGGCGTACCGCCAGCTCATCTCATCTTAGGAGTTATTGTCAAAGCCCGCGCTGCGATTTTCTGAAAAAGCGAGTTTTTCCCCCTATCCTGATGAAGCGACGGTCCATTCATAGGCTACCTGGCACAATGGTGAAAAACTGAGCTTGCTCATACACGGAAAAAAAACTACGGTGAAAATAACCATACGGATACCTGATTTTGGCACCTGCTAGATGTTATGGTAATGTTAATAACCAGAAGTATCCTATGTTTGACTATAGGTACTGGGGTGATGTTACCTTATTGCATGTCGAATTCACTCAAAGTATCAGTAAATGTACCATACTTCTGGTCAAGTTTACCATAACATCTAGCAGGTGCCAAAATCAGGTATCCGTATGGTTATTTTCACTAATCTTTTTTTCCGTGTAAATTGGAGCGAAAGTCGGCTCAAGCAGTTTGGCAACATAGGATTTTCACAATTTAAAATCTTTGGGAAACAATCGATTTTCATTGAGGGTGAATGGTTTGAATGGCAAGTGGCCAGACTATGAATAAAAACCACCACTGGTTATTTCAGCACGAAGATTTTGTCTAAATAATAAATGTCAGGAAACATAGGATTTTCTCAATTTAAAAAAATTTTTTTTAGGAACAATCGATTTTCATTAAGGGTAAATGGTTTGAATAGCAAGTGGCCAGACTATGTCAGAACCACCACTAGTTATTTCAGCACGATGATTTTGTAAAAATAAGTGTCAGGAGACATTCATGAAACATTAAAACATCCAAAAAATGTCTTGTTACCGACGAGCAACAGTTAAAAAATTGAAGAATTGGATTGGAAAACCATAAATACAGAATTTTTGGCCGATTCATATTTTCAGCGCGACGCGTTTTAAGTGAAAGTAATGTATTCACAGGCGAAAAATTCAGCGCTGCGGGTGTCACACAAGCTGCTTATCTCTTGGACGACCGGCACTAGCACTTTTCCTCCTTTCATGACGCTGAAGCCTTCCATGGTCAAAACGCTGACTTTCACCATCTACCTCGATTCTCACGTGAAAGTTGAAACGCGTCGAGCTGAAAACACGAAGGGGACCAAAAAAACTTTGAAAGGGGTTGTCAACAGGCAATTCTTTCAAGCAAGTTTGACAATTTTTACCGCCAAATGCTCAAGAGTTACACGATTGTTTTATATGGTGATTGAACGACATTATAGAATTTTTAATGTAACGATTCGTCCAGATCCAAAATTGAGACTAAGTTTTTTGGTTACTGTACGACCATAATTGTGAAAAAACAAAAACAATAAACGAAAACGAAAAAAAAAAAACAAAAAACAATTTTTTCTTTCAACATTTGAAAAATCTCGCAGCTGCTGCTCATAGGGGGGGTATTTCAAGAATCATTTCACAAGGAACAAAACACTTATTTTGACTTGGAAACTCAGCTGTTTCCTGACGTTAAACTAATGAGATACCCTTTCAATTTTGAGCCATTACAGCTCGCTTGCAATGTGGTATAATGATGTGATTTCCTTCATTTCAACGTATGGAAAATAATCGATACTTGATGTTACAATCTGTCTGATAGAAAATGGATTTTGACGAAGGTTTTGAAACAAAAACATGGCTGCCAGATTGCGTGATCCACCACTGTTCTCAGATGTACAGGTTCCAATAACAATTTATCTGTAATCTGTAATATAATAACAGAAAACTCGAAAACTAGACACACAGAGCTGACCCGTCATGGAAAAATAAAACTATACTGTCACTCTCGCGCTATAACCACTGCTTGGTGCGTTACCAAGGAACGATGCTATTTTGAAATTATGGCCTTCATAATAATTTTAGATCTCTCTATCAAAGATCAAAAGGTGCATTTGGATCTAGCAACTGGCAACAAGCATTGCATAACCCTTGAGACTTGCTCATTCATTCACGTACTTTCAATCCGGAAAAATCTACCTAACTTCAAGATAAGAAAATGCGTGAGCACCGACTAAAACACACGCTGCCGCATCGCGGTGTTTTATTACTATATTGTTATGTATAAGGAGAAGGACCTTTCTATTTTTCATACTTGAAAATGGAAATGTGATCAATCCGTTGAGCTAGTGTCAAAACTTTCGCAGGTTCGAGGTCCAGTTAAGTTTCGTCGGATAAGAATCGCTGATTGTCAAAATTGATTTTTCTGATTGATAGGCAGGAGCAGGAGCACCTTAGCCGCTTATATCGCAGCCGTCAAACTAATCAGATGGAGAGGGTCCCACTAGTGTAACAAAATCAAACACCTGCATCAATGCATCGACACCTTCACGGAAGAATATACCATAATCAAATTCTAATTTAAAACCAAATGCAGGGAAGATATTCGTGGAAAATAAATTTTTCCGTTGGGAAATGATCATAAGCATTTGTATGAACTGGGTTTCATGAGCGCCTTTAAAAATTGACTGTCAACACATTATCAGTTTGTGTTTTCTCATCACGTTTTAATATCAGACTTAGATAAAAGGGTGTGTTTCACACATAGATTCCAAATTTTCCAAATTTCTATTCGAATCAAGTGAATAGCGACGAAATTTTTAAATTTCGCGCTGTATTCATGGTACCTAATGAAGAAAATGGATAGTCCAATCTGAAAATAACCAAAAACGGCGTTCGTGATACTTTTTTTTGGGAAGGTGTCAATGTTTGATCAGTGGCAGCTCTTGCAATGAGGCAAGCCAATGACGTATTTTCACAATTTAAACTTATGTTAGGTAATCAATTCTTGGGAAAGGAACGAGCAATCTATACTTTCTCGAGGAATCGTTTTTTTTACACGGATCTAATGGTCAAAAAAGAGGGGTGCAATAAGGCGCGATTGTGTTCCAGGGAAAGGGCTCTTACACTACTGGAAGAGCGTCATAAAGGCTAGGGGGGCTCAGGTCTCCTCACTTTCATGAAAAGCGTGGGCTCAGCCCGACACTTTTCTGATTGAAGACAAAAAAAATTAAGATAATCAACATTGGGCCCCCATATTTTTTGACTTACGCGCCGCCAGTGGATTCTTAACTCACCTGAAGGTATAGATATTAGATATACTACTTCTTCCAAGTTTGTAAATAGATAATGAAAACTATCCACAAGCGATGTATTTCTGCTGCGAATAATGAGTTAAAACACTGTTGTCTTGATGACCGTCGCTAAGCTGCGGGCTGCCCGTTAGTTTATGACACATCTATAATTTCACGACAACGGTTACAACGGCAAAAGGGCTTTAAATCGTTATTCGACCAATAGTCTTGAGATTGTGTGTGAGCCGCCGCGCCGCTGGTAAACATATAAAGGTACTGTCGTCTGTCACGCTTATTGTTTCAGCCGGCGCGGCGGCTTTAGCTCGAAAATCACACGAGCGAAACTCGAATTTTTCCTGGAGAGAGCTCTAAGGCCACTTTTCCTGGAACACAATCACAATCATCACATATATTGGGATTGTATGGTTGCATTATTAAAGTCTCTTAGCTTTTATTCAATCCAATCACAATCGTTAGCTCGAGGTGAGCCCACCTCTACACTTTACGCTGTACACGACGGAAGTTGACGAAACTGATGAAGCCTTAGTCTTTTTTATAATCATACTCTTTTCCCTTCGTCCATGAAAGTCGCGATTGAGGCTTGACATTTAGGAAAGGGTTTGAAAAAAAAAAAATCAAAAAGGTATGATCCAGATATTGATTAATTAAGCAAAGAAGTATAGGGTGGTGGGAGGGAGGGAGGGAAGGAAAGAGAGATAGAGGAACGAAGCTTAATTAAACTCAACTAGTCCTTGTTTGCAGGATATCTGACGAGACAGCATACGCTCATGAAGACCCACATATAGATACACCACCGAAATTGGGGGGGGGGACCAGGCAGAGTGTAATATTTTGAAAATGTTAGCGACAAAATGAAGTCACAGAATATGTGGGTGTCAAGCAAATTTGAAACGCACCGTTGACAGTTGATATTTAAAACAAAAAAACAAAAAACAAAAAAACAAACAAAAAAAAAACAACAAAAAAAACAACAAAAAAACAACAAAAAAAAACAAAAAAAAAAACAAAAACATAATTCCTAAATTCTAGAGTCCCTGCATACTGTGAGAGTTGCACCATGTCAGAATCCATTTCTGATTGGCTCTTATCAAGAAAGCCCCAAGAGGCAAATGCAAATGGCGGAGGGTTTGTTTGCTTTTCGCCTACTATTTCATTACACATTTGAAGTAACAGTGACCGCAGTAGGTAATTATTGGTAATTTTTCCTCTGCTTGAATGTGATTCTGCATGGAGAACATTATCTCTTTCAATGACGACCGTTATTGTTGAGAATCTGAACCTAACCTACAAGCGATAGCGAAATAGCGGCAACAGCGCAGAAGCAAATAATCATCCGCCATTTGTAATTTGCCTCTTAGGGGCTCCATTGATCCGCTTCTTCTTCTTCATTTTGAGAGACTTAGCGCCACTCTCATAGTATATGGGGACTCTACTAAATTCTAATGTCGTATTAGCAAAGGTACAACCGTGATGTGAACCGTGAAGAGTCTAGTACTTTCAGTAGAAAATTCTGGTGTGAATGTTAGAATATGATGGTCACGCAGAACCAGAATTTCTTCAACATTCTCAAGAACTATTGTAAAAACACAAGGATTCTGGTAACAGTGCCATCCCTGCACCTAGACCCACATATCGATGTGCGTCCGGTAATTTTGTTTTTTTTTTTTTCACTATAAAGACTAGGTTGCCATTTTGCTAGTAATTTCCATAACACTACAATTCAAAGGCGGTTCGACCGGCGGGGGGAAAAAAAAAGATTAAGCACAGTTTAGCCAATCTATAATCTTTTTGTTCATCACCGTGTAATCCGGGAAATATATTAAAGTAACGCAAAATGATAATTCAGGATAAAGAAGCTATGTCGGTTTTTTCGCACTGAATAATCGCTTATGTTTATGCCGTTTGTGGTTTGTGAACTTCCGTACAGGCGATTGAGCCTGCGCAAAAGTATCCAGCTTGAGTTTCGGTGAGCACATTGAAGATCAATTATTTCATGAAGTTAATAGGGACGAGATATTGTTACATTGCGATGGGAATGTGTTCGTGCGACAAACGTTAGCTAAAAACAAACGAAAGAATGGTTCTTATTGTTAGCTATAATATACGATGGTACGAGTACGGTGCAACGGAATATAGATATAGGCGCTGACAGTTTTATTTCCAATGGGGAAGGGGGGCTCCTCAATTTCCAATAAAATTTCTCTTGTTTTTCACTCATTTTAGGAAAAATTATTGTACAAATCGATATTTTCAAATTTGCGATGGGCGTGGGGGGGGGGGGGCGGACTGCCCCGTTTGCACCCACATTCCGGAATCCATGAATATAAGTCCACTTTTGTTACGAATCAACTGGCTATGCATGTCCCGATGTTTACGTCCAAAGTTAATTACGTTAAAAGTCCGTAATTATAGATGTCTTTTTGAGTCTGTTTTTTAAATGACGAAAAGTTTTGAGTAATATTTTCGTCATTCGACGGAATCATCAGTTAATTTAAAAAAATATCCTTTCAGGATCCGCCAAATGGCCTAGCCCTGGCTTTAATAAGGGGAATCCACCTGAGTTCCATCCAAACCTATGAGCAGTTTAATCCCCTTTTCATTTATATCTTACGCAAGCTGGCAACCATGCTTGCATGACATAAAATCTGAGCACACAATATGGAAAAAGAAAAAAAAGATATTACTCGCAAACGAAGAATTTCATCGACTTCATCCTTTGCAGAGGCGGCTTCATTTTTCACGGATCGAGATCGCAACTATTCGAAGTTGAATCAACTGTCAGAAGTACAAATCCTGTGCAACTGAGAGAGAGCGCGTATGAAAACAGAGACGGAGAGCGAGCGGGTAGTAAAACGCAGGAGAGGGGGAGGAGGGATGGAAAGAAAATAAATCCGTCGTTAAAACACAATGAAAACCCGCTCCGCTCGGAAAAACACTCGCGGAATCATGGGATGAAACGCGAATAAAAATAAAAACCCGGGATCAACTCTAATCAGAGAGGGTGAGATAGATATAAGACTAAAAGGAGCTGGATCGTGCACTGAAAATGCACGGCAAAAACACCAAAAACCAAGAGCACGGTGCTTTAGAGTAGGTCGGATACTGATTTATTGTTCGTCGTGTGTACACTTGACAAACAAACAAACACCGCGCGAGAGCGACAACGACACTTTTGACGAGTTCAGGAACACCGCGCTACCACATCGCACCTCCGCCCGCGCTCCTGCTAGACTGTCGAAGCGCAATATCAAAGATAACAAGGCGCACAGTTGAAGTTATAAAGACGGAGATAATAATAATGTACACGTATAGCGTAAAAACAAAAATAAAATTCTAAGAAAAAATTATAGTAAACGACGATACAGGGTGTAAACAAAAGCTCAAAAAACGTTTGTGCCGCTCTAACAATAAGTGCATTGATAAGGGAGGAAAACTTCGGTACTTATAAAAAGGAGGTTAAGTTCATGTTCAAAAACCCTGATTTCAAATGGGGCTTTTGCAAGCTTTGGTTACAGGTGATTGAAGAGTTGATTATTGCATAAAATCTGTAAAAATGACGATGAGTACGCTAAAAAATGACACAAAACTCAATGTCAGAATCGGGTTTAGTGGAGGAGCTACGCACGTGTCATGGGGAATTCCTGTCTAATTGGAGACATATCTCTATGTTTCTGTAGAGAAAGTGACAAATGAGACAAGAATCTCCCATGATACCTGTTCCGCCTATGTACGATCTTGCCGTTACAGATATGTTCTGAGTTTATTACTGAATTTTAGACTTTTCTAGTGTTATTTTCGTGATAAACGCTGGATTTTATACTAGATTAAACTGATCACTTCCTCACAGCAAAAGTTTGCAAGAGCCCCATTGTTAGTGCGTTATATTCTGATGACGGAAACTAGGTTTTCTGAATTGGTCCAATTAGGTTATGTAAAGTGGCAAGTTAGGTCATAAAAAGAAAAGTGTGGAAATACTTCTACAAGTTTATTCTATTTTTAATTGGGCGTGAAAGAGTATGAGCCGGGTATGCGTGTTTTAAATTAAACACCCCGTGTAACTGAATCGCGTCGCGTCACTCGCGCTGGTCCGGCTGAATGAAGCATGTAGTGCAGCGAGAAGGCAATTAACCTAAAGATGGATATGAAAGCCACCTTAAAAATGTTTATTCTCGAATACTCCACCGTATCACTCTCTACGGTGGAATATAGCTTCTTTATCCGCCAATTTACTACATAACACATTCGCCCATTTATAATAAAGTCTGTGAAGCTGTTTTCTCGGTTTAGTTTATTCTTTTTTGTTGATTAATATTTTGTGGAATTGTTGATTTATTAACTGCAAACAAATATACTTAAATTCCGTAATTTCGATCGTTTGAGGAAATATTAAAGATCAGAGTATTTTCATACAGTAAAGTCATACACTGGACTAAACTATGTACTATTTTCTCAACCGGTGGAATCATCGGTAAATTGAAGCAAGTTAGCATGCCATTAATTACACGCAAAACGGCAGCTCTGGTATAGACAACTTGGCAACTCTCCCTTTCCAACAAAAGTTTGTTTATTCTCGCCTACAGCAACGGCGACGTCTCCCACCGAGCTCTGATCGGGAGTCAGTCTTAATAGAGACGAGCACATTACTATAAAGTATGCGTTTACGTCAAGCGTCTTGCACTTGATGATACTGCGGCCGATAAAATAATCGATTTTATGTCTTCAATCGATACCTTACTCCACCACCAGACATCGACGTGACTAGCCACAGAAAACGTGCAAGTCTAACTGTGAAAAACAAGGATAAACCCCCTGTCATAAAGTTCCATTCTATTTTTTGTTTTTTTTTTGGGGGGGGGGGCTCTCTGCACCCTCAAAATAACGATCGATGCAGAGCCCGGCTATAGTTTGGCACAAGTAGTCTGAGGATCAATTACGGTTGTTATACAGGTTGACTATTAAATTAGGGGGGGGGGGCGAGAAAGTAAAAGGACCCATTACACATGTCTAACATTCGGAAAATACCATTTTCTTGGCAAACATTGAAGAATGAACCATGAAGACTTTTTCCTTAAAAACTAGTTATAATTTGGCACTTTCAGGCGTAAAGTAAAAATCTTTAGGTTGTAAAATATAAAAAAAAAGTATTTTTGAAAATGTGTCTGACTGTTTGGGTGGATCTTTTTTTTTTTTTTTTTTTTTTTTTTTTTTTTTTTTTTTTTATAGTCAGCTTGTACAATTCTTCCCATTTGAACCCTATGCAAAATTATCGGTTGTAAAGAGGAAACGAAATCAGCGTTGTGAAATTTCAGGCATAGAAATCCAATAATTTATCCTTGGAATAAAATGGGCAAATTTCGCACAAGAGCTGGCAACAATGAGCTACATCGATACTTCGCAAAATACGAGCCACACCTATCAAAGGTGCGCAAAAGCGAGTTACAAATTGTCACGGTAGATGGCGCATGCGCATGGTGGCTCAGGCTTGTGCAATCTGTCAGCCGTGCATTTTGCCATTTTAACCCACATGTAAAAAAAAAAAAAAAAAAAAAAAAAAAAAAAAAAAAAAAAATAATAATAATAATAATAATATAATAAAAAAATAAAAATAAATATATATTCTAGAAAGGACGGATTGCCTCACTAAGAACTGGTTACTTAACATGGAATTAAACGGAAAAAATGGAAGTGCGTGGTTGCCTTATTGCACGAGTTTCCACTTGATAGGTCAGAAGTGTTAGCCTTCGCAAGCAAAGCGTAAACAAGTCGCAATATAATATTCAGCGAGCGTGGTAAGTCCACAGACTTTCAGACAGCCATTTTCACCTGGCAATGAGTGTAATAGGGTTTAATCTAATTATTATTACTCCTTGTAATACATTTTGATGATGAAAATTTGCACAATCGAACTGCACGACCTACATATACTATAATCTTGTACCTATTTCGAGCAAAATAACCCGAAAAATTACAACGCATTAATTTCCAGTAACCCTAAATAATCTGAACACATCCTGCCAGCCAATCAGAGACGGTCTCTCTCGTTTGCGGTTTCATTGGAAAATAAAAGTGAAAAAATATAAAAAACCCAAAACAGCACATTTCACTTTGAAATTACATCATCAGTTATGAACGAAAATGTCACGTTCAGCATGTCATTGTAGATTTAAAAAATTCTGCTAATTCTATTTGTAGACCCTTTTACACTATAATTTTTCACAGGTTTCGAGGAGCACAACCCTAAGCAGAATCTCTAGGTTAATATCCAAAAGGCTGAAAAAGTATGGACGCCGCCTCATCAGCCAATCAGATGCCGTCTGTCATTTCCGCTCTTATCAGCATTGACCACGCTGGCTGTCTACTCAATTACGACGCTTGTTTACTCTTTGAATGCGAGCCATGTGGAAGAACCTACGACGAAACCACAAAGAGAGGCGGGAAAAAGTGGAAACTAAGAGAATAAAGAAAAAAAGTAAACAATTAAAATAAATAACGAGTTGTTACAACAGAATACCAGTAAAATACCAGATTCATAATTATTTTATAGAGCAAAAAGTCACATCGTATTCAGTCTCTAACAACAAACATATAAGTGTCAACTTTCCAGAGGCAGTTTCGAACAGTGATAGAACACTATTTCGAATTCAAAAATATGATAAAATATACTAATTCCAATAATTTAAGTGATACGACAACGACGACAACAGAAAATCCAAATGGAAACTAATTCCCATAAGAGCCAATGGAAGCATTTTCCGGTCTCTTTAGGTGCCTGTTAAATATAGCGGACACTTTGTCTCCATGTCTTTCACATTACTTTGCATGGGGACAAGTTTTTAAATCTTCTCTGAATGGCGAACCAGAAAATAATTCTTCAAACCGAATCGTATAGTATACACTATACAGTCTGATTGTAGTGCTCTGTAATACAGCTTTCCAGTAGGTCACCGATTTTCGGACCCTTCTGCATGAGCGGAGGCGGGGGTCCAAATTCAAGGATTTAAATTAACCGATAGTATAAAAAAACCCTGTTTTGTGATACATATCGTTGAAAAGGGCGTTACTAGTCGAACATGTTATTGGTTGCAAACCGAAAGTTGAAATTGTTTTTCGTTTTCGAGACATCGGAAGTTAAAAGTTTAAAGTGAACAGATAGAAATGAATTTTTGAGTTTTGGTCAAAATCGAAATTTAACCGCCAATTTCTTAAAAGTGAAAAACGACACCAATCTTTGGTTTACGCCCAATTATTGTTCGATAAGAGACGCATTTTTTACGCTGTATCACAATAAAGTAAGGTTTTGATATACTCCGACCATGTGATAAAAAAAAGAGGTCCAAATTTGAAATAGGATGAGGTTTAGAGGGTAGAGAGCTCCCTAAGGACCTCCGGAGGAGCCCTTGAATCGATAACCCCCCTGAAAAGTCCCTTCGTCCTCCCCTCGAAACCGTTGCCGAGATAGTTTAAGTGTAATAATCTATTTTCTTTAACACCCTGTATCGTAGTTTCAATCTCTCCTGAAATGGAAGAAGCTCCATTCTCGTAATTTCTCGAATATTCTCCAGAGTCTCCCCCCCCCCTTTCTCTTACCGATAAGAATTTCCAAACAAGTTTTTGAAAACATGCACAGTGGGTAAAATGGACTGATTCTGTGGTCGAATAACAAACACTTCTAAATTATCGTTGAGAGGCTTTTGCTGTGCTGCTTTATTAGAATAACTATAAGTATTAGGGGAAAAAATTCACACGTCACCAGGAAGGGTGGACGGTGGTAGCCACCCAGGCCAAGTCAAAAAATGCAACCTGGGCGTTAAATCATACAAGAAAGAATGTTTTTTGCTAGATCTAGCGGCACTGAGCAATCGAAACAAGTCTCGAACATTTTAATATAATTTTCTGATTAAAGTTAGTTGTTAAGGTGATTAAAAGTATTAAAATTATCCTTAAAAGCTTTGGCACTCTCAAAGAATGACCAGTTTTGGTGAATTGAACATTCCCGAATTTTGTCCAGTAAATTTTTCTTTTTTACCCAAAGTGTTGCGGTCGCAATACACAATGAGTAGAAACGAGTTAATTTCTGGATCTTGCCACACGAAAGAGAAAACAACTATATATTTATACTTAAAAAACGAGCGAAAAAAGTAATTTCACAACAAGTGATACGTCAGCTGGCTCGGTTCTAACAGTAACGTCGATACTAAAAAGTATCTACAGCAAAAAAACTCGCATCCAAAAAGTTAATTTTTCGCTTCCTCTCTCTTTTTATCCATTATGTATATACGTGTTAGAAAAAAGATAGACGTACCGGGCTATCACGTGATTTAGTCTCTACTTCCATCCTTTGAAAACATATGCGTCTAACCCTTCACTGCATGGGATTTTTTTTTTTTTCAACTAAAACTGGATTTTTCGATTCATTAAGTGGTCACATAAATGGGAAAAATAGCAAAAAAAATAATTAGACAGTTTTTCGGTGAAAATTCTCATTTTTCCATTTTGTCTTGTTTTTTACAAGTGCTATAACACCATAAGAAATGGCGAGAGAAAAAAAAACAATTTTTTTTTCAAAATTTTCAAAAAAATAAGAATTTATTCCTTTAATTGGATTTTTCAAAGAGCAAATGCCAGAAGCTTAGTAAAAATAATGAAATTGGGGTTGAATTGGATACGGGGACAAATTTTCCCCCAACCATGATTTCTTTTATTAAATGCATTATAATGAGTGCTGGTGGTCTTTTGAAAAATGTTTGCGCCCCTTTTTATGTTTTCTTATAATGTGACACTGGTGATACAATTTGGAATAAGTCAAAATATACATTACAATGTCTGATATAGGGCTTTTTACATCATGTATCACCAGTGATACACTATGCAGTGTAGGGTTTTAAATGGACAGGGAGAGAAAGAAAACTTCCTTTTGATGCGCCACTTCTAAAAATCCTTGTTTCAATTGAGTGTGCGACGCGACGTGGCGCGAAAATTGCGGACTCGATGTAGAAAAGGCGCGCCTCAGATGTGAGATAAGTCTCAACAACAGACACTTGATGACGTGGAGCTTCCATTCCCCCCTTCTTATTTCTCATATCCGTGAGAGCTTTCTCTAAAGACTAATTATTATTAACCTTTTGACACGTTAGATAAGATTGCACCTGATTGAGATAGCTCAAAATAGTACGAGTCAAACTGATAACAAACTTATTTAAAATACGCACACAACAAATTCATTAACCCGTCTATTCATATCATTTTGTGGCCATTGATAATGTAGGCGGAGTGACCGAAACTAGACCAACTCGGAGTTAGGTAGATTTTTCCGGAATGGATGTAAGTGTACTACATTCTGGTCTTAGACTTTTCTTACTATTCTTACTCTCTCTGACTATTCTTACTCTCATTCTGGAGTTATGCAATGCTTGCTGCCGGCTTTCAGTTCTGAAGGCGCGGTATGTCTCAAGAAGTTATCGAAAGAACACCACAAATGGGTCTGTTGCAAACTTTTGCTACAACGATAAAGACTGTTTCATCGAATGTAAAATCGCCCGAAAAGTTCATTGGTGGCATCAGAAAGTCATGAAATGTGCGATAATAAACTCACAAGAGACGTTTAATGAAATCCAAGATGGCGGTAAAATATCGAGCAATCTGTATGCATGCAACTTTAACATCCAAGGATTGCCAACATTGACAACCTCACAGATTCAGAGGTTATGTTTTTATTTACGTTGTGATTGGGTGTGATCGATATTGTGAGGTTGGCTATCCTTGGATGTTCGTGGTGCATGCATACAGGTTGCTCGATATTTTACCGCCATCTTGGATTTCATTAAACGATTCTCTTGAGTTTAATACTGCATTTTATGACTTTCTGATGCCACCAATGGACTTTTCACGCGATTTTTCATGAGATTGAATACTCTATAGCGCTGTAGCAAAAGTTTGCAACAGACCCATTCTACACTATAGAGTTTCAGTAAGTAAGCCTGAAACCATGTATTCTATGAAAGGGCGCGTGCTGAAAGGAGGGAGGGTGGTGACGCTCAGGCTTTACATTTTTTGACAGTGACGTAACTAGAAAGTATAATCCTCTCACTTTATCCATTATAATGTGTAAGTTAGAAAAGGATAGGAAAGGGGGATCAATCCCCTCTTCCTATCCTTTTTCTACCTGTACATTCAGATGAGTAAAAAGGGAGATAGATAGATTTCTAGTTACGCTACTGTTTTTTGATTAAATTCGATGCTTCTGTGGTTGCGATTATGGACCGTACTTAGACTTACAGGGCTATACCCATTATTTTGTGAATCAGCTTTCAACATTTTAAACTGTCGACTTACTTTACCGCAGGGTATACACTGAGAAAATTGTCATAATAATTTCACCAGAATTCCGTTTAGGAAAGTACTGAAAAGAATACTTGTTAAAGTCACCGGAATGTATGTTAGAATAACATGAATACCGGTTTCATTTACCAAAATTTCTGTTAACTACGAGGGTGGATTTTAAAGTAAGTTTATCTATTTTTTTTCTCAGAAACTATTTATGTTAGAAAAACGCAAACCCAGCGTTAAAACGTACGTACTCTCAGCTTTTTAACGAGCTACAGTTTTTCAAATATGGCTGACGCGTTGCGGAGATATCGTGGATTTTCCACACTCGGCTCTCCTTCAAACGTGCCCACCTTTTTACGCGCTGCGGAGCTTCACAGAAAACATGAGAAAATGTAAAATAGAGCTACTATTTTATTGAAACAAGTTATAACATTTTTGCGAGGCATCTCACCTCATTTTTTGACATAGTCCGCTAGATTCTTGAATTTTTCATATCGGTGCAACAATTTTTGTGTACGCAGCCGTCGTAAAATTCTTTCCCCATACTCCTGAACCAGGTTTTGACGCAAAGCTGTTAATCCAAATTCAATTCATGATGATTGAACTTTCAGTACTGACCGAAAGTTTGAAGATCGATACAAATTGGATCATTTTATCAGTAGAAGAGTAGTCTATTCAGTAAACAACATGCACTCAGGTGTTATTGAGATGTCTGATCCGGAGATAAGCGCATCGCCTGCCGAAACTCACAGTCTCCAGTAGCGCGTGAAAAGGTGGGCACGTTTGAAGGAGAGACGGGTGGGGAAAATCAACGATAAATCCGCAAAGCGTTGGCCGAATTTGAAAAACTAAAGTTCGTTAGAAAGCTGAGAGTATGTACGTCTCAACGCTGGGTTTGTTTTTTCTAGCATTGATAGTTTCTGAGAAAAAAAATGGGTAAACTTACTTTAAAATCCACCCTAGTACGTGCATTAAATTAATTCCGGGCATTTTAACAAGAATTCTGTTTAAAACTTTCTTAAACGAAATTCCGGGTATTGTATCAAGCCATTTGTCTCACATCTCGTACTCTTATGGGTTGGCACTCCGGAAGTTTGTGAGCCCTTGTTTCACCGGTAGATACATTCGAGTCATCTGCTACCAAAAGTACATGGTCAGAGACAACATCAAAGCACGACTGTAACAAACAGCGAAGCTATTTATATTAAAGGAAATCAATTAGCGGACGTGGAGGCAAAAAAAAAAAAAAAAAAAAAAAAAAAAAATCGAATCAAAACAATCGCGAACCAAACATTCAGGAGTCAAACCGCGATCATGGGGTCACTTTCTGGAGCGCGCTGAAAGAGAGTGAGTGACGAAAGGAGAGAGAGAGAGAGAGAGGGAGAGAGAGAGAGAGAGAGAGAGAGAGAGAGAGAGAGAGAGAGAGAAGAAGAAGAGTGAAAAAAAGTTTTACACGCGAATTAACATCATGTTTCCGTTCTAGTGATTCAAACTAATATCATACTCGCGCAACGGGTGAGGAGGGGAGATAAAAACAAAACAACAAAAAATGTTTGCATTGTCGTCATCGCATCACTCATCAACGGCCGTTGTCGATATTCGTGCGTTTTGCAGCCCACAATTAAATTTCCGCACCGCTGAGCTGCTGGACCGAGCGTGGGCTTCGAACCAAGGACTCCGCGACTTAAGTGCGCACTTGATATGATTCATAAATTTAATGGAGGAGCGACACGCCGAGCTGGATCAGCGGCAATTTTAACACGTTTCGGGTAGAATGAGTGGCATCGCGTGAAATTTGTCAACGCTGTATTTTGTATAATTAAATACACGAGAAAAAACAAAACAAAACAAAACATGAATAAGCATTTAAAGACAGTTCACGTTTATATAATGTTCAACAGTTCGACCGTTTCTGTGGGTTTAAATGGACGATAAGTAGAGTACCTTATGTGTACCAGAGCTCAGGCGCGTAAAAATATTACCTACGACACTTACTTATTAACCCAACGCATAGCAGATTTTGGATGACAAACATGAAATAAGAAAACATGAATAAGCATTTAAAGGCAGTTCACTTTTATATAATGTTCAACAGTTCGACCGTTTCTGTGGGTTTAAATGGACGATAAGTAGAGTACCTTATGTGTACCAGAGCTCAGGTGCGTAAAAATATTACCTACGACACTTACTTATTAACCCAACGCATAGCAGATTTTGGATGACAAACATGAAATAAGAAAACATGAATAAGCATTTAAAGGCAGTTCACTTTTATATAATGTTCAACAGTTCGACCGTTTCTGTGGGTTTAAATGGACGATAAGTAGAGTACCTTATGTGTACCAGAGCTCAGGCGCGTAAAAATATTACCTACGACACTTACTTATTAACCCAACGCATAGCAGATTTTGGATGACAAACATGAAATAAGAAAACATGAATAAGCATTTAAAGGCAGTTCACTTTTATATAATGTTCAACAGTTCGACCGTTTCTGTGGGTTTAAATGGACGATAAGTAGAGTACCTTATGTGTACCAGAGCTCAGGCGCGTAAAAATATTACCTACGACACTTACTTATTAAACCAACGCATAGCAGATTTTGGCGCCAGCCAGAAAGTATGGTGCACTTCACCAGATTATAGTAAATGCAACGTAACCTACCGTAAGATTAAAGGATGACCGATTGTTCATTCTAGACCTGATATCTGGTACAGTTTACAATACTCTGGTGAGGTTTACCATACTTCCTGACTGACGCCAAAATCTGCTATGCGTACGATTAATTAGTTGTGCCGTACCGCATACTTCTTTTTCATGCGTGTTTATGACTGTAAATAATACCGAGAAGTCATGTAGGTATTATCTAACCATCGCTCTGTAATGTACTCGAATCAAACATTCAAATTACTCTACAATATGGGAACCATCCAAGGGTAAACTTAATTAATATCATGATTCAATCACATACACACCAAACTTTGCATGCCAACTATTTGCGAGGATTAAAACCACGGGCGAATTACTCAACATGTCAGGATTTTTGAAGGATAACTCTGCATCACATGAATAAACTGTAAATTTTAGTGTTCCTGTCAAAATCAGCTCTTTGACACTCATAAAAAAGTGTCGCCATTACACGACGTTACACAATATTACAGCATAACATTCTGTGCGCGCATTAGGGTCGTTTGAAATTTTTAAATCGCTGATTTTCTTTAAAATGCCTCGCCCTCGCCAAGCCCATGCTGTGATAGTACTAAACTTGAAGTGAACTTTAACAAAACTGTTTCAGGAATAGAGCGATAAAACAAGTATCGAACCGCCATGGTATGCACGTAGATCATCGCGATCAATTTAGCATCAATCATTTCATGGAACGCCATAATAACAAGAGCTTTCTAGCTTGCGCGCCCCGATGCAGCGGTTTGCTCAATCTCTTAGCAGTTCAACCTGCAACTTTTCGGGGAAACTTGCGTATATCATCGTCTAAAAGAGTGCACTTAATACATGCATAAAATACACTTCCTCGCAATTTCCAATCTCTATACCGTTCGAGTAAAAGTTATCGCTTATGTACATATATTGGAGAGGTAGAAAAGAAATATCGGATATCCCCCATCATCGCTGAAAGTTTAGTCTCTCGCGGGTTCGAGGTTGCGCGCGGGCGCGTCTCGAGACCCGAGCTGAAAAGTTTTGTTTAGTTCGTCGAACGTGCTTTGATCATTTAAGCGCAGCTCGGGCTGCCTCTGCCTCTCCTCTCAAGCATTTGAGCGGCTAAGCTGAGCATTTAAGCACGCTAAGTACTACACGCTTTGATGCATTTTTTAAACTGCTCCTCCTCCTCCGATCTCTTCTACGAGGAAAGCGAGTGTACTGACAACCACTCTGGCATTCTAGCAGTCTTCAGCTTCTATTCACCCCTTCGTTTACCCCGCGGTGTCCCATTTCTGGTGAGGAAGATATGATAAAAGCTATGAAAGGGAGAGACATGGAGAGAGTGTGAGAGAAAAGGGGGGTGGAAGTGTGGGCAGCGGAGAGGAAAAAAGAGGCGAAGGAATGAATGCAGGTCGAAACTGATTCGAGAGAAATCTTAAATTCAGCATCTTCAGCAATTTTACTCGGAGAGAATGTGTTGTGAACGAGGAAGGGGTGGGGGTGGGGAATGAGTGTAGTGCGTTGAGAGACGCGAGTTGCGAAAAACGGCAGTGAACGAGAAGAATTAAACAATGCTACTTAGAGATCTTTTCAGGAACGAAAATGCGCGAGATACAAACCTCTTCCGTTTCTAGCATCATACAGTGAATCGACCTATTTGGTATAACGCACATTGGGCAAAAATTACCGATCTGATGGTCAAGTTTTAAATTATATATTAAAATTATTCACCAGCTTTCAGGACTATCTTTCCGTTTTGTCATTTCGCGGTTATTTAATGGCATTCTGAAATCCATTGGTGATTAAACTGGTTGAAGCAATAAGTAAAGATTTTGCTATGGGTGACCAAAAATTTGATGCCTCAATTTTATGAAAGTCTTCTCGTGGGTCTTTTTTCTGCCAAAGGTTTTGTCAGCGCAACCAAAGTTTTTTTCCCCCGTTTTTTTTTTTCTGTGAGTTCCTTGACTATCATCATCGTCCTCGTTCAATACGGAGTTCGTTTAAGGTTTTCTGTGACTTTATTTACATGAATGGATGTAGGAAAAAACGCGATGTACAAATCCACAAAACAAAACGAAAGCTCGCATAAATTGGCAACAAGACATACAATCCGTGATGATGAGAGCCGATGCACAATTTTTGTGCTCGATAGAACACTCCTAGCTCTTATTATAAAGCTGAAGCAGCCCCTTGAGCCTTCGCCTTCACACCGCGCGAACCGTCTGACTCGACTTACAAAGCTTATACACGGAAAGGTTAAGGAAGGGATGGGTGAGAAGTGAGGGGGGATGAGAGGACGGGCTTAAGAAGGGAGAAAAAGAATAAGAAGGGCTGAAGAGGGGAGGGAAAGGAAAGGAATTGAAAAGTTTCGTTTTGCATTTCGAACCCATCTCTTTTTGACTGGTAACATATCACGCGGACGGGATTTATTTTGTTCGCTCGAAGCGAACATTTCACACTAAGCACCATAAGACCAAGGCGTCATGTCACTGACAGATTTGAGGCAATATTGCCAAATCAAAGATAGTAAAAATCCCTCTAGACATCTTCGAATACTGCAACGGGACTAGCCATGAATAAATCTCAACATAATCTGATGAAAATGTCTCTACTAGGAAGGGAAGGAAAATCGAAAATCAGAGGACAAGTCTACTCGTATTACAAAGTAAACCATGTGATTTAGCCCCTTTACTTTTTCGTTAGATCTACACATACAGTACAACAATTAGATGTGTATACACAATACTATATTAAATCTCTAAATAAGTAATTTACTTCAGCTTTCATTTGAGTTGCGAGTTCTAATATGTTCTATTGTACTCTATGTTGCCAGATATTTCAAGATAAAAGCCATAAATTTTTCATTGTTTCTCATGGAAAATATACCTCCTAAAGTTGTACTTCAGTCAAAACTTATATTGTACTACACATATAACTTACGTATACCTACACAGTACACATCCACTAATTATTGTGCTGCACATCCACTTGAGGTTTAAACTTTTCAAAGAGGCAAAATCACAAAATTGAATGCAGTGGCGTCGCGTGCCATCTAGCAACAATGCAACTGCTCCTTTAAACTCATTAAATATATCGACTTTTCCTTGTGCACTGTGCACCCCCTGAATTCGATACTTTTCATGAGATTAAATGGATAATATACATTGTTGCCAAATTGCACGCGACGCCACTGATTGAATGGTAATATACCTATACAGCTCCCTTGGTGGGAGTCGGGAGAGGTGTACACTGTACATAGACCTCCAAAAATCACATTTCTCTGGCGGGAACCCTACTTTTTTATTGCAGTTTTACAAAGTACATAAGAAAATCATTTTTTCGATGGAAACTGGACACCAACCGATCATTTGTTCTTAAATGATAAGCGGCCAAACAAAAAAAAAAGACACTTCTCCAAAAAGTCATATCTTCACGATGAAAAGGCTTAAAGTCTTTTACTTCAAGCCAAAACAATTCAAATTGTAATTTATTAATTTTAAGAAAAAAAAAGACGTATTGTTTTCTTTGGTTCCCCAGAAAATTTATTTTTCGCAACAAGTAATATGTACTTTTTCGAGTTGGGACGGTTGCCGTACGAGAGATTAAAGAGACTTTTCAACTCAAGGACAGTAGTGGTTTTTAAAATAATGTAACCAGTTGACGCTATGTATAATTGGCGAGCTGATTTTTCTGGATGAAAAGAGATAGCTAGGAATCTAATTTGAGTTTGACTGAGGCTGATAGTGAACATGACTTTTTGAAATTTCCAATATATGTCCATGTCAGCGGCGGCTCGAGCAATGTGGCAACAATGGATTTCCGCCATTTAAAACTGTGTAAAATAATCGATTACCTTGTGAGGCGCAGCGCCTCACCTAGTATCGATCTTTTTGCATACGTTTAAATGGCAAAAGTGCACGGTTGCCGGATGGCACGAGCCGCCACTGGTCCATGTTAATACGATGGACAATAAAATGGCAATGGTAACTGAATGAGAATGTCTGCTCAATACAATGAGAATAAATCCCCCCCTTCCCCCCCACCCAATAGACAACAAAAAATAGGCCGCGAAATGTGTATTATTTTGTGGCGCGCGTGTAAAATTTACAAGTTTTGAGATTTATTTTTTCTCAGCTGACAACTAACAAAGACTTGAGCGTATTCCCAGAGCAGCGTAGGGCTCTGAACCGCAAAGCAACGTTAGAATTTTCCAAACAAACACTCGGCTTGTGCGAGAGGTCAGACATAGCGGGGAGAAAAAATTGAGTTACGAACGACAACAAAAGCAGTTATAGACGTGGCGAGAACAAAGAAAAACCCTATACAGGTCGACGAAAAAAGGCAAAGAGCCAAGGACTAAAATTATTTCGTGAAAAAAAGTGACAAATAAAATAAATGAATAGATAAATAGGTAAATAGATAGATAGATAAATAACTGAATATGATGAATAAACAACAGAGTATCCGTGAAAACCACCAAAGATCTAATTTCTTCCCGCAGTTTCAATTCTGAGCAAAAATTCGAAGACTCGAGACTGTTGCTTGAACAAATTTAGATCTTTGGTGATTATCCTGTCTGACGTGTGTCGTCCGGAAGGAGCCTGCGTTATTGTTTCGGCCACATTTTTAAGGACCAAGAGCGTCCTACTCCTACGTATAAGAGAATGCTGTCGTTCCGCGGATATATAGTAGACTTTTTAATTCACCTACACTTTCACCGGTAATTAAAAAGATTAAATAGACCAGTTTAGCAGCATGACTGTAACGCACGGAAATAATTTGATCTGTGACTGTTTTTAAACCCATGGAATCATCAGAACTTATCAAAATTCCACCAAAAGTTAAAGTCAACGGTGAGCGTTTTTCAGAGGACGAAAGTATTACAAATCAGAGTATTTTTTTATGGGTTGTAGTCACACCGCTGATGGATTGTGTAATTTTTTCTTCATCTGGTGGAATTATCGGTGAATTAAAAAAAAAAAAAAAAAAAAAAAAAAAAAAAAAAAAAAAAAAAAAAAAAAAAAAAAAAAAAAAAAAAAAAAAATCCTTTCAGATCTGAAGAAAAGGCAGCTCCGGCTCTAAAGAGGCTCAGTAAAAAAAAAAAAAAAAAAAAAAAAGTTACCAAAATTTCCTAAAAGTGGCAACCACGACCAATGAGATAAACAAAACCTACGCCAACCGCACTACACGAGGTAATGAATGTGTCTAATTCGTGTGACGGATCGCCCTGAAGCTTCGAGATTGATTCGGGTTGAGAATTCCCTCAGGGTGGCATGGCCGCGCGGCCGCAACGGGAATAAGCTTCTCGAACCAGCGCGCCGGCCGCTTTGTCGAGATAAAACGAAATTTAAGGCCCTCGAAGCGGATCTTGGACACAGAACTCTATGAAGCTTCAAATCAAAGCGGCTGAATATTCACGAGAAAAATCAATTATTTATAAATAATTCGCGCAAAAGCTTAGGCTTACGAGAAAATATAAGACATTATCATCACACGCAGCAGGCAGGGCTGCCATTTTGCACATAATTATACGTATTATTCACTCATTTAACTCAATATAAAATGTTTGAATTTCCCACCAAATTTGGCAACATTGCATGCAGAGACGTATCTGATGGGAATTTGTCTTTCTCCCTCTCTCTTTACCCATTTAGACAGATGTGTCAGAAAAGGGTGGAGAGATGGACTATAGCACGTATCGTATCTCTCCGTCTTTTTTTGACCTTTTCCAACAACTGTGTTCAGATGAGCATCAGAGAGAGATTGACACTCAAAATGACTTTTTGAAAATAAGTTTTCTACGGCGAGAAATGCGGGCATACTCTTAGTTTTATAGGTGGTTTCTCTGAAGAACTCTTCAAGTATAGTTTTAAAAAAACTTTATTGGGAGTTCCAAAGTTTATAGAGAGCAATCTTTATTTAACCCTTTAAACCCGGCACTATTACAAACCCTCCTCACAAAGTTTTTATCAAACTCAATAAACATAATGAACTTTTCTAGTTTAGTTCGATGTTCATTTTGATTTTTTTTTTTTAAAAAAAAATACATTCAAATCCATGTTGATTTGGTGGTACAAATTTGCACCGATAGGATACAAAGGGGATTAAAAATTTTCTGCATTTTTGTTGTTGTTGTTGTTGTTGTTATTTTGCCATAATTTTGCATCTGCATCAAATTGATTCACATAAACAAATTAAGAAATTTTATTTGGAAGTTTCTTATGATGAGGACCAAAAGCTTGATTTGCTCAAAAGTGCATTGAGTTTTGTAGGAAAAATTTGGAGGCAAAAGGTATAGGTGTCCGCGCGTTACTTTTATTCTCCCCTAAACATTCATTTCCGCGTTATTTTTATGCGCGGTCTGCCGGTCTCAACGGCAACAGCAGATGTTTTGCAGAAGTTGGATGCGCTGTGCCAGAATGCCCAAAAAAGGTGAAAAATGAAAAGTATATGAATTCCTACCAAATCCTCTATGAATAAATAGTGTACTTACCCCATTTGCGAAACTAAGTACGTTTCACTTTCTTTAAACATGTATAATTAAGGATAGTTTAAGTTAATCTTCGTGAAGGATCGCACAGAACACTTAAAATCTATGCCATGTAAGCAAAAAGTAGTTTTTTTAAAGGCAATATCTACATAAAACACCGCACGCCACGAATCCACGATATATGTATCACGTAGAATCATAGCAATTATATGAAAAACACGCTATTACAATGACGGTTGTTAATGTCTAGAGAATTATGACCGACAACTCCAACACAAAAAGCTTAAAGGAAGGTAATCGATCCTTGGGGGTTCAAATAAACTACTTATGCTTTTGCATACACTGGAATCCTTACATGATCAACGATTTTTCCATACCTGTGGTTTGGTTTTGACTCATACCAAAAGGTATAGTAAAGTCTAATAGATATTTGTCAAAACACCTCAAAGGTTGGGAAGAATTTACTTGGGCGTTTGACAACGTTAATTGGATACCTGGTGAAGTTTACCATACCGTTGGGTTGAGGACAAACTATAACCACAAGGTGAGGTAAATTTCATGAATCATTTTTTCCCGTGAAAATGATACACAATTCACACAATTTTGGGGTAAAAATGAGAACTAGGTCAACTTTAATCTAAACACAACATTTGTGTAGACTTTTCATACAAACTCATAAAAAGTCTACACGAATATTTCGTCAGATTTGACCCAGTTACTATACGCATATTCATCCCGAACTTGTGAAGACTTATTGAATGGTACTGCTACGCGAAAAACGAAAATTCGTCGATCGGAAACAGGAATTTGTCTATGCGTCTCTCTCCTGTCTCCTCCCAATTGAACACGCGAGTTAGAGAAGGATAGCAGAAGAGCCCATCACGTGATTTTAGCCCCTATATTCCGTTCTTTTCTAACACGCACGTTCAAATGGAAGAGGAGAAACATACAAAGTCCGATATCCGCCCAGGGTCATTAAGTAGATGAGGTGCCCTTATTTCCCAAAATATATTGTATCAAAAAACAGAGTGCACCCTTTGCCGTACAATTCTGAAACGAACTCTATGCACTCCTTCTCTAAGATAAAATGTCCTCGGTACCATTCACGATGGAAGAAATCGTTCTTCGAATTAAAAATATCACAATGAGTGATGAACCGACGGTTAAATTCGTACACTTTTTTAGGTTTTTTTTTTTTTCAAAAAAAAAATAAATAAAACAAGCAGGGAAAATTCCAACACGCGGGTGTTGGAAAAGCGTGCCACTAAAGTCTGAACAGTTTTAATGCTTTTGCTAGCAAGGAAAATTCATCAAGAGGAACCATGTGACATGGAGCTGATCTCGAGAAAATTGAGTCCAAAGTTGAAGAGCTAGCATTTAAAAAAAAAAACGCGGAATTACTTACGTTTTGATTTCATTCAACTACCGTGTTATGTTTTTGCATTTAAACCCCGGAAAAAGTGGGATTTCCTATGCAGGAAAGGTACCTACTTAATTTTTAGCGTTTAAAGTGATTTGGGTTCCCTTTTCTTCTTTTTGTTTGGCATAATCACGAAAAACGAATCTCAAAGAGAAACCAAACGGCAGAGTTGGTTTACACGGTTGATTTTTTAAAATCTGTTAATCCGGACTTAAGTCCTTTCCCCAAATTTTAAAAAAGGGAACCCAAGTTGGATTTGGGTTCCTTACGTGACTCGGTTTAAGGTTTAAAAAAAGGGAAACCAAGTTCTCATTTATTTCATCATATGGACAATGACTTCAATGAGGCTCACCAGCTCACTTTTACCGGGAAATTTTTGACGGGAAATAGTTGTTATTAGAAGAAGCACTTGTTGCTTCGAGATTCAGTATTGCTAGGTCTATCAATCAATAACTCAATTTTATCAAAATGTAACTCAGTTCTTTTGTGACAATGCTGCCCAAATTGAGCTGTTTTGGGTGAGAAATTGAAAAAAATGAAAGATCAGATGTTCTATAAGGAATGAGTCAAAGGCGTTTTTTTTTGTGTTCGTTTTTTGATTTTTTTTTCAAAACTTTGGAGGCTCTAGCTCGAAGAGAAACATTTGCAGAAAATTTCGTGTGGGAAAAATAAACCTTATATACAGGGTGTTTCAGACCACCCGTCCACTATCTTTTTAGCGAAAACGGCGCAAGAAAATGAAATTCTGACGAAATTTTTCCCAAATGTATATCGACCCCCAAGAATTCGGGGAAAAATATTGCCGACCCCAAAAAACGGCCCCTAAGGGCCTATTTGGGCCCAAAAAAAGGGGCCCAAATTGCTGTTTCTCAATTTTTTCTTATGGGGCGGGTTTTTTTTTTATTTCAGAAACGAATTGTACCCTGAAAAAAGGATTTTTGTTCAGGGCATTATTTTCAAAAAATGGCCCTTTCTCAAGTTAGGGGCCGTTTTAAAAAAAAATAGGGGCCATTTTGAATCGCTCGCTGTGACCTTGAAAATTGACGGATTTCAAAAAACTAAAAAATTCTGAATCAACAGATCAAGGGCTTTCATTTGATGTATCACAACCTTATTTTCTGCGAAAAGATTTTTGGGGGCCCCCCTCCCCCCAAAATTTTGGGGCTTTGGGGCCGCTACGAAAAAATTTCAAATAGCAAGGTATAGGTTGTGATACATCATTGGAAAGCTCTTGAAAAGACAAAAAAAATGGCCCAAAACCCGGGAAGTCAACCCGATCATTTTAACGAGAGTTACGGCCTGGCCTCTCCCCCTAAATTTTTGGGGCTTTGGGGGCGGGGCCCCTTTGAGTAAAAGTGGAAATGGCAGGGTACAAATTTTTAAAATCTTTCGAAACCCCTTGAAATGACAAAAAAAAAGTCCAACCGGGTCTCAATCCGATAATTTTAACGGGAGTTACAGCCATTCAAAGATTTGAAGTATTTTTCTCGTATTCGCGGGATTTTGTTTTTTTCTATGGCCTCCTCGATGAATCCCCGCAATACGAGAAAAATACTTCAAATCTTTAATGGCTGTAACCCCGTTAAAATTATCGGATTGAGACCCGGTTTGGACTATTTTCTTTGTCATTTCAAGGGCTTTCGAATGATTTTAAAAATTTTTACCCTGCCATTTCCATTTTACTCAAAGGGCCCCGCCCCCAAAGCCCAAAAATTTAGGGGGAGAGGCCAGGGCCCTAACTCTCGTTAAAAAGATCGGATTGACTTCCGGGTTTTGGGCCCTTTTTTTCGTCTTTTCAAGAGCTTTCCAATGATGTATCACAACCTATACCTTGCTATTTGAAATTTTTTTTGTAGCGGCCCCCAAAGCCCCAAAATTTAGGGGGAGGGGGCCCCAAATATCTTTTCGCAGAAAATAAGGTTGTTATACATCAAATGAAAGCCCTTGATCTGCTGATTCAGAAAATTTTTAGTTTTTGAAATCCGTCAATTTTCAAGGGCACAGCGAGCGATTCAAAATGGCCCCCATTTTTTTTTTAAAAAGGCCCCCAACTTGAGAAAGGGCCATTTTTTGAAAAAAATGCCCTGAACAAAATATGCTTATTTTCAGGCGTACAATTCGTTTCTGAAATAAAAAAAAACCCCCCCATAAGAAAAAATTGAGAAACAGCAAATTTTGGGCCCCTTTTTTTGGGGCCCCAAAAAGGCCCTTAGGGCACGTTTTTTGGGGGCGGCAATTTTTTCCCTGAATTCTTGGGGGGGGATATCATTGGAAAATTTCGTCAGAATTTCATTATCTTGCGCCGTTTTCGCTAAAAAGATAGTGGACGGGTGGTCTGAAACACCCTGTATGTGTTGACCCCAAAAATACACTCCATAAGTTTTGGGACTTAAGTTTTTAAACACCCCATATTCTTGATATTTTGCTCCCCCCCCCCCCCCCCCCCACCCCTTTTCAGAACACAAAATCTTGACCAGCAAAATTTTTTAAAAACACAGTTTGACTGTAGAGATATTTTCTTCCCCTCCCCCCCCCCTTTTAACGAAAAAAGGGGGAAAAAGGATCGCCTATCTTTGATGTTGTCGTATGCGCGTGCAGAGATTGTTCGGCTTTACGACTGCCATTTGGCTTTCTTATAATGCGTTTTGTGGGTTTATTAATGGATTTTTTGACTATTTATGCCGCCAATGTAAATTTTTAGGCGATTTTACATAAAAAACAAAAATCTATAGCGCTGTAGCAAAAATTTGCAACAAACCCATTGAAAGCTGAAAAAGAAAATTATTTGATAAGGCTCGATCTTTTTTACCCACATAAAAATAGACAATAGATATTTCTAAATCCCCCCACCTTTTAAACGGCTTGTTCAGGGGTCAAAAATGAGGTTGCGTTCTTTTTAAGTCAAAATGTCATATTCGGAAAAGCCGTGATTCTAAAGAATAAACAGTTTTTTTTTTTATTTTTTCCGTTTTAGGTGCTGTCAGCACTTGTTGCGATTGTTACGATGTAGATTGTAATATGTATAAATGGAACACTTGCGAATTCATGAAAAAATAATCCTTTAATATACAGAACTAACCATTTCAGGTGCCCTTTACACGTCAAGCATTCTGGGGGATAGATTATAGTAGGGGTGGAGGTTTAAGACGTTTGTGGATTTTAATTCCCCCCCTCCCCATTTATTTTGTTTAAAAATATCGAAAGTTTACAGTTAAAACTAAGCCTATAACGCATTGTAATATGATTTTTTTTTTTTGTTGCCGTGGGTCGATATCATTTTTTGTTTTTGGGAAAAACAAAGTTTCATATGGACCTATAATTTCCAAAATTTGAAGAGGCTTCCAGTAAAAAATACTGTACACGCGAGAAACTTTTTAGGATAGGTAAATAAGTTATTCCAGAGTCAATTCCATAGCCGCAGGGGGGAGGCTGTCCAGGGGTGAAGACACGCGACAGCCCCTCTCACTTTTTAGAGCTATTAAAGCGAATTTTAACCCTTTCCCTTTTTTCTGGATTTTAAAAACCTTTTTTTTAACAAAACGCCCCAAAAATTTTCCCCAAAAACCCTTGATTGCATAGACGCTCATTAAGGGTTTTTAATTTGCCGATCCCCTAGAATTTCAAATGTTTCCAATGACCAAGACCTGTTTAGTGTGACGTCATGAAAAAAATTGGTTCCAAAAAAGGCTCCGTCTCACTCGCTCTCGTGGGTTTTCCCATATGAAATACGATCCAAAATTTTTAAATACAAATGCTAGTAAACAACAAGTTCTTTGCACCAGTTGTGTTTTCACACCTTGGGTTCCACGTCCCTTATAAAATTTTCCCATTGTTTCAAAAAATTTTCCGTTGGATATATATTCCCGCGCTTTTTTCCCATAAAAATAATCGAAATTTTATAAAACAATCGTATTCGTGTAGATTCAAGAGCGCTGACTATAGCAACGATAGGTCTTATGATTGAAAAAAGACGAAAACATCCATGGTTCTATTCTTACAGTTTTAACAGCCACTTTTTTCTCAGTGATAAAATGTGAGCTCGCTACCAAAACTTTTTGAAACATCGCGCAACAATGCACAACACAGCTATATCGAAGAAAGTCCTATGTTTTTTCCTTGTCACACTCACAGTTTCTTATGAGCACAACATTCTAGGATATAGGCTCATCAGCACCATCACGACATGTGTTTTACCTCGAAAAATAGCTTCGATACGAAGAGAAGTTAGAATGATTGAGTGTCATGGCGGTGATACTCCCCTAAGAGACCGTGAGTAAGACGAGGACAAAACGTAGAACATCTTTCGGTATAACTGTGATTGTAAATTCGCTTGTGATCTTTTAGGAATTATGTTAGAGTGAAAAATACTTCAAGGTACGTGGAATCTAATGGTGCAATAAAATTTGAGAAAACTGTGCTTTAACTAGCATGAATATGCGTTCGAAAATTTGGATCTGATTTCTTATAGGTAAATCAACGAGAGTGAGCGAGATAGAGCATTTGTTTGGAACCTATTTTGATGGTGACGTCATCACTAAACAGGTCTACTAAAGGATATGAATGAGCCCCTCTCTTTTCTATACCCCCCCCCCCCCCCCGCTCTTCATCAATACCTCGCCGTCACTTCTTTTCGATACCGTCGTCAAACTGATGTTGACACTTTTATGAGTCCTCAGACCCTCCGAGATCCGAGACACAAAGCCTCTCTAACACCCTCTCTCTCCCACACATTCACAAATCTCTCCGCTTAATGAACCGTGAAGAAATCTCGTGACCGGTGGAGCCCAAAACCGAGGGGCAAAGAGGGTTTCTGTGAAGGATGTTTCCACCCCCCTCCTGCCTTGGAATTTTGACTCATAGGTTGGCACAAATGACTTAGGCTGCTGGACCTGTATGGAATTCTCGTTCAAAGGAATTCGACTTTGACGCTTAATAACTTATTGAAATTAACAGGAATACCAAAACTTTTACAATTTTAAGAAAATAGACGCCGAGACCTCCTGGATTGCAGCAATAAATTAACGATTAATGAAACCAGTTTTAAGAAAACACGTTTTTAATTTTTCAAACCTTTCCCGCCAAGGTTTTGCCATAAGCAAAGCATGCAACCTATATATTAGATATGAAAATGAAAACAAAAAGCGTACCGTATATATACGGCACGCTTAATAAATATATCACCACAACATATTTTCTCTAAATCTGAGTAAATGAACAACGAATGGTCGTCTACGTGGTAACATTATACGATCGACTATTTCAACTGCACAACTGCATAATCATAAAAATCATTCCAGCTCTGTTTTTCCGGGCGTGGCGTGGCGGGGCGGGACAATCGATGATCATATTGAACATCCTCCGCAGTAAAGAAATTGGTTCTAGAATCTAGTACGAGGGCCGGTCTTCAGGGGCCACAGCCACCTTACTTCCGCAAATCGTGAAAAAGCGCGAGAAAAGCGAATTCCCTGATTTTTCCACTGATATATCTGGCAAATATGTGCCAGTTCGTGGGCGGTTCGGGACGCCGGATGGTCGGAACGAGCGACGCTGTATCGTCCGAAACATGGATTCTTCTGGACAAAATTGTGATTTTCTATACTGTTTATATAAGTCAGAGCTGCCCCATTTTTGAGTATAAATAGCGGCATTTTTCAATTCACCGATGATTTCTTCGGTTGAGAAAATATTACACAGTTCAGTTCTGTGTGAATGTACAGCACGAAAATATTCTGTTCTGTAATCTTTTCTCAATCGGTTAATTTATTAAAATATCTGCAAGATTTTTCAAAGTCATCGAAGACTCCACCGGTTGAGAAAAGATTGCAGTTGCGAGTATTTTTGTGCGTTACAGTCACACATTGAACTGAACTGCGCAATATTTTCTCAACCGGTGGAATCATCGATGAATGGAAAAATGTCATTACATACACAAAACGATAGCTCTGTTATTCTCTCGAGCTGCCGAGGTTTGCTTTTCTTTTATAATTTTTCCGTGTGAGTGCAAACGGGATCTGATCCCACACCGTTAAAATTTAAGAGAGATTTTACAAATATCTTCCATTGGAAGATTCATATTTGTTCTTAGTTTTGATTTTCAAGTCATTTTTTGAATTAGATGTGAGTGGATAAAAATATTGCTTTTTCTATAAGATGTCCAGAAAATTTTAGTTTCGAACTAGTGTGTGACGGTTCGCGCAGCACGTAGCATCATTGAAAGTGCGGTACGTGCATTGGAGTAAAGTTCAGTGAGTACGAATCACGCCATTTTCTTCTCTTCTTCACCACGCGGTGGCATCCATTGGGAGCAGCGAGGGATATGTGGCGGGGGAGGTGAAGATGGGGTGGAGACGGGAGAAGGTGTGGTGGGGTGGAGGGGGAGGGATTGGAGTATCGCACCGGGAGCTACCATCGTATAACAACAAACGAAAACAGCAATTAGCCGGGCGATAGACGCGAGATACACGATGCGCGGCTGTGTTTGATTTCCTTCTCCGCTTCTCCATTTATATACACGCACGGCGCGTGAGATCCTGCGGTTTGCGAGGTGTTAGGTGAGGGGTGAGGATGAGGGACGAGGGACCGACGGTGTGGGTGAGGGTCTGCGCAGGGACGGGGCAAAATAAATGTGGTTCGATGCACAGCGGACCGCGACAAGGGATTCTAACAATATCTTATAAAAAACAAAATTCAAAATGACTGAGATGGATCGCATTTGCATCAGACTTGCTGTTTTGTGGATCATACACTGAAAAAACGTTTATGTACAGCCGAAGCAGCCTTTTAAAATAGCTTCGCAAAAGCAAAAGTTCAAGCAGTCCCTGAGAAAGTTGCAGGTGTACCAAAGCACTGCTTTTTTAGAGTAACATCCTCTTTTTTGCTTTGGCTCTACCGAAGTAGTGCTTCAGTACAACTGCAACTTGCTGCGGTAGAGCTAGGACTTTTGCTCTGCGAAGCTATTTTAAAAAGCTGCTACGGCTGTACTTAATCTTTGTTTTTTCAGTGTAACCTTTTCAATACCACGCCCGCGTTATTTAATTTAGTAATTCTATCAAATCTTTCATTCACATCAAAAGCTACTCCAAATTGTCAACACTTGCAGAATAATTCCGGGAGCATCCGAGTTGGCCCAAAAAGTCCGAGTTGGCCCAAATTGCCAAATCCGAGTTGGCCCACGGCTTGAAAAACACCCGTCCGAGTTGGCCCAAGCCGAAAACAATAGAAGAAATAAAAATACATTTAAATGTTGTACTGGGGCAACGTCGCTTACCTCTATGATAGGATAGATTAATGGAGCGTATAGTTAATGAGACTGATGGCAATGATCTTAGGTTGACAGAAAGTTCTTAAATTCTGCTTCGTAAAGGGCAAAAGCAATGTATAAGAACTTTCTCCCTCCCTTTGCCCTTAACAAGTACATTTCACCCTCCCGGTTGTAAATTCATAAGAAAAACATTTTTAATAAATAAATTGTCCGTGAGAAAATGTCGTCAAGAAATTGAAAAAAAAAATTTGGGGTGTTTAAATCCTGCCGCGTCAAAAAATTGATATCACACCGAAAAATATATACTAAAAAATAGCTAATGCACTTTTTTCTTAGAAATTGGTAAAAATATACCGGAAACTTTTCTAATGAAAGCAAGACGATCGTGATTTGACGCGTACTCCTCCACACCTTCAAGTAGGAACTCTTCCTTCTCCGTCTGTCGTTTAGTTGCAGGACGAGATATTTTGGTGGCAAGTTTAGTAGAGGTGTCAGCCTGTATTTTTATAAGAGTTTTGATGAAACAAAAAATATTTGGATGAGCACAACTGAACTCGGCATTTAATTTGGCATGGAAAGATTCACAACCGTTCGTTGTCCGATCTTCATAGGTTGAATGAGAAGCCCACATTCCTGGGGGGGGGGGGGGGGGGTCGCAATCAGGCTGAATGTACGGGTTCAACACATAATAAAAAAAAATATTTAGAGGTACAGTGGGAGAAGCGGTAAACCAAAGAAATAAATCAGAACTGAGCTAATTTCTGAATCTTATCATTTAAATTCGGTTGACAAACTCTGATTTTCCTCGTTGGTAAAATGCCACGTTGCCAAGTGCTCTCTTTTTTATTTATTTTTGTTGTCTCTTGGGCCAACTCGGAAACGCTGTTTTTCCAGACAGGGGCCAACTCGGTATATGCGGCGAAAAAACGGCTTGGGCTAACTCGGACTTTTTGGGCCAACTCGGAATCACCCATAATTCCGTCGAGCGCCTTCAATTACCGGGATAGGCAAAACAAGCACGGCGGAGTACGACTTTAACTACCCACTGAATTTGCCCTTTATACAGGGTGTTTCACATAACCTGCTCACTATGGTTTTCTTGAACGGGTGACGATAAAAAAATCTGGAAAAATCGGTTTTATAGTAACTCGGACCTGAAGTTTCATTTAAAAATACTGCCACAACCCAACATTTGGTTTTTGGGGGGTTTTCAGGGGGGGTGCCCCCCTTATCTCGGGATTTTCAAATAGCAACCCCTATCTTGTGATACCTCGTTTGAAAGAGGGTAAAATTCTAAGCATTTTGGCTTAAACCGGAAGTCGATATCTTATTTCGTTTTCGAGATATCGAAGGTCGAAGATCGATATAGGACCCATTTTCGAAAATTCTTAACTCCTACAAAAAAAGTCGTAAAACAAAAAACTGCACATGTAAAATGCTCTACTTGATGAGTACTTTCAAGAAAAAAATAAAAATTCGCAATCAAATAAATCGGAAGTCGACTTTTAGGCACCTTAACATTTTTGGCGGGAAAACCCCCATTTCTCAAAATTTTCAAATGGCAACCCCTATCTTTTAATACCTCATTCGAAAAGGCGTAAAAAGTTGTGCATTTTGGCGCAATCAAAAGTCCGATATCATTTTTCTAATTCGATATATCGAAACTCGAAGTTCGATTTAGACCATTTTTCGACCCTGTAAAAAACTGATCCTATCGTGTGATACATTATTCAAAAGCACATAAAAAACCAAGAATTTTAGTGCAAACCGGAAGTCAATACCTTTTTTCGCGGTCGAGATATCGCAAGTCAAAGTTTAAGGTAAGCCCTAACCAAAGACTAAACTTTGACTTGCGATATCTCGACCGCGAAAAAAGGTATTGACTTCCGGTTTGCACTAAAATTCTTGGTTTTTTATGTGCTTTTGAATAATGTATCACAAGATAGGATCAGTTTTTTACAGGGTCGAAAAATGGTCTAAATCGAACTTCGAGTTTCGATATATCGAATTAGAAAAATGATATCGGACTTTTGATTGCGCCAAAATGCACAACTTTTTACGCCTTTTCGAATGAGGTATTAAAAGATAGGGGTTGCCATTTGAAAATTTTGAGAAATGGGGGTTTTCCCGCCAAAAATGTTAAGGTGCCTAAAAGTCGACTTCCGATTTATTTGATTGCGAATTTTTATTTTTTTCTTGAAAGTACTCATCAAGTAGAGCATTTTACATGTGCAGTTTTTTGTTTTACGACTTTTTTTGTAGGAGTTAAGAATTTTCGAAAATGGGTCCTATATCGATCTTCGACCTTCGATATCTCGAAAACGAAATAAGATATCGACTTCCGGTTTAAGCCAAAATGCTTAGAATTTTACCCTCTTTCAAACGAGGTATCACAAGATAGGGGTTGCTATTTGAAAATCCCGAGATAAGGGGGGCACCCCCCCTGAAAACCCCCCAAAAACCAAATGTTGGGTTGTGGCAGTATTTTGAAATGAAACTTCAGGTCCGAGTTACTATAAAACCGATTTTTCCAGATTTTTTTATCGTCACCCGTTCAAGAAAACCATAGTGAGCAGGTTATGTGAAACACCCTGTATAATCTGAGCCTGATGGTAGTAAAATGATTGAGTAGAAGTTTTCAATTCACGCGCAATGATTCCACTAGTTGACAAATAGATTACACAGTCCATTCAGCAGAGAGTGACACTGTCCTGACCTGTAATATTTTCAGCCACCGATGAAAACACCGTTGACTTAAAAATTTGATGGCATTTTGTTAATTGCCGATGATTCCATCCGTTGAATAAAGATTACAGATCAGGCTCTTTTTGTACGCGTTCTAAAGTTTCGTCCTGTGTACAGCTGAATTGAACTGTGCTATCTTTTTTTCAACCGGTGCAATCATCGCCCATCGGTTAGTTAGCCTCTATGCTGTTTTTAAATGCTGCTGTTTTGCAGACAATTAATTGAGGAAATTTCCGCGTTCAACGATAACTCCACTGATGGACGGAAGTATCACAGAACTAACTGCTTCTTTATAATACAGCTATAAGTATGTTTCTATTCACCAATGGAATAACTTTGTCAGTATTTTGTAGATCGAGTAAAAATGAAAAATATAAAGTTGGGTCTGCAATAGGTTTGAGTTAGAGTTATGCCTTACTCACATATTTTAAGATTAAGTAATTTCATATCAAAGAAAAATTGATTTTCTTGGACAAGTTTAGACAGCTCAGTGGCCGTAAAAGTTTATAAGTTAACCCACGTTGCGATGAGGTGGGCGTGGGCAGCTTATTAAGCGACCCGCGGGACGTCATCTTAATACGCACGCAATGTGTAAGTACTCGGACAAACATCGGAAATCAGGATCCTCGCGGTGCCACGAGAGCTGAACCCGCGACGAGTTCTTCAATTTCGGAGGTTGAAAAGGGAAAAAGTAAATAAAAGGGATGTGCAGAGATAATAGGCAATTAGTTTTAAAATATACATCCGCATGGTTTCGCGCAATTATTTGAACAAATCCGCAATTTTCCAACAGAAAATTGATCCGCATGGGTACACTTACTAAATTATACATTACATACCAGCCACTTTATTTAAATCATTCCATAACACGAATTTCGTTTGACAAACTAAAATTAAAAAACGGAAACTAGCTCTGAGCGTAGTAATATCACAGAATAATACAATCAGAACGGAAACTCCCATAAGAGCCAATGGAAGCAAGTTTGGAATTTAACGGCACCAATAGGCAACGCTGTGGTCCTATATCCCAACAGGCGGACGAGTGTGGTTTTGTTGAAATCATTTATTCTATAAATTCTAGAAAGAAATCTTAAGTTTCCGGCCTGACTTTTATTCTAATGGCATTTCAGAATGAAAATTTCGCGGATCATGTCCTATATTGCTTTTTTCAAGCGCGAATCCAGATGTAAACATCCTATATCCCAACATGGCGGACGCGAAATGAATTTTCTTCAAAAACCGACAGAGTTTCCGTTCTGATTGTATTATTCTGTGGTAATATGGTCGACGATCGTCCAAGTCACCATATTTCAGGAGACGATTGTTTATATAAATAATTATTATAGAATGTTATAGAATTATTATAGTATTATTCATAGAATGTTTGAGTCCAATCGATTTTGCTGCATTTATTATGTACATGCGGCAACATCGCACTGCGTGGGCGCAGCACTATCCATCGGGGGCGCATCTGCAATTCTGCTATCGGGCGCGCCTTGCTCAAGATCACGGGTTGACGGAGGAGATGACGGAAGCGTAAAGATATATGGATGCATTAAAGTGGGCGTCCATTTTCCGCTCTGGACTTAAATCACTCCTAATTTCACCAATGGATCATCTTAACTGCGCCAAGTTGCAATGGACACTTAAAACAGGGGAAGCTGAGGAAGTCAAGACGTAAAATACACTTGAGAGTTTTTCGTCAATCAGTTGCAGCTTTCAGAGTAAGAAAGACGCGGTGAGGAGAAAAAGAAACAAGTTAAGACGAGGAAAAACCGCTAAAAAAGAGCTGAGTCAGGCTGAGATTAGCGGACAATGGTCTGGGATCGAAAAAAAGTGGCTAAAAATCATTTAAGAAAAAGTCATCAAAAAATCATAGTCTTCAACCTTTGAAGCTTAATTTAATACTTTTCGATGACATTTCTATAGGTTTAATTACTACTTAAAAGTGTTCTCTGCAGTTAACATTGGTCTAAAAAGTTTATAAATGATATTGATGAGAAAATTTTCTGATTTTTAGCCACTTTTTGACAATCTCAGACCAAAGTGCAGCCGGAAGCGTTTCGATCACTAGTGGCTCAAACAATCTAGCAATCATATACTTTCTGCCATTCAAACAAATGTTAACAATTGATTTTTCGGCCTCCGCTGTCTAATTTTGTTAGAGCCACGGGTTGCTAAAAAAATCCAGAGATGATCCGGGTTCGAATGTCAGCTGGGGTGACAAGACTTGACGGTCTTAAATCTAGTCATCTCAGTAGGGCATGGAAGTAACGCTTTTCTTATAATCTTTCATTCTCTATTCTACTTCTCCATTTCATTTCTTCTGTGAGCCTTAGTTGGTGAAAGAGGACACTTAAAGTTCTGGGTGGATGGGGGTGGGGGGAATGAATAATAATAATTGATTTTAGATGATGGGGATCCCCCAAACTAAGTCAATTATTGAACAAAGGTTTAAATAGAGAAAACCATTTGTTCTGGCTGAAGGTGGTTGTCCGTTGACTTACATGATGTAATGGCCCAATTAGGATTTTAGGAAATTCAAGTGAGACCTAATGAATTGAAAATTAATTGGTCTGTGGCGCAACTGTTTTTCGATTCAAATTTTCTTTAAAGTGCTCTGGATGAAAAGAACACATTGTGTTGTTTATAATTCTTTTGACCACGGGATCGTGTATTAAACGATTTCAAAGTTGTGAAAAGAGCTATTTGAAAAATTTCGTGTTGTTTGGAAAACAGGTGATTGCGTGATATTATATGACATCCTGCGGTGACCTGTATTCGGAAGCACAGTTCGTTTGCGTGTCATCGCGACCATTGAAATCTTGGGTTTTGAGGAAATCATGCAATTTGCAATTGAACTAATCTACAATTTGCAACGATGGCGTGGACCTATGCGTAATCGGCAGTTTCGCGCCATCGCCGGCATTTTTAAATTCGTCACGGAGTGGTGACCACTTATTCTTATACTTTTTCTCAATAACAGCGGGAATTTCAGGAGCTTCTGTTGTTTCTCTCGATTTTTTAGTGACATTTTACTGCATAATCAATTATTTCTGCCTCTACAGTGAAAACGCGCAACTGATCCATTTAATTTGGTTGAAAGAGGTATAATCGGAAGATTAGATTCGGTGAATTCTAAAGAAAAGCAAAGCGTAAAATGAAAGGAAAGAAAGAAACGTTTTCATCGCAGATGGGTGTGTTGTGTTGGTTCGAGCGGCCACACTAGGGAGGATAGCTTTTAATGAAATACACGCGCCGATTTAAGGTGCTCCGAGGAACCTTCAGCCGGACGTAGCAACCCCATTTCCTCACATTCTTCCCTCATAATTAGATTTAGTTCTACATCTTTTGTTCAGTCCAATTCCTCATAAACTAGTTTCTTTTCCCAGCTTCTGTATCGATTGCAGACCGTTACTCTCTTTCATGTAAAAGAAAACTGAGATTCCGTATCAAAAGGCCGGCCTTTAGTACGGAACGGTTCTTGGAATTTTCTTTTTCACACTACAGAGTCTTGTGATATATTTTTCAAACTTTCTAAGTCTCTCGCCTTTAGCGTAAAAAAGATTGTTAGGAAGGAAGGTATTTATACCAATTGACGTAAACCAGAGGTTTCCACTCCTTCCCGAAATGTGTACTGCGTCATGCACAGAGAAAGATCATCGAAATAGCTCAAAATACCTCTACTCGTTTTATTGGTAAAGTATTATTGAATAAGGTGCTGGGGAAGGGTATATCATACTTATGGTTTCTTCTTCCAAAAATCTGGTGAAATTTGGAACGAATTGTTTAGAGCTATATCTTGAGGGTTAATTAAAACCAACCTTTTTTCGGAAGTATGTACACTGGTGAGTGCTCGGAAACAAGAGAGACAGAGAAACTGATTCATTTACTTTCCCACGAATCAAATTGAATACTGAAACATCAGTTAACTGCTATTTTAGGGGGAGTTAGGTACCCTACATCTACAAAGCGTCAAAGCAGCAGAGCATAAACTGATGGGATTCCTTAATTCTTACAATGCATGCAGTTAATAACTCACAGAACAAAGCTTACTCACGAACATCAGTCGTCTGATTAGCGCTAAACAATTCTGAAGGTTTCGGGGGAAAAAATTAAAAGTAATACTGAAACCCATTGAAAATTAGTACAAACCATAACGGGTATTTAAACAAGATATTTGATTCGTTGTATCTGAAGTTGCAGTGGTTTTGTGATTTCCCTGTTCGCAAATTATCGTTTCTCGGGTCAATGCTCTCGCTTCAAACAAAACAAATATTATACTTTACGAATGTGTGTTCATCCATTTTCCAATAGCACTTCCTGTGCCGAATCGTCAACCATTCCGGAGTTTCATATTTTCGTAAATTGAGTTTTTAACCTCGATTCAACTTCAACAGACCACCTTCATCACCACTTCAGTTTTACAGACAACTTCATCGTAGCCAAACAATAACTTTCAGTTTGATTACTTGAATCGCTTCAACCTCCTAATGTAACTACGGTGTTGCTAAACTTATGATAATACAAAAATGACTATCCTTGTGTCAGTTAAATCCAGTATTTCTACCACCGATTCTGATAGGAGATTCAGTTTTTCCCTTAAAATTTAAGTCTAGGCTCTAATTCTTATTTCTCGGCCACTTGGTTAAATAATCGATGAACATGAGGAAACCGTTTTGTTATTACCTTGCTATGTTTCCTACATGTCATCTGGCAGAAGCGAAAAATTTCAAATTTTCATAACTTCAATTTTTTTTTTTTTTTTTTTTTTTTTAACCCTCTGCTATACAGGGTGTCAATTAAAAAAGGAGCCAGGCTTAATATCTCGAAAACGGCTCCGAATTTCGAAAAACGCTGAAACACGTGTTCGATTATTTCGAGGGGGACATCTTTTGAGGGGGTCCCCAATTTCGGGGCCCCCCACTGGGGGGCCCCAGGGGGGTCAAGTCCCATATCTCAAATGGGGACCCCCATTTTTTATTTCATAATCGGAAAGAGGGTAAAATTCTAAGACTTTTGACGCAAACCGAAAGTCTATATTGTTTTTCGTGTTCGATATATCGAAGGTCAAAGTTATATATGGACCCATCTTTAGAAATTCGTAACTTTCCTTTAAATAGTCCAAATTTCAAAAACTTTGGGTGTAAAATGCTCTACAGAGCAAGCACTTTTCAGAAAAAAATTCAATTGTAACAGATATTTAGTCAAAATTTGGTTTTAAAGCCCCCAAACCACAGAATAATGCAATCAAAAGGGAAACTCCCATAAGAGCCAATGGAAACAAGATTTGGAATTTACCAGCACAAACTGGCAACTGTGCCTACTCACATCTCAAGATGGCGCACATGCTTTTTCAGGCTATACAACCAATCACAACTCGGCCAGTTGCCGAAGATTGCCGAAGATACTCACTTTCGAACATGGCGGCCCGAAGTAAAGAATGTTTCAAAATGAATTAGAGTTTCCCTTCTGATTGTATTATTCTGTGCCCAAACATTTTTAACGTTTTTGGCCACCACGGGGGGCTATCAGAAAAATTCCGAGAGACGACCCCTATTGAGTGATACATCAATCGAAAAGGCGTAACAAACTGAGCATTTTGGCGCAAACCGGAGGTCCATATCGTTTTTCATATTCGAGATATCGCATTCTGTAAATCGACATTTGACATTCGATATCTCGAATATGAAAAACGATATGGACCTCCGGTTTGCGCCAAAATGCTCAGTTTGTTACGCCTTTTCGATTGATGTATCACTCGATAGGGGTCGTCTCTCGGAATTTTTCTGATAGCCCCCCGTGGGGGCCAAAAACGTTAAAAATGTTTGGGGGCTTTAAAACCAAATTTTGACTAAATATCTGTTAAAATTGAATTTTTTTCTGAAAAGTGCTTCCTCTGTAGAGATTTTTAGACCCAAAGTTTTTGAAATTTGGACTATTTAAAGGAAAGTTACGAATTTCTAAAGATGGGTCCATATATAACTTTAACCTTCGATATATCGAACACGAAAAACGATATAGACTTTCGGTTTGCGTCAAAAGTCTTAGAATTTTACCCTCTTTCCGATTATGAAATAAAAAATGGGGGTCCCCATTTGAGATATGGGACTTGACCCCCCTGGGGCCCCCCAGTGGGGGGCCCCGTAATTGGGGACCCCCTCAAAAGATGTCCCCCTCGAAATAATCGAACACGTGTTTCAGCGTTTTTCGAAATTCGGAGCCGTTTTTGAGATATTAAGCCTGGCTCCTTTTTTAATTGACACCCTGTATAAACAGTATATGCGGCTTTTAAAGAAACACCGCGAGATTGAAAATTCAACAGGCACTCATGGGTTTCCAGAAGTCTCAAGCATTTCAGAAAATCTCATATTGGAATTGCAACCGAGACGATTTGAAGACGTCTCAAAACAATCCGCAAAAGCCCCGCTTTGGTCTGAAACAGGTCACTGCGAGCTGGTTTCTTGCAGCCGTTTCTTCATTTTTACAGGAGAGATCGTTCGAAAGCTTCAGACACTTTTATGTGACTCGGGTATCAAATAGCATGGCTGTCCCTGTCCCTTTGTTTCATCAACGGGATCTTATTTCTGAAAGTGAGGAGTGTATTATCAAAATAACGTACTAAGATTACTTTAACGCTCCACCCTTTGCAATTTTTTTACAGGGTAGTCGGAGTACTTTTTTCCATCACATTTTTTTTGCGCTAAAACCGCATGTTATGAAACACTGCCACACTGATTTACAAACCAAAATATGATGCATTCTCAAATACACTACTACATATAAATTACTTAAACAAAAAAAAAACAAAAGAACAAAAAAACTTGCGAATTGACTTTTTGGTAGTTGATTTCGTGTCTTCATGAGCACTATTTCCTTGAAGGTTTTTATCAGATAATTTTGGCTAGGAAATATGTCCAAAGTGTGTCCACTGGCTTTATTTTGCAAAGTTCTATTCAAGCGGAAATACCAAAGCTAGGGAAAATAAAATAGTGCAGCTGTCCCCCGATTTGCTTCCTCTGGCCAATATAGGAAATTCAGAATCTCGGCAAGATGTCAAAGACCAGAGTATTTATTCGCAAATTTTTTCTGCGACATCTCACGAGGATGCAAACTTTTGCTGCGGCAACAAAGAAAGTCAATGCTTCTGTGAAATCACTGGAAAATAACGTTGGGAGCATCCAAAAGTTCCAAATTGACTCACAAACTCAATATGAATAAGTTTAAACCGCATTCAAAGATGGCTGCCGAGTAACACGAGTCCCAATAAATGGAATTCCACCTGATTGAAACATTCTTTAAGTTAGGACCACCTCATTATGCCTCGTTATGCGACCGACAGCCATATTCCCTGGTAAAAATGTTCCATGAACTCCGTTCCAATTTTCCATGTGGACATGGAAATCGCCTTGATTTCCATGTAAATTAGGTTGTTTTCCGTGTGAATTTACACGGAAATCATAGTGATTTCCATGTCCACATGGAAAATTGGAACAGAGTTCATGGAACATTTTTACTAGGGTTGGAAGTTGTTTTAAACGCATTAATTGAGTTTGTGAGTCAGCTCTGTAACTTTTGGATGTTCTCAACGTTACTTTACAAGCGATTTTAAACTAGATTCAATCCTCTTTACTGATACAGCAAAAGTTATTAACGCAGTGTCATTGTGAAAATAACGTCATTCAGAGAATTATCTATAAGAAAAGGTTTTGAAAAGGAAAATTATTTCGTTTCCACTGACAATGAGAAAGGAAACTGCTTGCTCTTTTGTCAAAATAATTCTCACAGAGAATTATTTTGACAAAAACTTGGGACGCTAGTGAAGTTGTTGGAGAATACTTTGGTTGAATTATTGATAGCTTTACAGTGAATCTGATGCTTATACGTAAATCAAAAGGATTTGTGGCAACGCTCCATGACATTCGTTACTTATTTAACCTACTTCTTGCATAGCTTTGTTTTTGAAACGTAGAAAGGACGATTTACTCCATAAAATTAAAACTACTATCCCGTCATCGCGAGGGAAAATTCAATCACTCTCCTCCCTGCCTCCCTCTCATTTTTTACTTTCCCCCCTCGGGGACGACTGCACGATTCTCGACTACAACGCCGCGTCGCGCCAAGGTACAGAGAAATAGAGTGTAACGTTCAAGTTGGTAATCGGGTTAAAAAAAGCTATTGGGCTGAACTTAACGGGGCCGCGCCAGTGAATAAAGCGTATATTATTATTCACTGTTTATGGTGACTGAGTAGAGGGTTGCCAATTCGACAGCGGCAGGGCGCTGCGCGGGCGGCTCGAAAAATGAAGGAGCCTTCTAGTATTTATTGGACCGGGGATCTGATGAAACTAAGATTATACGTATGGAATAAGTATGGAAGACTATGTATTATAAGACACGGAAAAAAAAAGATTAGTGAAAATAACCATACGGATACCTGATTTTGGCACCTGCTAGATGTTATGGTAAACTTGACCAGAAATATGGTACATTTACCGATACTTTGAGTAAATTTGACATGCAATTAGGTAACATCACCTAGTACCTAGTCAAAACATAGCATACTTCTGGTTAACATTACCATAACATCTAGCAGGTGCCAAAATCAGGTATCCGTATGGTTATTTTCACCGCAGTTTTTTTCCGTGGATGAGGGATTATTTTCTCAGTGCCCCCTTGGTGTTGTTCAGTTCAAGTGGCGTAGCGTGGAATTTGGCAACGTTGTATTGTGTCCATCTAAACCCATGTCAAAGGTCGATTTCAAAAGTGTTCGATCGGTACTTGCATCTTTTTTTAGGCGTTTAAATGGAGATAAGGCAACGTTTCCTAATCTAACGCGACGCCACTGGTTCAGTTGTTGTTGGCGGCGCACAGTGTGTAATTTTGGCAATCTAGCGCCCGAAAACCTCCAAAAAGTATATTGGCAGATCATTGAAAGAATATCTGAGATTGACAAATTAGAAGTACAAGGAACAAAAAAATAGCATCATATATAGACCATAAATCACCTTTTAAAGGGTAGGGGAGTCCTCAAATTCATCAAATTTAGTGAACACGAATCATACATCAGCCGGCGAATCTCAGAAACACAAGGGAAAAAAACAATAAACATAGATAGATTCAAATGAAATTTTCGCATGATGTACTCAAAAATACTCGATTTTCCTTTGTATTAAAAGAAAGCTGAGAGTCTCTACTTTCCTTATCTGGAAAGACATCTTGCGAATTTTTGCGATTTTAAAAGTTGCGAGCATAAACGTGAACGTCATAATCGATCGGTTTTTTCTGCAATTCTGAGAAATGTAAAATAAACCGTAAACTTGGTTAGATTCAAATGAAATTTTCGCATGATGTACTCAAAAATACTTGATTTTCCTTTGTATTAAAAGAAAGCTGAGAGTCTCTGCTTTCTTTATCTGGAAAGACATCCTGCGAATTTTTGCGATTTTAAAAGTTGCGTGCATAAATAGAAGGCAAAGTTGATCTGTTAGTTCTGTGCTTCTCAGAAACGCACTATTAAAAAACAAGTAAACCTCATTAGATTCAGATGAGAATTTCGCATGATGTACTCAAAAATACTCGATTTTCCTTTGTATTAAAAGAAAGCTGAGAGTCTCTACTTTCTTTATCTGGAAAGACATCCTGCGAATTTTTGCGATTTTAAAAGTTGCGAGCATAAACGTGAACGTCATAATCGATCGGTTTTTTCTGCAAATCTGAGAAATGTAAAATAAACCGAAAACATGGATAGATTATGAGATCACTTTTACGCTCGAAACTTTGAAAATCGCAAAAATTCGCAGGATGTCTTTTCAGGTAAAGAAAGCAGAGACTCTCAGCTTTCTTTTAATACAAAGGAAAATCGAGTATTTTTGAGTACATCATGCGAAATTCTCATCTGAATCTAATGATGTTTACTTGTTTTTTAATAGTGCGTTTCTGAGAAGCACAGAACAAACAGATCAACTTTGCCTTCTATTTATGCTCGCAACTTCTAAAATCGCAAAAATTCGCAGGATGTCTTTCCAGATAAAGAAAGCAGAGACTCTCAGCTTTCTTCTAGTACAAAGGAAAATTGAGTATTTTTGAGTACATCATGCGAAATTCTCATCTGAATCTAACCAAGTTTACGGTTTATTTTACATTTCTCAGATTTGCAGAAAAAAGCGATCGATTATGACGTTCACTTTTATGCTCGCAACTTTTAAAATCGCAAAAATTCGCAGAATGTCTTTCCAGATAAAGCAAGCAGAGACTTTCAGCTTTCTTTTGATACATTGGAAAGTCGAGTATTTTTGAGTATATCATGCGAAAATTTCATTTGAATCTGTATCTATGTTTATTGTTTTTTTCCCTTGTGTTTCTGAGATTCGCCGGCTGATGTATGAATCGTGTTCACTAAATTTGATGAATTTGAGGACCCCCCCCCACCCTTTAAAAGGTGCTTTGTGGTCATATGATGCTATTTTCTTGCTCCTTGTACTTCTAATTTGTCAATCTCAGATATTCTTTCAATGATCTGCCAATATACTTTTTGGAGGTTTTCGGGCGCTAGATTGCCAAAATTACACACTGTGCGGCGACTTCTTTGCCGGGCATCTGTAGCGCAATCATATACGAAGTGGCCCAAAATGTTGACATAAAAATACGTCTCAACACCATATTTTTAAACGGTCATATCTCGATCAATACATTGAGAAAAAAGTGGCTTTTAAAACTATAAGAATGGAACCATCGTTGCGTTTCGCCTTATTTCAATCATAATACCTACAACGTTGCAATAGTCGGCGCGCTTGAATCTACACGAATTCCGATGGTCTCTATGGAATTTCGATTATTTCTATAGGTTATAAAGCGCGGGAATATCCTATCGGAAAATTCATTGAAACAATCGGACATTTTTCTCAGTGTACAGAACGAAGGATCGCTGTGGAAATGAGCTAATTGGAAATTCCTCGGCTTTTTACGGAAGAATCAACTATCTAAAGTTGATTCTGTTGATAGAGTGACTGACACGTGGTAATTATTATAGTTTGGAGTAGACCAGTTAGAGTGACGAAAAAACTGCAATGAAAGCAGTGACGGCTACTGGCTAGTGCAGTTTGGCAACAACGGCTCCTCTCCAATTGAACCTAATTTGACAACAACGAAACCTCTCCAGTTGAACCTATGTAAAATAATCGATATTCGGGAGGTGCAGTGCATCACCAAGACATCGATCCTTTTGCATAGGCACGGCAAATCACGTGGTTGCCAAATTGCATGAGCCGCCGCATACTGAATGAAATTATTGGACAGAGATTCTCCTAGGATTGACAGAACTTCCATACTCCTTGTATAGTTCTGCTATTATTGAGATTCACAAGCATAAAGTTTCATTTTGACGTTAGTCAACACTGTGGGAGCGAGATCCGGTGAAATCAATTGGGCGCGACTATTGCTATGCCCGTCCCATTGCAGCGAAGGTATACATACATATGCGCTATTCACAAGGAAATATACACCCTCTCTAGCCTCTGTAAGCCTGTGATGTCCCCACAATTTACGGGGCGTGCGGGACCGCCGCACAGGGGTACAAACCCCTTTTCACCGACTTCTTCAAAACTTCCCAAAACTTGACAAAATCCATTCCTGAGGGTCCAATTAACTAATGGACTGGGATGATAATTTTACATTTTTTGCATTTATATTGGTAGCAAAGCTCGGTTGTTTCGGCGAATTTCTATTTTTTCGCTAAAACTCGATTAATATCAAAACCTTCGTAAAGAAGCTATTTTAGACTTTTTCATCGACAATTTTCGCTCAGCGTGTGCGTTGTAGTCTACAATTTGACATACTAACCTTAATTTGGGCTTCAGTTTTTCATTTTTTTTCCATATCCAAAGAATGTATTTAAATAGATGAAGCTTAAAAAATGACGTTGTTACCTAAAATATGGACCTACAACTGAAGCGTCAACGAGCGTCACGGGTCTGTTGGCATTTTTCGCTAGCTGAATAGCTGAATATATGTACTAACACCCCTGAAAATTTGGTCACCCCCGATTACCCCTAGAGTAAAAGTTACAGCGAGTTGAATATATATGACAATGGAATATATATTGCACGCTATGGGCAGTGGGCACGGCTACGGGGGTACAGTGGGTCCGCGGCGGCTGGGCGCGGCACGAGAGACAGCTAGGACACCTTGCAACATGTCTCGGAGGCTCCGCGATGTTACACAGCTCATTCTCATTACACTGTAATCGACAACAATAACAGCAACTAAAATAACAACAACAGAAGTAGCTGCGTACGTTTAAAATAACAACAACCACCAGAGTGTCGTCATAGCAATGAATTCTACGATTTTTCCATTGAAAGAAAACAAACATGAGAAACGGGCAAGGGGGGGAGGGGGGGGGTATCACCCCTGACGTTTCAAAGGGTTGGTGACAGGTGCACCAGGTAATTTTATGGTATTAGCGAAACCTTTGGTTTACGTTTTTGAGCAGTTTTGTTCAAATCTAAAGCGACATCTACGTCCGATGAGGTTTTTTCCCATTCTCCATAAGAGGGAAAACACTGTGCCCCGCGCCACGCGCTGTTACAACTAAATTCTCCCGCGATGAATTATTCACTCACGCGCAAAGAAAGTCCTGCTTGGACTGCAACATTTCCCCCAAAATGCGACCCCCCCCTCCCCCCCTCATCAGTGGATTTATAGAGCCGTTTTTGCAACTCTATTATCTAATCATACCGACTCCTCTTAACATGAATTTGTTGCCAAAAAAGGATGACAATTTCCAAGGCCAGTTGTGCGATGCGCTGCTGGTGCAGCAGAATATTCATTGAGCGCGCAGAACGCCGATTTATAACAATGCAATTTCGTATTCCTGCAGTATAAATGATCCCAGAAATTCCAACTAAGGGTCCCTATTGGGCTTCAAGCTCTTGATTTTTTTTTAGAAAAGGACTAAAGGGTTCTGGGCTTCTGTGTTCCCCAAAATTAAAAGATAAGTTTCGGGTTTCCTGTACCCGCACATAAAAAGTTATAACGTAATCGAAGAATTTTTACGAGGCATCATTCTGAGTGTCGGCTCGTGCGACGAATTGATTATCATTTTCTCCCCTTTGAACCTACGCAAAAGTATCGATTTCTATGGGGTTTAAGCATGTAACCTATATTAGGATCGATTATTTTCCAAAGGCTTACATGGGGAAAATAGCGATAAATCGCAATTGACGGGCACGTGAACCTTAGGATTGGTTCAAACTTCGGTTTCTACCGGTTTGTTTGGTTAGTTCAAAATTCATACAGTCATATATACATAAATAAAAAATAATAATGATGAAAATAAAACTTCGAAAGAAAAAAACAGTAAAGGAGGCTCCTTAAAAAGCCTTTAAAATATTTGGAAACGTTAAATGTGTTTTTCTTAAAATTATGACTTTTTTCAGACCAAACTTAAAAAGGATATGCATTCGCTGAATATCAATACTTTTGGACCCTCTTAGGCTAATCTCACTCACAACGAATACATACTTTTCCCAACCTAAATTTTGAGCTCAGTGAAGATTTCTGAATAATAACACAAATAATATCGTGCGGTCAAAACTAAAAAAGCTTCACAAGATAGTCTGATGGAGTCGAATAGTTTCGAGTTTTGGAGCGGAATAAACTTCGTCTGCGGTGAAGTTAGAACGCTGAAATACCAAATTAGTTAATTGAATCAGTTTTGGGAGACGTGATTCATTAAACTGTGACGTGACGAACACGATGCGGCCGACGTAATCACGTGACGACGTGCTTTTATTTTTTTACCTCTTCAATGTTCCATTCCCCCAACGAGTCTCAACCGACCGCTCCGATCACTAAGCTAACCGCAACAATAAGCTCTTTTCTAGTGTAAAGCGGTCAAAGTATAAAATTCGATTTGAGAATTGGCAGGACTTGCCGAAGGGGATCTGCCCTCTCGACCCCCCGAAAGAAACCGAGCAAAATAAACCTTGTTTCATGTTAGTATGCGTGGTACTACACGCGATACGAGTGCTGTCAGATTTGTCTAAAAAGATACACAAACTTCATATTATATCATACTTGGAAATGTGTATTTTTTACGCCCAATCCGACAGCACTGTGACTTGTGAGATACGTACACCAGGTTTAAAAAAAGCCTCCGCCTAACTTGAGAGCAAAAATTGGACGCCGGCCTAAATTGGACGAAATGATCTTGATAGGTTAACTGACTGGCGGGCATCGGAACGCACAGTGATGCGCTGTATAACAACGCTCAAACGAATTTATCCGTCTCTGTCTCTTCTCATTTGACCACATGCGTTAGAGAAGGATAAAAGAAGGAGTCATACAAGGCTTTAGCCCCTACCTCCGACCTTTTCTAACGCACGCATTCAAATGGGAGGAAAGAGAGACAAAATCATGTATCAGCCTATGCTCAAGCTCAATGTACTTCATTAAAAACATTTCTTCTTTTTTCAACTAAACTTACTTTTGGAACGTGAAATTATTTCACATAGATGTAATCTATTTCGTGTATAATCACTGCTTCATATCTTTCTTATATGAATGAAGTAAGTAGACTCGAATTGGCTGATGCGAAAGTGCGTACAGCGTACTTTGTCGTTCCCAGAAAATGCGCTAGATTAAGCTTTCCGGTGATCGCTGCAACAGACAACGGTGACAGACAACGACGAAATTATAAATTCAAAGGACGGGGGCCGTTGGTCGTTGAACCGCCGAAGGGAAACTTCTCTGGCACTTGCTCAAAATCGGCAGAACACGAGATCCTATAATGCCACTGAACGGATTAATGTTCTCACGAACTGCTTTCTTAAAACTTGAACATTTTTCAAAGAAATAATCCACTTTTTTTGGGTGCGAAAGAAGGGGTGGGGAGGCGAAGATGCACTTGAAGTTTCTAAAGTTCCATGTTCGGAATGAACGATATTATCGATAGACAGAAGTCAATTTTAAAGAGATTAATCTTGTCTTCAAGCTGACACGATAACGCAGTATAAAAGTTTCAACACCACATTAATGTCGTATACATTTATACGTGACTTATTAGTTCCTAAATCACTGACTTCATAGTTTCGACCCTTCAAAATCCTTTTTACTGAAGAGCTTTACGAGAGTCGTTGCACAGTGGGCAGACTTTTGCAAAATGGTGGACGAAAATCAGTAAGTTAAAATCACCTGACACTGATTTCAGAATTTCTGTGTAAATTTTCCAGCTCGAATCGTGTGTTTCAGACGTGGTCCAAGTGACCAATATTTTTTAGTTCTGGAATATTTTAAACGATAAGTTTCCGCAATTTAAACTTTCTGATTTTTGACCGCCGAATTGGTCATTTATGCCCACTGTGCGTTGAACGCTCGATCATGTTGAAACTGCAGTTCACGATCGATAGAATCTGTTCGACAAATCGGATGAAATGGCACTGATAAATAAATCAGAGACGAGAGTGAGGCACACGGAATCGAAATATAGATTTGTCAGGACACGGCATTTTTTAGTTTTTGCGACATAAACTTATATTGGTTTCGATATGTTCTTAGGGAAACCACGTTTTTTCACTTATTTAGAGCTTCCTCGTGAAAAGTTTTACAATTTTTTTAGTTTTTTAAGCTATTTTTTGTCCATAATCTCGATTTTTATTCGTAAAACTTTGTCCGGGAAAATCCCATTTTTCGATCCTTTGTGAGAAGTGGCCGAGGGTGCAAAGAGAGCACAAGAGGACTGAGGAGACTGTGGAGCACATAAACGAATGTTGAATAGAAGAATAGAGAGCTGAGCTCTCAAGTGCAAAGTCGACAATGTTACCATTTTTTTTTTAGATAATCATCTGATTTTTCCCATGTGATTTGATGTGAAATGCCGTGATTTTCGAGAGAATCTGGCAACGATGGGAGTCGATGAACGGCTAAATCTGAAATGAAAAAGAAAAGGGCAAACTTTTTTCTTCACCACTTTTCTTTAGTCTCCAGGCCCTTCCCTTTCTGAGGCTTCCAGCTAGACTTGTTTACCCTGCTTCTTAATAAATTAAAGTTCTCTCAAAAGTTGTTCTCACATTCACTCCATTTTCTTCCCTTTCATCTATTTTTTCTCTCTTTTGACATTTCCATTTTTAAATTAAGCTCTACATTCAATACCTCCGATTTTCCTCTATCAAGACCGTGATGTCGATGAGTCTGCTCCGTACTTTTGCTCCACAGCAATTCAATTTGGCTCATTGATTCTATATAACGTGAAACTGCGCAGAAATAACGAAGCTCACATTTAAAACTTTCAAGATTCACTCGTTAACTCAAGGAATCACCTCCCTTCTGAGCCAACCGCGCTATTACACTTTACACTAGTTTCACCGACGTACATCTACATAGACAGAGGTACGTTTGAGTAAACATCAAACATCATTCCAAGGTTCCTATAACTGGTGATCTTTAAAAGTATGGTTTTCTCTGGCTTTAATATGATCATAATATTTTTAACTCACCATCACAAGGTATCGTAATTATGTGAAAAAAACGGTGTTGTAAATAACAGTGAAGTACTTACCTGAAACAAAAGAAAACAAAATTACATGAGTAAAATAAATAGCGTTAAGTACAAATTTGGAGATCTTATATTTTATAGCGTAAGCTTTGGAAAATTAAATGTTTGTATTGGGCAAAATTTCTGGCCCAAATTATTCGTGGGTCTAATTTTAATGAATGTGAGAAGACGAGTTAGTTACTTTGCATGATCAGCACAGGAACGATATGTATGAACAGATAAAAGATGAATGCGGGGGGGGGGGGGTTCCTTGTGTTACTCTTCAGAACACGTGACGAATTTGGGTGAAGCATCCTATTTTCAAAATTATTCTAGAATGTGAATAGATTCGAGTCACCAATTTTGACTTTTACAATTTTATCATAACAATTTATGAAAAAAAATCGGCGCTTCGCGCCGATTTTTGGGGGCTCCGCCCCCAAACCCCCGCACCTGCGCTACGCGCAGGCGTTATAGGCGCTTCGCGCCGTTTTGACCTATGGGCACATTCTGTTGCGGGGTCCGCACGCGACTTTCTCGCTCCATGGTGCCAATAATTTGCAGTATATATTAATTGATTACTTACAGTTTCTTATTATTGTGGTCTGGCTCTAGGTATCGATAGATATCGCCTGACGAGAATCGACGATTTTATTGTAAGCAACAGTCTAGATCGACAGCTATCGAAATTGATCGATTATATGCCAAACATTCAAATGCTGCAATCGGATTCGTCATAATCGATAGTCGTCAGGTTGTTCGATCTAATCGATCATCCGGCGAAAAACTTTTTTTTTTTTTTTTTTTTTTTTCCTCCCAACTACTCTCTACGGAATATACAGCGTTTTAATTGACTCCTCAGAAAGGGCTAGACTTTTTTATGTTTCGGTCGTCTTCGATCCAGAGATTACTTAAAGCCTAAGAGATATGGCACTTCCTATCTCCGCCGTGTTGAAGAACCGGGCCGGGTTCCGTAAAAAACGCCTGCAGAATGGCCGTGATGCAACGTGCAGTACGCTGGAGGCCGTAAACATTGTTGTTGTTCATGTTGTTGGAAATGAGGTTAGATTCTCTGCAGCATCTAAATGTTTGTCATCTAATGACAGATGGTTTGATTATTTATTAAAGTGTCTTAGATTTTCAGATTCACGTTTAAAATATACTCAGATCTCATTAAACGTCATCGCTTCTGGTCAGATTGTTTTCTTCAGAGTAGTCAGTTATTTTAATCTATCCTTCTTTATTGCTCAGCCCAGTTTGTATTTCGTGAGTATGGATCCATGGTCAAGTTACATTTTGAATTGATTTTGAACAGTGAAGTGCTGCTATTATTTAGGGGCAAATCGTCAGCGCCGGATTTACACATTTGCCGCCCATGGGCCATTTGACTATTTGCCGCCCCCATCCAAGCCCACGCCCGAAAGAAGGTCGAGGTCGCCCCCGCAGCTACAGGGGTGCAAAATTTTCCAAAACGCCGGGGGTTTCAAGCGATTCGGGACTATTTCCTCACAGGATTTTCGAAAAATTTCCTCACAGGATTTTCGAAAAATTTCCTCACAAAAATTTGGGAAGTGATAACTTTTTTTTTGTTTTCTTATGTTAACATTTAAACACTGTGGTTACGCAAATTTACCGATATTTTTGAAAATTTGAGACATTTCCTGGAAAAAAAAACTTGTAGGTAGCCATTAAAAAAAAAAAAAAAAAAAAAAAAAAAAAAAAAAATTGACAAATTTCCTCACTTTTACGGGATCCACGTATTGCTCGATCGAGCAATTTTGTAACCCTGCCCAGCTGGGGAGGGTCTGGAGGTCCACCACCAAAAGATATTTGTGTGATTTTTACCTCTTAAAGGTGCAAAATTTCGTGATTTTTAGAGAAATTTCCCTATATTTTCACGCGATCCACGGATTGCTCAATCGGGAAATTTTGCAACCCTGTCCAGCTAAGAGGGGGTCTGAGGGTTGATTCTGCCCATTTTGCGAGACGAGACGAGATGACTTCGAGCAATACCATCTAAACATACCGTAGCCCGGGGGTTTGAGGTTATGTGATTAGGTGGCCAACTTTTACAAAGGATCTTATGGGGGAAAGAGGAATTTTTGCGTTTTTTTCTAATTTTTACTAATTTTTCGGCTGTAAAAACCATATACACTTGGTCAGGGCACTTCCTTGGATGTTATAGAACGTTTCTGTGAAAAACCACTTTTTCCGCAAAATTACACACCAAAATATGTAACACCAAAGGGGGGACCCTTGCTTACTTTGGGTCGATGCGAAAGGGGGACCCTTTGGTGTTTCGCGAAATTTTGTGAAAAAAGTATTTTTTCGCGAAAACGCTCTGGAACATCCAGGGAAGTGCCCTGACCAAGTAAATCTGGTTATTACAGCCGAAACATTAGTAAAAACTAGAAAAAAACCGCTAAAATTCATCTTTCCCCCACAAGAGCCTGTGTAAAAGTTGGCAACCTAATCACATAACCTCAAACCCCTGAGCTACGGTATGTTTAGATGGTATTGCTCCGAGTCGTCTCGCCCTATCTCTTTGCATGAGATAGAGTTGTTTATCTCGTCTATCACGCGTAGTCTCGTACGATATAGACAGGGAGAATCAGCCTACTGGAAATTTTCGTGCTTTTCACCTTCTTATGGTGCAAAATTACGCGATTTTTTGAGAGATTTCCCAATATTTTTTACCCGAAATGACTTGGATTTTAGTGGTGATAACAATGCAGTTGTTTTCGGCAAGAAAATCAGCAACAAGCCTGAATTCAGATGAAACGCAAGGCTACGAAATGATGCGCCGGCCGCTGGCACCGTCACAGTGCAATTTAAAATTCTGAGTCTTTGCATATTCTTTACTCGTCTACTATCGTGTCCACTTGCGACAGCACCCATTAAAAAAGAAAACAAAAAACAAAAAAACAAAGAAAAAAATTGCCGTGAAAAATTTGCCGCCCCTAGAAATCTGCCGCCCTGGGCCACGGCCCATGTTGCCCGTGCCTAAATCCGACGCTGCAAATCGTACATTATTTTTGTTCTTGAATTCTATTTTAAATTGTGACAAGACATGACAAGTAATTGACTTGCTGATTAGAGCAACAGATTAAGTATTCCAAAGGCAGAGGCACTTTCACCGGTTAATCATACTGAACAGCTCTGCAGGAAGAATCCAACTTTTCCTTGCAAGCAGAAGGGGGGATCTAACTACACAGAAAATGTGCAGCAATTGGTTGCCTTCTACGAGCATGACAAAGTTGGTTCTTTTCTGTAGAAAGCCATTAATTTGTAAGGTTGAATTTCCTATTTTTACATTTTTTGACCAAACATATTTCACATCATCATTGTCTGTGTGTCAATTTATTGTTTGGTTGAGCTTCTTCAATGGAACATCATTGCTAGTCTCCTTCTTGTTGATGTGTGGTGCAAGTTAATTGAGATAATTTCCAGAAATAACTCTTCGTTTAAATGAACCTGTTTGCAGCATCTAATGACATATTACCTTTCATTTCAGTCTGTCGTGGTTCACTTTCGTGATACTTCAGTCATGATGTGACTTAACAATTTAGTCTCGTGACAGTGACAATTCTGGTTTGGGTTCTGGCGTTCGAAAGCCTTCAATAGTTTGTTCCTTAGAATGGTTGCTGGCAAAAGCAGTGCAAGTACTCCCAACTTTTCTCCGAAAGAGGCTTTCAAAGCTTACACATGGATTTGCCATCACGTATTATTTTACTTATTTTCATTTTACAACTATCATTTGAATCATGGTTCGTTTAGGGAAAAAATTCCTCATAACTGATGCGTGCGATTTTATCTCATGAAAGTATAAGCAGAGAATCAGAGAATTTTAATAAAATAGTCATGTTTACATCTAGTTTATGTGATGTTTTCATGAAAGTACAAACGTTTGCAAGGACTTAGCGGGTTCTAAAGTGGGCTAGCCAGAATTGTTTTCTTTGGTCTTCAAGCGATGGTAAAGTTACAATCCAAGAATCATAAACACTTTAGCCTGCTTTTCAAACATATTATGCTAGCGGCTCAATGGCTCTTCAGTTTAACGATTAGGGAGAAATTTACTGGGTATCAGCAGTCCTAGAGTGAAATTTAAGGGTATGGACAGAAACTGCTCTCATGAAGGGTCAAGTGGGGTTGAGAAAGATAGAGGAAATGGCCCGCATGAAACGAAAAACATACGTACCTACATACTTTCATGAAAACACCACGTAAATTTTGTTGAGTGATATAGTAACTAAAACAGTTGATACTTCGGTTTCAGTAAATTTCAACAATCTCTGGGTGATCCGTCACAGCAGCAGTGGCGGCTCTTGATATTCGGCAACAATGTTTTTCCTGCATTTAATATTATGGAGGATAACAATCAATTTGGAGTGTGCAGTAGTGCTTCAGTAATTATCAATTTTCTGTACATAAATTCCTTTGAAGGAAAAGTATTGTTGCCAAATTTCACGAGCTGCCACTACAAAGCAGTGCATTTTATTTTGATTTCCCGAAAGGAGCTTACTTTTGAGATGGCATTCATTGACCTCACCCTTGTCTTCACTGTGGCTTTCGAGACTTCTAATTTTTATCTATTTGCTCAAACCTATCCTCTTCCGTGGCATATCTTCTCAGTAACTAAGGCTGGTAAAATAGTTCAGCGAGCCGGGGACTTCATGGTTAAACTAATTGATAAGCCTAAATACAAGTTATGCTAGGTGGTGAGAGACCGTTTGGGGGGGGGGGGGGAGTCCTTCCAAAACTATCATTCAGATGCTCATTCTGTGAAGGTGTCTTCGAAGCAACCTTTACTTATTGAGCAACTGGAAAATGGTTTTCAAATGACAACAGCCCCAAATCGGTCTCAACCAATCGTGTCACTTGTTTATAGTTTTATCGATCAGTTTGAATATATAATCCTGGATCATCTACCCGACTAATTTGTTTTATCAAACCCAGTTATCATTTACTTCCTATCAGTGGCGTGGCGTGCGATTCGGTAACGTTGAAGATTCTCCATTAAAACCCATTAAAAATATCGAACCACTGGGTGTTCGGTGAACACCCTCGAATTCGACCTTTTACAAGGGTTCAAATAGACACAGATACAGCGTTGCCAAATGGCACGCTACGACATTGCTTCCTATAGATTTATGTGATCATCATCACTTTTCTGCACCATTTATACTTCAATATTCTCTACAGAATCAACATCACCTTTAAGCGTAGTGCTCCTTTCAGAGGTTGGATGAAGCCCAACTGATAATCTTTGGAAAATTAAAATTTTCATTCCTTCAAATCAAAACTAATTTTGGCATTTGAGAACTAGCATTGAAAAATTCCAAAGATTACTGGTTGAGCACCACTTCTGAAACTAGCCCTACCTATAGGTGATAAGAGGCCTCTTTTAGACAAACTATCTACAACCAAATCAGTTTCCTTATCCTAAGGGCTTGTTTCGAATTTCTAAAGACAAATATCCTCTGGTCTTTTATTTCAGCTTGTTATATCATCTTTGCAAATCTTCCATGGTTCTTTGCGAAGATGTCTTTAACGGTCCACCTTTTTCCTGTGGCTGCTGGTTTTTGCTTGTGTTTTTCCTGTGACCTGCTGGATTTTGCTAGTCTTCTTTTGATGCGAACAAACTTTTGTTAGGAACTGGCTGTGCATTCTGGATCAAGATTGAAACTTGTAGACAGGTTCTCAATAAGTGTGGTATTCCCTCTTTATTCATTTTCTTTTCTTTATCATAACTTAGATTGCCTCTTATAATGGGAAGAATTCCGTCAAGTTCTAGTCATTCCGTGAACGCTTTTAAATTAAACCTTTTGTGTGGGGGATTTCACCCCCCCCAATAGGGTAAAAATTGAAATTCCTTAAAAATGGCTCTCAGGGTACTCTTGAAATTTGGTAATATATTTGGTAACACAGAAGGACTAAATGCGTTGTAGCCAATTTACACGCTATAACTCTGGCTGTCTAGATTTAACCCATTGCAGTTGTGCCTCGGAAACTAGAATAGTAGTGCTCTCAGAAACGGGTATTTTGCCCAATCACCCCCACCCCCCCCTTCCATAACTACCCTTAATTGGGGACAAATCAATACTGCCATCCCATGTGTCTGTCTTAGGAGCATATTTTCACCAAGTTCATGAATAACCACACGGTGGTGGTCTCGGAAACGGGTATTTTTCCCCATTTCCCCCACCCCCTCTCCCATAACTACCCTTAAATGTTATTTCTTGGTCGAATCAATGCTGCCATTCGATGTGTCTGTCTTAGGAGCATATTTTTCCAAGTTTCAAGAAAATCCGCACGGTGGTGGTCTCGGAAATGGGTATTTTTCCCCATTTCCCCCACCCCCCTCTCCCATAACTACCCTTAATTGGTTTTTCTTGGTCGAATCAATGCTGCAATTCGATGTGTCTATCTTAGGAGCATATTTTCTCCAAGTTTCAAGAAAACCTCACGGTGGTGGTCTCGGAAACGGGTATTTTTCCCCATTTCCCCCCCCCCCTCTCCCATAACTACCCTTAATTGGTTTTGGTCAAATCAATGCTGCCATTCGATGTGTCTATCTTAGGAGCATATTTTCTCCAAGTTTAAATGAAAACCTCACGGTGGTGGTCTCGGAAACGGGTATTTTTCCCCATTTCCCCCACCCCCCTCTCCCATAACTACCCTTAATTGTTTTTCTTGGTCGAATCAATGCTGCCATTCGATGTGTCTGTCTTAGGAGCATATTTTCTTCAAGTTTCAAGAAAATCCTCACGGTGGTGGTCTCGGAAACGGGTATTTTTCCCCATTTCCCCCACCCCCCTCTCCCATAACTACCCTTAATTGGGTTTTTTCTTGGTCGAATCAATGCTGCAATTCGTTTGTGTCTATCTTAGGAGCATATTTTCTCCAAGTTTCAAGAAAATCCTCACGGTGGTGGTCTCGGAAACGGGTATTTTTCCCCATTTCCCCCACCCCCCTCTCCCATAACTACCATTTTTAGGGTTTTCTCGAAAAAACGAATAATGCCATTCGATTTGGCTGTCTTAGGAGCATATTTTCACCAAGTTTCAAGGAAATCCTTAGTGCCATTTTTTAGGAATTTCAATTTTTACCCTATTTTAGGGGTAAAACCCCCCCTAACAACCCTCAAATTCAATTTTAAGAAAAAACAAAAAAAACGTCTCTAGCACTATCTGAAAGAACCCCTCTTGCCAAATTTGGATGCTAATGGACCCATAGATCAGAAGTTATGATGTCGGACGGACAGACGGACTGACGGACAGACATTTTTTGGGAATATGATTTTTGAGTTCAGGGGGACCTGAAATGCCAAGATATGGAAAAACCCCAACTTCGAAATTTTTCATGATGACAATACTTTCTCTCCTTAGGGGGGGAGCGAGAAAGTAAAAAGGCTAAATGGAACGAGGTTTTAAAAACTTGGCGTCAGTTTCGACTGGGCCCTATTTTAAAAGAGAATACGTTTTATTCTATTTTTTAATATCACTATCACTTCATCTCAAAGTTTGAAGTCTCATTTCAAGAAGTAAACGTGACAAGATTGCATTTGGAGATCAAAAAGTTTCTGTACTTTGCCATTTTTATCGCCACTTTCCTAAAGAGTCGTATTATCAAGGGTAAAATGATTACATACAATACAAGAAATAACTCAAAATGTACAAAATGTGAAGTATATAAAAAATACAAAAAATTATCAAAATAATACAAATACGATTGTCGTTGAGAAATGCAAGGTTGACTTTAAGGTGGTTTTATTTCTATTTAAACAATGAGTACGTCAGTACGTCCTGAAATTTTTGGCACAGAATATGGAAACCTCAAAGTAAAATATGAACATTTGATTTGGAAATGGATAGTTTCCGTCTACGTTTCCAGACTGCCTTGAACATTCTCTAAAATCATTCATTTTGAATTTTGAACGTCTTCAAAAATGTTAAGCACGTGTTTCAGCTCTCCTTTAAAATAAGAAAGTTGGGCATCAAACGCTTTCGGAAAAAACCAATTCAATTATTGACAAAACACCAAGAGAGTTACGCAAGGTTTAGTGATAAATATTTAATTTGTCAAACAACATAAGGCCAAGACTCTAATATAATAAAAACTAAAAAATTCTGTGACGCCATCGAGAGTTAATTGGTTCGCTGGAAAAATACTTCACGAAATGTAATCACTCAAAGACTATGAAGCACATGGTGCATTCGCGATGTGTAGTGTAGCCTGATTTCAGAATTACATCAGCTTATTATTTTACGTTGCATCATAAGAGGAATTATTGGTCTAAAACCGCACAACTGTCATCACTGCTCATACGGGTGTCTCGTTGAGTCCAGTCCATTAAAAATCAGGTGTGCTCTTCCAAGGAAACCTTAATATCAACATCAAGGCTGAAGTTTTCGGAGGAGCACTCGGACTCGGCACACCGGTAATTTTATAACCTGGAAATTGTTTCGTTTATCGGTGTCGAGCTAGTAAGTCAGCCGGTTTATTATACTATCAATACAAATAGATTAATATTGTTCAATATAAATATACATATAAAAAAAATCTCCTTTTCTGTGCCAATTATGACGTATAGTTCGGTTACGTGGGTTTGTATATTGCATGTGCGCGGGTGCTAATCGATTTCAATGTTAACGCCGCGCGCCGAGTAAAATTGATAATTCATCAAAACTTGCACTTTATTTTATCGCCTTATCAACTCAAGTTCAAATATTAATTAATGCAAAGCATAAAGCAATGATAAAGGCATAGGGAGGGAGAGCCCACATTAATCCTGAAATCAGATATTCGGTAGCTTGCTTGTGATTTGACGTCACTATATTACTGCGCATAAACGTAGTTTATGGAATTTTATGAGAGCAGATGGGCTCATTGATTTAATTTCGAGTTCGAACGTTGATTTAATGTCATAAATGTCATTAATGAGCCCGGTCTGTTGCACACTTCGGATAGGGGCGTATACGAACTGACTCCCGCGGTCAGAAAAAGTTGTAAACTGACTCCCGTCAAATAAGGATTAAAATCGTGAAGCTGGCAACACCGCGTGGATGTAAACCGACTCCCAATGTATAACCACAGCCAGGGACTCCGCCTGACGATTCAACTGTAGTCGACGCCGACGATTCAACTGTAGTCGCTGCGCGTATTAGAGTAAGGCATGTAAACTGGCTCTGCGTCGGCGATCTAGTGTAGTCGCTGCGTATGCAGATTTGAGTATGCTAGTAGATAGTGTACGGCCTCACCATGCATCTTATCATGTACTTTTTCGGACCAAAATTTGTTGGCCCCAGAGAGGAATAATAATGCTGTAACTTGGAGTAAATTACAAGAAAAAGTGTTTTAATATATGTCCCTTAATGCTAATGCGAGGTATTCAATACACGCAATTAGCGTCACTTCCAAGCTATTACTTCAGTTTTCACCTTCAATTTGCAGAGATGCAATTTCTGATTCTTCGGAGTGCGCCGCTTATACACCTCCTTTTCTAGGAAGGGAACTCTAATATATTAAAACACTTTTTCTTGTAATTTACTCCAAGTTACAGTATTATTATTCCTCTCTGGGGCAAACAAATGTTGGTCCGAAAAAGTACATGATAAGATGCATGGTGAGGCCGTACACTATCTACTAGCATACTCAAATCTGCATACGCAGCGACTACAGTAGATCGCCGACGCAGAGCCACCGGGAGCGGCTATACAACGGGAGTCAGTTTACATGCCTTGCTCTAATACGCGCAGCGACTACAGTTGAATCGTCAGGCGGAGTCCTGGCTGTGGTTATACAGTGGGAGTCGGTTTACATCCACGCGGTGTTGCCAGCTTCACGATTTTAATCCTTATTTGACGGGAGTCAGTTTACAACTTTTTCTGACCGCGGGAGTCAGTTTACAACCGCCCTTCGGATAGAGCGTTTTAAAGTATCCATTCTTATGTAAAAGCCGTAAAAATGACAATGCTAGCATCAGAAAACATGAAAATTCAAAAATAAACTCACGAATTGCGAAAAACACTAGAAGCTATTCACCCCTGTATATATCTTTCTACCAAGTGCACGATATTTCGCGGGGTTAGCGAGGCACATTCAAATAATCATGGCCGCTTCATGAATAAATAAACAGTAATCACTGACGGATTCTGTTCGAATTCTTACGTCTCAATATTTTCAACTCCTGTCAATAGGTTTTGAAAGGTACGGAGACCGATATTTGCGTCGAAAACTTATCAAAATGAAATAATAACACACCGGAAACTCAGGATTATTAATTATTATTGTAACTGTTTCATTTTGATAAGTTTTCGACACAAACATCGGTTTCCGTACCTTTCAAAACCTACTGTCAGGAATTGAGGATATTGAGACGTAGGAATTCGAACAGACGGCGTCAGTGTTTACTGTTTATTTGTTTATGAAGTTAGCTGTGATGACAGTCGGCCGTGATTATTTGAACGTGCCGCGCTAACCCCGAGAAATATCGTGCACTTGGTGGAAAGATACAGGGGTGAATAGCCCTTTACAGACCAGGTTTGATCAATAGAACGCCACTCTTCCGTGAATATAGGGAGGGTAGTTAATTGTTCGTACTCGGGGGAGTTGGAATTGCCTATACCAAGAATTGAAGGCACCCGCATGAAACCTTATCTTGTGAGTGTCAACCTCCGGAATCGCGTTTATTCTGAATCGCTATAAATACAGGAGCAATGTGAAATAGACTAGAGAAAAATTGTGTTTTCTGATGCTACCATTGTCATTTTTACGGCTTTTTACATAAAAAGTGATACATTAAAACGCTCTAGCCGAAGAGTGCAACAGACCGCCATTTCATTGAAGGGAACAAGCTGCCATGCCTATTCTACGCCTTAGTGAAGAAGCTTGTCATAGAAAACAGCTGTCTGTTTAGTTATCGGAAGATTTTCGCAGACATCTCAAACAAGTTGAACGATGATCGTTGATTGGTAAAAAAAAAAAAAAAAAAAAAAAAAAAAAAAAAAAAAAAAAAAAAAAAAAATTAATAATAATTCATAAGATTTGATGACTATATAAGACTTCAATAATTTTCAGGGGCTTATATGAACAAAACGCAATGTTGCCATACATTGCACGCTCCGCTACTGGAGCCAAACAAACCAAAAACATACAAACTTCCGTCGAAAAAACGGTCCATTATGTCATCGCTGGACAACAATCTATCACGGACTCGGTGCTTGATGCCCGAATCACCAAGCACAGGCGACCGGGCGTATGCTTGCGATACTAGTGCACCAGAGCTGCCGTTTTGCAAATGTTCAGCGGCATTCTAAAATCCATTGGTGATCCGACCGGTTGATGAAAAGATTACTAATTCAAGCTCTTCTTTAAGCCATTTGTTATACTTCTGAATTGATTTGTAATATTTGTTTCAACCGGTTAGATGTCCGATGAATTATATAAAATGCCATTAAACATCCGCAAAACGGCAGCACTGCACGAGCTGCACGGTTCATATTGTGCTTGATGGACTGCACTCTGCACAGGAAATTTCCAATTTGCTTTGTATGTCTCAATCCTTGTCACGTATCAACGTTGATCTCCACGCGATGAATGGTGAGAGTGTGTACTGCGATGCATCGCATCAGTGCACGCTGCATGTTCCTCACATAGTCGCGCTCAGGGGTTATTTGCTTACAAAGATACTAATTTACTGATATCCAAAGGCGCATGGCTTCAAATTTTGCCATGGGAGGAGTCAAAGGTAGCAGCCCTAGCCACCCGGCGTTTTTCCGTTTTAACCTATTAAACTAGGAACCTAAAGCAGCGCCCCCAGGCATATTCGTGGGCCACCCTTTAGGGGTTTTTTTTTCACCGTCTGCACCATTCCAAATCAACAAAATTCAGAGCTAAGCTTTTAGCTTTTGGATGATTTCTGATGGAATACTGTTGAAATTGTCTCGATTGGACAGAGGCGGATCTAAGAGTTTGGTTATCTCTTGCCCCTCTCATTTGAAAGAAAGCTTCGACAAAGGACGGAGATAAGGGTCAGCTTCAAGCGGCGTACATTGGGCGGGGGGGGGGATTAAAATACACATGATAATGAAAAAAAAGAAAAAAAATATGACAGGGTTGAAGAGAACAAAAAACGTTACCGAATCTAAATCGGCTAAGAACACGCTGCTCCTCTTATTAAAGGAATAATGAAATGTTTGATTTCCTCACACTATTTCACAACAACATTAAGTGGGGTTTCTAGGGTGCCTTTGGAACCGCATGTACATTTACAGCGCGGGTAATTTGTGGGTCCGAAGCAGAATTGGGCAAAACTTATTCGAGAAGTATTTAGTGAGTTCGGAAACGCAATAAGATCGAACTATTCGACACAAATTATTTGGTACCCTTACCAAACAAATATCAGACAATACTGCAACATTTCTCGCATCGCTCAACTCTGTTGCCAGACTGATATAATTATTCTTGATGGTTTGATTGCCCTGGTCCGAACAGGACCCAAATGGAGGCACGGACCGCTTTTTCGTCAGCTAGCTCTCTCACTCTCTCTTTTTAAAGAAGTGGACTTTTTGCATTCTGTCGATTCTGAATCTTCTGGAAAATGTCTTATATTTTTCTGTGCCACGATAAGAGAAAGAACGATGCATTGTTAAATTCAAACACCATAAACTAAGTATCTCAATATTTGATTTTTATACATGAAGATCCGTTTGAAAACGGGCCTATAGTTTTTGACATCTATGGAAAGACGTATGGCTAAATTCAGGGCGTCTTTATCACAATGAGCTTCGAAATTTCGAGCAAAATTGTACGGCGAAAGTTCGTGAATTTTCGGGCGGAAAAATTCAGAGGGCATCTATGAGCTATAGTTTATGATATATCTATCAAAACAAACCATTAAACCAAGAATTGGGTAAAGTCGAGTTTTGTCTGAATTGCTGTATTATATGTTTCGACTGATTCTTCAACTTTTCAATCAAAGCATTTATTTTCCTGAGCAAATAATCGGAACGGAATCAAAAGGCTTTACAATATATAGGTAAGCGAATACATCAAGAGATTGAAGGGAAATAGAAAATATAGAGAGAGGGAGGAGAACGCTGAAAGAAGAAGCACAGAGTAAATCAATAAAACTCTTTAACGCGAGCAAAATGAAATTTACGTCGATCACGGCTGGAGAGGACTCTGCTCTTGAGATTCCCTGAATAACACGGTATTGGCACAGTGGGACTATCTGTCAGTTATACTGGATACAAATCGTAATCAAAAGATCTTCTACACCGCTCATCACGGAAAAAAATCAGGTCTTCATATTTTCTACCATGATTGCTGAAAAAGCCTCAGCTACCGCGATCGAGTGTTTTTTCCTATACCATGGTAGATTTTTCGACTACCACGGTAGATTTTTTATCTACCACGATAGATTTTTTATCCAACATGGTAGATTTTTTACTATCAAGACCTGCAAAATTCTACCAGGGTCGTCAAAAAATCTACCGTGGTAGTCGAAAAATCTACTATGGTAGAAAAAACACTCGATAGCGGTAGCTGAGGCTTTTTCAGCAATCATGGTAGAAAATATGAAGACCTGATTTTTTTTCCGTGATCACACAAACGCATCGCTGTTAATCTGTTGGACTTATTTCTGCAGTAATATATTTATTCTAACTCTGCGAATCTCGCTCTCAGCAAATACGCAACGTTGCATTGAAAAGCCTGGAAAACTCGAAATTATGGGTTTTTTCCCCTCGACGTATCATATTTTTTTTTCAGGTCTCCCACTGTGCGATGACATGGCGGCCACGTACCGACAGTTTAAGAGTCATAGAATTACCGTCCAGCTTGAGTGATAAAGAGGGGAAGAGAAATAGGAGCACAAAAGAGAAAACGGGGCAGGAAAAGAGGTGGAAAAGAGCCGAGGAAAGAGGGGTGGGAGGGGGAAGGGTGGGAGGGGGAGGGGTGGGAGGGGTGTGGGGGTATGGGGGGTTCGAGGGACCCGCAACGAATTCAAAACGGGGAGCAAAATGTATGTTTTGCTGTAATCGGTATTCAGTGAATGCTTTCAAATGTTCATCCCCCTGAGTCCCCGCACCACCCTCCATTGCTCATTCATCACTTATACGCCCTTTACCCTACCTCCTACCCCTCCATACTTTACATCCCCCCCACAAGTTCACCTGTTCCGGTGTCTCGTCCTCATCCTCTTCCTCTTCCTCCTTCTCCCCCCTCCTCCTTCTCTTCGTCCTCTTCCATCCATCCACCACCATTTAGACCTACACGAAATCAATTATTCCCGTCAACAACTTTTCTCTCATATACTTGTATAACCGTTGAAATACCGACTTTACGGTAGCAAATTGGAGAGTTTTAGAGCCTCGAGACCCTCTAGCGACCTCGTGAACAAGGGTCTCTTTTTATATTCGGCTCTTAAACATAGCATAAAACATTCTCGAAATCATATAGTTGGGGTTCAAACTGCCTCCTCCCCCCCCCCCTTCCCGCCCCAAAAAAGAACAATAATCCTGTAAATAGTAAGCGGTAGACATTTAATTTGGCTCTCGTTGGTACAGACCTTTATTTTGGTGTCAACTCCAATTTTAGCTGTTTTTGCAATGTTGCAAGGGAGCTCTACATACATCTATCTTCATAAACCAAGTCCCTACTCCCTATTTAGGTATCCGTAATTCAAAAACGACGTAACCAACACTTGGCGTATACGACGTTTATCCTTCTCACAGTTACAGCAGTGATACATGCTTCAAAATAAAAATTCTGCAGGCAATGGAAAAAAAACTTCATTCTTTAAGCAGTTTTTTCTTTTCTTGGTAATATAGCAATTGACAACTTTTGCTGTAAGTATCTGATATTTTAAGGTCGCTTAAGATGTAAAAACCAGCGGTAATAATAATGATGGTTGCCTTAAAAACTTAAGAGGTCCACTCCTATAAACCTATAAAATGCTTTTAAATGTTGTTGTGCACGGATAAAGAGAGATTCCTATCTTAATTGTGTCTTGATCTCTGTGCTACGAAGAATGTAACACGGAGTAATGAAAATATTGTTGATGTTAACATAAAAATTTTAATTCTACTTTTGTAAAACTCACCGGTGCGCAACGGCGGAGAGTTTCAAAGAGAAGCAAATTCAATTTTTATTTCGGTACGGAATGGTTTTTTTAATAAGAACCCTAGAGGTACATACACATTTTCTTGATACGTGAGAGCTGATTCAATTTCTGTCTTCCATTTTTCTCCTTTGGGATTGAAAATCCTTAACAATAAGATTAAAATGGAATAAGAATTCAACATTTCGGGAATACAGGGCCTATTTTCATTCCAAAGCGAACAAAATTGCGTTTGTGAATGAAGAGTGAGGAATCAACCACAATCAAGATTCGAGACAGCTATACCGCATGATGCCATACCACGCTTTAAATATGATTAAATTGTAAAGCAAGGAAGCTTTTTTCAATCACAGAAAAAGGAACGAATCAATTTCTCGTGACTTGATAGTAACGATTCTCGAAGTTGTGAAAAGCAGGCTCACTTTATTGCTTTACCTACTTCATCGTTTAACGTTTGCGTAAGTTACCGAAAAATGAACGACTGTAAGTTGTTTCTTTCCCCCGACGCAATTTTAACCGAGAAGCATTCGCAAAGCAGTGGCTTTGCGTACAATTTGGCAACGTTGATGTTTGTTCATTTGAACCCATGAAAAAGATCGATGCATTGGGTGTTCGGTGAACACCTTTGCATTAGATCTTTTACGTGGATTTAAATGGACATAGTACAACGTTGCACAAATTGCACGCTACGCCACTGTCGCAAAGATGACAACCCCGTAAATAAGTTTGACTCAACGGCGAAACTTTTCCAGGAACAATGCGTACATGCTTCTTTGAACTTCCTGCAATAATTTAGAATTTGTTAGAAGTCGGGTGATGAACGTTTGGAGGAAATCCACGCTGCTTAAGGATTGTTTACGACTTGCTGACTTTCCTATGTGGGTTTGAAAGTAATTGAACGCGATTGAAAAGTTGTATCCCAATATTGTTTCCTAGATTTTTCGGGAAATGAAGAGAAGAAATGAATGAAAAACAGTTTGTGTCTTGTGTCCATCCAAGAAAATTTAAGAAGAACTGACATTTCCTCGACAATCAAGTTCAGGATTATCTCAAGCCAGAAAAAACAACAGAAAACCCCATTTCAAATTTACACCGGCTGTTTTCAGACTGGATCTTTTTTGGGGTGACTTAGTGATGAGGGCCGGCCGCTGCCTTATACAGGGTTCACTGAGGTGTGTTGCTTTCAAGTGCCTGCTACTGCTATCAAACTCTTCACTTGAAAGATATTGCTCCATTCCATGTGAAATGTTCGATGCCATATGTGTGTATAAAATATATATATATATATATATATATATATATATATATATATATATATATATATATATATATATATATATATATATATATATATATATATATATATATACGTGCTTAATCCATACGACCTCATGAGCCATAGATATTTTGCTCTCGAATGCATCACAGGGCTCCTCACAGTTAATGTTAGCTGGGCAGGTGACGCGACGGCTTCCGTTTTACTTATTTGTAGTTACACTCATTTTCCCATTCAACTCATTTTTTAAGCGTGCCATACGAAGTATATAATAATATAATAATAATAATAATAATAATAATATTGTCTTTATTCATAATTCAGATAAGTAGAACATGGAATAGTGTCATGGTACATTACATTTCATTTACTTACCAAAGTTACAAAGTTATCGAAATTTAGAATTTTAAAGGTCATCAATGGAGTATAAACATCTCTGTATGAGGTATAATTTGGAGTCTCTTTTGAATATTTGGAATGAATTAGCCTTTTGAATATTGATAGGAAGCTTATGAAAAAAATGAATACCAAATTTGAGAATGTCAAATTTGTCCCATTTAAAAAGTAATATTCCAGACCTTAAAGCATTTTTGCCTCTGGTGCTGTATGAGTGGACGTCTGAATTAGATTTTAAGAGGTGTTTTTTTAAGAAAAAAGTTGTTAATGTCCGGAAAATAAAAAGTGATGGAGCTGTTAGAATGTTGTATGGAATATGGCAAGCTTCTTACTCTCGTTTTGCTGTAAACAATAAATAATATAATACAGGGTAGGAGGCACCCTCTGGTGGCCGTGTGTGTTTTGGAGATTCAGTTTTCAGGATATGAATCAAAAATTAAATTCTCGCGGGTCGTATTGTGTATTTTCGAGAAATTTTTGAGTACGTAAGATCAGACACGACACTCACAGACACGTTTAAATTTTTTATTTAGAGTCATTTGATGCCTTCACCGTTTTTATTTTGTTTTTTTTTTTAGACTTTGGACGGTTCATATGCAAATGTGGTGACTAAATACGAAGATTATGATCTTGACAAATGAATTCAGAATGGAACAACCTACGATTAAATTTGACCGAATTTTGTAATGAGAGGATAAAAAATGTTCAGGTTAGTAAATTATGTTATTAAAATGCATAAAAAAGCAAAGAAAAAATAAATGGCAGTCCCAAATTTGCCACCTTTGGCTTCAGCCCACGTGGTCCTGGCTTGGCACGTCTTTATACTACGCTGTGGATTCATAATCATTTCTAATGATCTTTGGTAAAAAAAAAAAAAAAAAAAAAAAAAAAAAAATCTTACCTTTTTCAAAAATTTATCAAAGAAAAAGAAAATAAAGTAAGAAATTCAAAATCCTTTGCCGTTTTAAGGGTTGAGTTTTTGTTATAAGTTTCACAATGATCTCAGACAACGCCATCAACCAACAAATATAGTCCAAGATAGTCAAACACTTTAGTAGATTTGAGTATAAAACACAGTTTTATGCGACTTTTTTTCAGAAACTTTAAAAAAAAAAAAAACAAAAACAAAAAAAGAAAGGGAACATGATAAATGTAAAAAATATTCCACAATACTATAGAAATAAATCAAATTTGTCAAACGGAATTCGATTTTTAACGGTTTTTTACGCCAGGTTGGAAAAAGAACTAGTTAGCTTGTGGTTTATAGAATTTCGATGGAAAATCGAAATGAAGTACCTACGTGTCTTTTGACTTTGACCTGTTTAGAATTTCTTGTAAACAGCATGTAGGTAAGGACTTCTAGCACAAACTATTGATAGGTAAGGGTTTTTGGTTCACTCTGTAGATTGGTACTGAAGGGGTATCGATCCATCGCAATTAATCAGGAGTCACCGCTCTCACTCTGCAATAAGCGTGTAGAAAGAACTTTATGGCTGACTATCCATCATTCGTGCAAAACCTCCTTCTAACCAACCGTTCATCTGCATTTGAAGTCAGTGCTGCCGTTTTGTGTATAACTAATGTCATTTTTCAATTCACCGGTTGAGAAAAGATTACACGGCTCAGATCAGTATATGACTGTATTGCACGAAAATGCTCAGATCTATAATCTTTTCTCAACCGGTGGAATCATCGGTGAATTGAAACACGTCATTAAATGTACACGGGGCAGCTCTGATTTGAAGTGCTTTCAAAATTCGACCGGTGAAGAAAAGATTACACGGCTCAGATCAGTATATGACTGTATTGCATGGAAATGATCAAATCTATAATCTTTTCTCAACCGGTGGAATCATCGGTGAATTGAAACACGTCATTAAATGTACACGGGGCAGCTCTGATTTGAAGTGCTTTCAAAATTCGACCGGTGAAGAAAAGATTACACGGCTCAGATCAGTATATGACTGTATTGCATGGAAATGATCAAATCTATAATCTTTTCTCAACCGGTGGAATCATCGGTGAATTGAAACACGTCATTAAATGTACACGGGGCAGCTCTGATTTGAAGTGCTTTCAAAATTCGACCGGTGAAGAAGGGGGAAAGGTTTGCGGTTGGGGGTGAAAGATCAACGACCTTTTAAAGAGGTCCTCGACCGCGGACATTTTAACGCGACCGGTCCCTGCTGTTGGCTGCTGTTCTGTCATAAAATCGTCACATTGCCCGTTCAAACCGATGCACAGTCGGCGAATTAAAGAATGTTAGACGACGACACTTTAAAAAGGCCACTTGCGCAGAGCATCTTTCTTAACACTGAAAAAAATAGATTTGTGAAATCAGTAAAATGAAGCAAAGGCTAATTTTACCAGCCATTTTCAGTAAAATTGACTACACATATAGCTAATTTTACGTTTTGGATTGTAAATTTTGCTTAATTTGGATTAATTTTACAATTTGGGTCATTAACTTTACCAATCGGATTGTAAATTTAACGATTCAAAGCATTGTAATTTTTGCAAGTCGTATAGCTGTCACGCCAAGACAGCCATGTAATATGCAAAAGTCACAATGATTTGGATTGTAAAATGTACTATTTAGATTGAAAAATTTGCAATCCAAATAGAGAAATTACTAAAACTTAAGCAAAAGTTACAATTCAAATCGTAAAATTAGCCATACGTTTAGTAGGATTTACCGAAAATAACAAGTAAAATTAGCATGTGCTTTATTTTACTGATTTTACAAAACTTAACTGCTTTTTTAGTAATTTCATTTTTTTCAGTGAAATGTACGTACCGCGGTGATAGTAAATATTGCAGGAAGTTTATCAGAGCCGCAATCTAAGGCGTCATCAGTCGCATTCTTTGATTCGCCGACAGCAACCACTGCAGTCAGTGTCCTTATTCCGCGGGAACCATTCGAATGGCCTCTACAAAAAGAGGATTCTGGTCAAAATTGGCCGCTAAACTTTTAGTAAAATTTGAGTTTTTCTCTTTTGTTTGTTTTTTCTTCTTCTTCTTTTTTCATTTTGTTTACTAAAGTAATAACAATAGAGTGTAAGCAGTATGCAGTGCCTTCAGCAACTTTTTCAGCCGCTATGTATTTTGGTAAGAACTAGTGGGAATTATGAGAGAAAATCACTAAAATGCATCTCTCTGAAGCTCAAGTGTATAAAGTAACGTTTTTGTACATTTTTCCAACTTAAGAATCAGCCGCAAAATTGTTGGAAATTCTATTCGGCCCCTAAACATTTGGTATTTTGGTCACCAGACAAAAATGTCCCAAGGAATTCAGCGAAATTATGCCATATTGCACAACAGTCTGAGATCGAAAAAAATGGCAAAAAATCAGTGAAAAAAAGTAATCAAAAATCATAGTTTTCGGTCTTTTAAGCCGCGACTTGAAAACTTTTTAGAGACGTTTTCCGGTTTCAAATATTTTTTAAAAATGTTCCCTCTGATTCAAATTGGCCTGGCAAGTTTAAAAATGATAAATCGTTGAGAACTTTACTTTCTGATTTTTGGCCACTATTAGTTGATTTCAAACCATAGTGCACTGGTTGCAGTTTATCATATCGCACAATCCGGCAACAATGCTGGGAGTTGATCTCAATTTAAGCGACAATCAACTCACTGCGAGAATCGTCGAGCACCGAGTTCTCAGGACACCCGGTCGTCCAATAGTTGCCAGATGAACGTATGTTTCTCATATGAATGAATGTAAAAAATGCGGATTCTCAACTAAAATCTGACAACGCCGCGTACTGGGCCCGGGTCACCCGCACCCTCTCGGCCGCGGCCTCCTTCCGCTTCCCCGCGCGCTTCTCCTCGCAACCATGCACCGCGATGTGGAGTTTCAGTTGTGACCACCCCTGCGGCTTGTAACTCGGTAATTAAGTTAATAATACGCAGCTTCCGCAAGTTGAACGACTTAAACTGAACGATAGAGTCGCCGACTGCTGAGCCCGAGTCTGAGCCGATGCGGATGACACAACGAACGTCGACATTCGACAATAAGGGGTGAAGCGACAGAGCTTCGAAAAATGACCCCGGCATCATCGGTGTCGATGATGACAACGATTAACGAGAATTGATCACAGTTAAGCCTCTATATAAGCCACACATGTTTGCCAAATTGCACGGGAAAGTCAAAAGTCACGCCGCAGAAGATGAAGACGAGACCGCAATGCTACCTCACTCCAGCGGCGGCTCGTGCAGTGTGGCAACAATGGATTTCCTCCATTTAAAGCTGTGTAAAATAATCGATTACTTGGTGAGGCGTAGCGCCTCACCTAGTATCGATCTTTTTGTATACGTTTAAATGGCAAAAGTGCACCGTTGCCAGATTGCACGAGCCGCCACTGCCTCACTCTTATGCACAGGACCGCGACTGGGAGAAAGTTTCGCCGCAGTTTAAAAGTCAGTACTTAGTGCGCAAAGATAAATTTACCAATTTGCAAAAAATTTGGTTCATGATGGAGCTGCTGGAAACTTTTGCTACAGCCTTATAAATAGTAGATTCGGATGTGAAATCCTGCAAGAATTACGATACGCATTAAGCGCACTTAAAAAATTACGAAACTCACTCCTGTAACTCATAAAATGCTTTCAAATGCGAGATCATATTGGCACCTGAATCTAATGGCAATTGCATGCTGCTTCTTCTTCTTATTCTTCTTCTTATTCTTCTTCTTCTTCTTCTTCTTCTTCTTCTTCTTCTTCTTCTTCTTCTTCTTCTTCTTCTTCTTCTTCTTCTCCTTCTTCTTTTTCTTGTGTGATGTCGCGAGAACACCTCGTAAGGATGAAGTTTAATGAGATAGGGAAACTCAATGTAAAAGGCGGCTATCACCGCCAATACGATATCACGTTTGAAAGCATTTTATGAGTTTATATATATAAGAGGATTTAGTGATTTTTCAGTGCGCGCATCGTAATTTTTGCAGGGTTGTACATCCGAATCAATAATTTTAACAAGCCTGTATCAAAAGTTTGGAACAACTCCATTGTGAACGCTATTTCAAAAAACCCACAAAGTCAATCATTTGGAGGGTTCTGGCTTAAAAGGGGGGCATTTTTGGACCCATGTTAATGGCGTGTAAAAGTCTCATTTTAACCTCGGATATAATGCTCCCAAAGTTTGGCCTAATGCATGAGCTTTGTTACACCCTGTATATTTTCAAAATATCTTTGTCAATCTGAAACCGTTCGAAAAGGCGAATTATATGGTACTCAACAGTTCCATATACTTTCATACATTCAAGTGTTTCAAAATATGAAACAATGCCAGATTTAACACTGCGCAAAGCGCGGCTATCCTCACACCACAAAGCGGAAGGCGTTATTTACCCTCCGCAGAGACAAATAAAAGTAAATTATTAAATAGAAGACAACTGAATTCATTCCAAAACGGTGTCCCGTGAATCCATTGATGAATTATACGGTCTCTTGTGGAAGTTTGAAAAAATTAATGAGCACATCAAACGGACAGGAGAAAAGTTTGTCCGTTTCATTCGTCTGCGTCTACACGAAGGTGCAATTCAGAGACTGTACTTGAGATCTCTTTGACCTGGCTTGACCTGAGAGATACTCAAGCCAAGTCAAGTCAAAGGAGAAAAATTTCAATTCAGAGACGCTCACCGTAAATCGGCTCTTTAGATAGTTAGTTACCTTGAGTTAACTAGACTTATCTTGAGTGGATAACTGTGTGTTTTTGAGGTAACTCCAGGCAGAACTTCTCTAGATTTCGATTCGACAAAAAACGCCACGAGTCGCTTTTGGGAAAAGTCGTGTTTTCCGCATTTCAAATTGAAACAAAAGAAATAAGGCAAAATCAAATAACGAACGTCAGCACCTGCAAAATTTTCTGTGGATATTTTGCCCGAGGAAGAACTATATGGCAACGCGTTCTCGGTTCTGAATCATAAACAAAGTATACAGCCGCAGAATACCTACTACAATTAAAATGGAAACTTTGGTCCATTTAAAAGCATTATGTTTCGGTCCGCCATCTCGAGAAGTTCTGAACTATCGCAATTCACAGCAATACGACAGAAAGAAAAAAAAATATTGCCGCCATCTCGAAAAGTCACCGAAAGATACCGAAAAAATGTTTCCATTAGCTCTTATGGGAGTTTCCATTCTGATTGTATTGTTCCGTGATATACCTACAGCCAGACGGAAAAAGCATTCATTGATAAACTGCTGGACAGTGCACACCCCATCTTACGTAAGGGCAAGAGATAGATATAAAATTGATGATACTAGTTCGATTGGGAGTTCAAACTGCGGTATTTCATGAAATATAAAATGATGATACGGTTGAAGCAGTGGCTATGAGAAAATCGATTTCCATTTTTTCCTATTTTAACTGATGGAAAATTATCGATTATTAGGAGATTTTAATTGAACCCTATAGTATAGCCCCAGTGGCGTAGTGCGCAATCTGGGAAAGATGTATTTTATGTATTTAAACGCGAGTAAAAGGTCGAACTATTTGAAGCTGCCCAGTGCACTCCCTCAAATCGATATTTTTCATAGATTTAAATGGACGAAATGCAGCGTTGCCAGATTACACGCAACACCACTACCTAGTTCTATAAGAATCGATTCTTTTTCATAGATTTTCATGAAGGATACATAGATGTAGCGCTATTCACAACCCGCTTCTAGATGGCATGGTAGTGTTTTGGTCATATCATGCAGAAGTCAGGATTATTTTTAGTTTCGGGTGTGTTTAATCAATCGATTAATAAACTATTCATATTATTACTTTTTTTCTTCCATTTTTTTCTTCTTTCTTCCCGTAAATGAATTACATCAGAAAACGCAATGAACAGCCCAGCCGGAACAAGAGCTGGTGTGAAAAAATAAGCGAGATACACTTCAAGCGAGGGGTGAGGTGGGCCACCAACAACACCAACTCTCACAGCGTGTTACCAATCACCGCCCCCGTTTCTCTCCGTTCATGCTACTCGCCGCACAAAAGAGTGCAACTCATCCACACCAGGTTGACTGTAAATTATTAGCGATTCTTTAAATACTCTGCATCTGATCTTGACTTTATACTGGCTGCATTTCAGAGCAGCTGTTTTGCTGATCTTTGGTGGCATGCTACAATCCATCAAACATGTAACCGGTTCAAACAAAGGTTACTGAAATTTCGCTTTTGACGGAATATTTCGATTAATTGCAATGTATGTAATTTGAGTTAATTGATATAAAACCATTATCCTGTCAAAAACTAAGAAAAACCTAACCCATGTCTATTGTACTCAACAGTAAGGATGGATGGTGGTCATTTCGATGAGTCCGGGAGAAAGAGCTGGAAAAAGGGACACAATAAGTCGTTGTGTGAGCCTGAGTTTGAGAGCCATTCATAGATATAGATAGACTTTATCTGATAAAGAATCGGAGCTCTTTTTATCATATAGTATAGGTACCGATGCAGTGACACTAGTCAGACGCGGCTAAAGCAATTCGGCAACCATGCTTTGTTGCAATTTAAATCTATGCAAAAGTATCGATTTATTGGGAGTACAATTACATCCCCTGAAGATCGATCGTTTTACATGGGTTTTAATTAAGAAAATACGTTGTTGCCACATTGCACGAGCCACCACGGACACTAGTCTCAACGAATCCCATCTCAGTCAATCGCAGTGAATTGGCGAGGCTGGATTCTTGCTCTCATATTTGTCTCACCTAATTTTTTTATTTCGTGTTATAAATAATTTCAAGAGGAGGTAGACTGTCTCAAGAAGTATCAATAGTTTCACGCAGTTTTAAAGATAGAAAGTCCATTAATGCCACATAGCACAAGATATCATCATCGTTGGACAACAGTTAATAATTCTTCTCTACTTTAGGCAAATGCTTACGCTGTGTGTAATTCTTGGGGGGGGGGGGGACTAGAAAAATACATAATTTTTGGTGCATCCATTTTTTCATGGTGAGTAATTAAACTATTCCTATCGTCGAATATCGACGATTATAACTCATGAAACTAAAAAAAATGACTTTAACTTCCCGTCAAAAGTTTGGTTCCACTGTGCGTTGTTGACAATTCGTTTAAATTGATTAATCAGTCTCCCTAATAGACGATCGCGTAATGCCTCTTTAAGAAACAACACGCACAAATAGACAGATGACATTCTGATATAAATAGATTGATTCAAAGGTGACGTCACGCGGGACACTAACAATATACAACCATCCTTATTTTTTATTTACTTGCGGTTCAACAATGCGCTAAGTTCAACTCCAATGTAATTATGCGCGCTCTCGCGTTCGAATAAACTAGCAGGTGACGACAGTTCAGCGCGGAGGTGGATCCTGGAAATTCGTTTATACCCCTGTCTCCCCCTGTCTCCCTCTCTCTCCCCCTCTCTCCCCCTTCTATCTCTCTCCTCTCTCCCCCTTCTATCTGATTTTTTCCTCCCGTTAAATCATGGCGCGCTGCATACAAGATCTGGCTCTCTTTTGAGGATACCAGTCCATCGAACAACGTTGGTAAATAATTCATTCAGAGTGACGGGGTGTCGACTATGGAATCAGTTAGATCCAGAGATTCGCGATGTTCAGCTTTCCATGAGTGCTTTCAAAATTAAAGTTAAAGAGTATTTTCTAATCAGAACAGTATGACGCTAATAACGTGAAATGTATGAGAGTAAAATTCAGTATTATTTAAAGTATTTTTCAACTACATCTTCTGAGTAATTTATTCTATTAATATTTTGTAGCGTTGTTATTATTTTCGTATTTCATAACATTTATTTGTATTAGGTACTTTATTTATGTAATTATTACCTTTCTTCATTAGTTCTAATTCTGTATTTAAAACTGTGTGAGCATAACCCCCCTCCCTCCCCGCCCCACTCATTTTGTTTAATATTATAGAGAGTGAGCTAGGTGGGCAAGTGGAAGAGAAGGCTTTATAGCCCTAACTTACTCCCCTAGCCATAATCTAACACATTGTTTAAGTTTATTTATTCTTATTTTAGTTTGTTACTCGTTTTGTTATTTTGTGGCGAATAAATTCTCTCTCTCTCTCTCTCTCTCTCTCTCTCTCTCTCTCTCTCCCTCTCTCTCTCTCTCTCTCCCTCCTATTTTATTTTTTTTCTACTTTTCTAATTTTCCTATCAAACTTATTAAACTGCCTTCCGTTGTATTTCTGCACTTCACATGGTTATAATTTCATCTACAGTGTATTTTATTTTAGAAAAACCAATTTAATTTATTTTTCAAGTATTCATCTTTTTATTTTTTCTCAATTTTTTGTTTTCATCTGAGAAAGATGAGCTGGGAGGTTGAGTGGTAGAGAGGACTTGATAGTCCTAACTCTGCCTCCCAGGTATAAGAACATTTTTCATTTTTCATTTTCATTTTCAGTTTTTACCTTAAGTACAACTTTCTTTTTTTTTCTCTCTACTTTACTATTTTTTTATATTTTATAGTTGTTATCTGCATTTTGTATTTAGCCAGTAAGCATTTTATTTTTTGTTCTTATACAGTAAATAAATCGTTCTCTCTCTCTCTCTCTCTCTCTCTCTCTCTCTCTCTCCCCCCCCCTCTCTCTCTCTCTGCAGGTTTGAACCCAGACTTTCAGAAATAGTAGAGGTAAGGATCATCAAAATATTTCGGCCCATATCTCTATCATGTTCTGACACACGCGTTCAATTAATGGTCAAGGAGGGGAAAAAGAAAAGAGTTCCTCAGGGTTTCATAATCATCCTATTGCAATCCTATCGAGTCAACGATCGAATGCGTCTTACGCTTCGATTGGTGGTGTTTATTTTTCGATAAGGCATTCCGATAATAATCCTTTCATCTATCGTCGAATTTTCATAGAGACGTAAGGGTTTCTATCGGACAGCGGCAGCTCGTGCAATGCGGCAACTGTGCTATTTTGCCATTTAAATCTATGCAAAAAGATCGATACTATATGAGGCACAACGCCTCACCAAAGAATCGATCATTTTACACAGTTTTAAATGGAGAGAATCCATTGTTGCCGAATCGCACGAGCCGCCAATGCTATCGGAATGAAAACTCGAGAGGTAAAACAGCCGTGAGAATAAAAAGAACTCGCAATACCAGAGCTGCCGTTTTGCGTATGATTAATAGCAATTTTCAATTCATCGGTAATTTGATTCCACCGGTTGAGGAAAACTACGCATAGTTCAATTCAGTGTATATGACAGCGTTATGTATAGGAAAATACTCGCATCTCCATTATCTTTCCTCAACCGGTGGAGTCGTCGATGACTTTAAAAAAAACTAGCGGATATTTTAACATTAAGTTAACGGTGATTGCAGATTGAGAAAATATAACGGACCAGAGTATTTTCGTACACCACAGTCATACACTGAAGTGAACTGGGTAATATTTTCTCTAACGGTGAATTGAAAAAAAATGTCATTAATTATACGCAAAACGGCAGCTCTGCTCAATACCGACTCGATACGACCTTTCATAATCGACCCCTGGGATTCTTCTTGTGTACAGAGAGGCTTTCACGAGTCGGGTACAGCGAAATACGGCAACGCAATTTGAGGCATTGTGGAATGGGGGGGGGGGGGGGTTGGATCGTTGACGAAAGTGTTTTCCTTTTTCATTACGTCAGCAGCCGGTGATGCTTAACGCATTCGTAGTTTGTCCGAGTCTGAGAGACCCGAAACCCTTCCCCGCTGACTCTTCCTGATCCCACAACGGCCGGCATCGTCGAACCCGTGTGGTATATGGATTGTCTATAGACGCAAGCATAATGGCAGACAGCTAGGCAACCCGCAAATCCTCAGCGAAAATATATTGCCTTTATGTCCGATTGTGAAGGATTGAAATAAATTCAGTCTCTCGATTGAAAACATGTTCATTGTTGGAGTCTCCATATGTGGAGAATCAGGGGGAAAGGGGACACGATTGGAGGGAAATGTGGTGGGGAGTTGTGCAGGGAAGGGCTGTAAACAAATCGACGAGACGGCAGAGAGACAAGGTTGTCAGACTTACAGCAGTGGCGACGCATAATATATCGTTCAATGGAGCTGCAGTTGCAACTTTTGCCACGGGCTTATTGATAGTTTAATCGGATGCAAAACCCTCCAAAAATCAGGATTAGCGCACTAAAAAATCACAAAATTCACTCCCTAACTCATAAAATACTTTCAAACGTAAGATCGTGATGGCGATGATAGCAGCCTCCTAGATTGGGTTTCCCAACTTCATAAAAGCTCCATCTTCACGAGGTGTTCGGTGAATTTTTCGAATTCAACCTCTCACTTGGGTTTAAATAGAAGGAATGTAACTTTGCCATCTGGTACGCCACGCCCCAGACCTGCATAGAGCTCACGCATTTGGAGTATCGGCTTGACATCAGGTTCTGACAAGTACTTACACAGAAACACCAGACAAAAACATTTTGGTAGCGCTGCGACAAAACCTTTGACAGAAAAATGACTCAGAAAAAGACTTTAGAATAGAGCTAACCAAATGTTTTGTAAGCTTAACAAAAGAGATTTTGCTGGGTGAACCAAAGATTTGCCACGGCAGTAAGGGTAAATCGTTGATCGCAGTTAAAGTTCTGGAAGTTTCTCTCTTAAGAATCGGAAGTTCTCCTTAAAATTCCGTCCAGTGCAGGACTATGTTGATTTCTCAAACGAAAATTCGCCATGCGCTCAGAAATAAGCCAAACGTTTCTGAGATTTCGACGTCAATTTTACTGTCCGTCGGTTCTTTACGATATAAATGCCGTAAAATCAAAAATTGAGGGGTTTAAATTGAAAATTCAACATTTTCACTATGTTTCCTGAATAGAAAGGTTATTTAATTTAGTCTAAAGGCAGGACACCGTAACAACCTTCATGACGCTTGCTGAGTTCAGTTTTAGAAAATTTCAGACTGAAACACAATACGCTTGTAAATTGAAGGACGAAAAACTACTAACTTCTCTTTGGACATTCAATCTATTTGAGATTAACACGTAAATTTTCTCAGCGCGAAACATCGCAATAGCTCAGCTTTAAAGACAAATCTGTATCATGCTATGTTGTGTTAGAACCGAGGAGATAATAATGACGAGGCGCCTTCATTTTAAGTGGATGCAACACGATATCCAACACGTAGGCATAATGATTATATTGATTAACGGTCGAGTTCAGCCCACTATTAAAATATTAGCTGGATAGGTATGGAATAAATAGCAGAAACACAGAGTTTTGTACTTTCAATTGTTCTCTTTAATTATTTTACGGCACAGGACGATACGATAGACAAAGATCACAGATCAACTACGACAGAGAGACAGCGACGACCGACGACTCAAAAAGGAGTGTAAGCTCCTTACAGTTCTCAGAGGAACGACGTGACAAAAAACTCATTATATGAAACAGCCCTAATTTTTGGTTGAAGGACTTTTACGACTTTTGGCATCCTGGCTGCTCCCTCTCTATTTTCTAGTCTCAGTGACGAGCCTTCGTCAGTTTCATATTTGTTTGTTGGATTCATTTTTGTAGAACTCCAACACGCCCCCTCAAAAATGAATTTACCTTTTTATTTTAAACGATAGTAATTTTAATCGTTATCAGGTAATCAGTAATTTTATTTATTATCATTAAATGAAAAAGTACTGGGGCTAATATAAACTATGACTGTCAAAATTGCGCTGTTGTGCGAATACGTCCATTTGCCAACTGGGGAATCTAATCTTCTTATTGGTCCAACATTTGTTGCATGGATGAGGGAAAACCCAGAAAAACCTCATCAGACCACGTGCGTCTTCAATTGAGTCCAAGTCCAGTCCGTAACTGCAGGAACTTTGGTGCTGGTAATGGTTTCGTCAGCAAATCGGCCAATTGATCACCTGTTGAAATACGTTCAACTTTAATCACATTCTTTTCAACTTGTTCTCTAGAAAAATGATATTTTATATCAATATGTTTTGATCTTTTGTGGCTACTAGGATTCTTAGCGATACTTATGCATCCATTATTGTCTTCATAAATAATTACTGGTTCTGTCATTTTTACGTTAATACTAATTAGTGCTTCTCTTACAGCTTCAAAAAGTGCCATATATTCTGCTTCAGTTGATGAAGCAGCTACCGAGTTTTGTTTCCTCGTGTTCCAACAGATAGTACACTTTTCAAATAATTTAAATAAGAATCCTGTTGTACTTCTCCTGTCGATTTCATTTCCTCCCCAATCAGAATCTGCATAGCCACATAAGATATCATTAAAATTATTTTTCGTAAAGGTCAACTTTAAATCACTTGACCCTTTTAAGTATCTCAATACTCTTTTCAAACATTGCCAAACTTCTTTATTATTTTTACTCCCATATCTACTCAAAATGTTTATTGCGGTACTCAAGTCTGGTCGTGTACACAGCATTATGTACATCAAGCAACCAATCAGGCTTTGGCATGGTGCATCGTATTTTTCATCAGAACTTAAGGCCTGATAGTCTAATTTGCATTCAAGAGGTGTGTTGACAGCGTTGCAATCGCTCATATTAAATCTTGAAAGAACCGTATTAATATATGCACTCTGATCTAAACTGATTATTCCGTTTTTTCTCTCTATTTTTATTCCAAGAAAGAAATTTATTTCTTTCAAGTCTGTCATACGAAATTCACTCATCAGATAACTCTTAAAACGGTTCATTGTTTTGATATTTTTGCAAATAATGACTACGTCGTCTACGTAAAGTACGATGTACACATTTTCTTCAATACTGCCTTTATCTAAAAAATAGATGCAGCGGTCAACAGATGAATTTTTTAAAGCCAACTTTTAATAGTTTAATTTCCAACGTTTCGAACCAACATCTCGCCCCCTGCTTTAGACCATATAACGCTTTATTCAATTTGCAAACTTGGCCGTGCTTACTTTTAATTCCTTCAGGAACTTTCATGAAAATTTCCTCTTTTAAAATTCCATTTAAAAATGCAGTTTTTACATCCATATGATGAATTAATAAGTCAAATTGATTAGCAAAAGCAATTAAAAGTCTGAAACTCGATATACGAGCAACTGGAGCAAATATTTCATCGTAATCTTCCAAATACTTTTGGCTAAAGCCACGGGCAACGAGTCGTGCTTTATATTTCATTGGTTTTCCAAACTCATCATTTTTTATTGTAAATATCCACCTACAATCAACGATATTTTTACCTTCAGGCTTTGGTACAAGATTCCAAGTCTTGTTTATTAGGAGCGAATTTATTTCCTCCTTAATAGCCTGTTGCCATTGAGTTTTATCTGATCTTTTCTCAATTTCATGAAATGATGTAGGGATATCACAAGTAAATGATTGAGCACTTAAAAGTAACTGATCTATCTCATTACTTTCTTCATCGTAATTAAAAATCCCTTGTTGCTTAATCCGCTCACTCCTTCTCGGCTCTATTTCGCTTTCCATGCCACTTTTATGATTTTGGGGCTTAAACTCAGTCACAGATTTATCAGTTTCACTAGAGTCGCCATTGATAGAGTTATTTGTAAATCTAGATTTATATACACCTGATTTCATATCAAGTTTATTTAATTCCTGTGAGTTAGGCACCTCAAAATCGAATTGATGAGTCTCTGATTTTGACATACAGTCCGATGCATCAGTTTCTCTTCGATTATCGACTTTTAGAGGCTCTGATTTTGACATACAGTCAGATGCACCAGTTTCCCCTCTATAATCGATTTTATGGGGCTCTGATTTTGACATACAGTCAGATGCATCAGTTTCCCCTCGATTTTCTGAGGTGGTCCTTGATCTCATTTCAGGTCTAGATATTACGTAGTTTTTCTCATCAACAATTACATCTCTAACTTTGACAAACTCTTCTCTCTCCACATCCCAAACTTTATAACCATTTGGTTCGTACCCAACTAAGATAGCTTTCCAGGATTTTTCATCGAACTTTCTTTTCCTGGTTTTGTCATGAACGTAAACGGTGGAGCCAAAAACTCTCAAGAATTTTATCTTGGGTTTTTTACCATGCCATAACTCATATGGAGTTTTATTTAATTTTAAGGCTTTAGTTGGGGTCAAATTAATCAGGTATGTAGCAGTTAAAACAGCTTCTCCCCAAAATACCTTTTTCAACTTTGCTCCATGAACCATTGCACGAGCTTTTTCTGTGATAGTTCTCACCATACGTTCGGCAACACCGTTTAACTGAGGGGTTCGTGGAATTGTTGAATGGTATGTTATACCTTTCTCAACACAAAACTGTTTCATCTCATTTGAAAAATATTCGCCACCATTATCACAATATAGGTTAACAAGCTTTAAATTAAAATGAGCCTCAGCTTTTGCAACAAAATCTTTGAAGCATTTAAATACCTCTGATTTGTGCTCGATGAGGTAAGTCACACAATAATGTGTAAATTCATCCACAAAGAGCACAAAATAATTTTGATTTTTTATTGTTGGGGGAGTGACTGGACCAGCAACATCGGAATGTACCATAAACAACGCTCTACCAACGTGACTTTTATCTTTGACTTTTCTGAATGGAAGTCTTGCTTGCTTTGCACTAATACAAGCTTCACACAAATTATCATTTGGCACAATGTTGTCAATTTGATCGATGTCATCGAGCATTTGATGACTTTTTAACTCTAAGAATTTTGATTTTCCCATATGGCCCAAACGCTCATGCCATAATTCATAGTTATCGCATTTAGTACTGTATACTTTTATACTTGACTTATTACGATTCACATCGACCAAAAATTCAACTGAAAATAAAGAATGGAAGGGCTTACCGACCAAAACAACGTTACTTCCCTTTTTAATTTCAACTCCTTGCTGATTGAAGACAATATCAAATCCAGCTTGTTGAATTTTTCTGACTGATAGTAAGTTGTAAGGGACCTCCGGGCAGTATAGGACATATTCAAGGATACCTTCAAACCCAGCATTGCTCTGCACGTTCATGTTTCCCTTCTTGTAAGCAGTGATGTAAGCCCCGCTTTTTTGCAATAGAAATCTTCAGGGGCGGATCGATATTCACAAAATTTATGAATGCATCATCCGTCTTAATAATGTGGGCTGAAGCACCGGAATCCAAAATAAACGTCAATTTGGCATCGTTTTCAGTTGACTCCCAACTGTGGACCATAAAAGCAAAACTCGAAGCATTTTCATCTTTTGTTGATTCGTAACATGTTTGAACTGTTTGAATATTTCTTTGTCTGTCATTATTAAATTGAGCAGCTCTTTTATGAAATATGCAGTCCTTTATTAAATGATTGTTTCTACCACAATGGTGGCAACGCATGTTAGATGAAAATGTTCTGTTAGGTTTAAAATTTTGCTTCTTAAATTTCCCTCTAAATTTCCCTTTGAACGGTCTTTTACTGGCACCGTGGAAATTTTGAGAACTATACGCGCTTTTCTTTGACGCAAATTTTTCTGTCGGTCCAATTTGAAGAACCTTAGTGGTCGTATCGGTGTCACCCTTTAATTTAATTTCGTGATCTAGTAATCTAGTTTTCACGAAGGCCAGAGTTAAATTATCCTCTGATAAAGTTTCAATGGCCGTGATTATGCCATTGTAACTGGCAGGAAGTGTCACTAAAAGATGAGCAACTTTATCTGACTCATCTAATTTCGATCCCGCCGCTTGTAGCTCGGTTATTAAATCATCAAATACACCGAAATGTTTCATTAAAGTTACATCGCCCTGTAACTTCAAACTGAACAATCTCTTTTTCACTGAGATCTGAGCAGCTACACTTTTCCGCTCATAGAGAGCGTCTAAACTCTGAAGAATGTCTTTTGCCTTGCACTCAGATTTCGCGAAATGCAGATGCGAATCTGACAGGTATTCGATTATAACCCCTTTAGCGATGAGGTCTTTGTCGCACCAATCATCATCCAGAATTTCCGGAATGTCTTCATCGATTACACGGATCACTTTTATTTCCGTTAACAAGGCCCGCACTCTCATTTTCCAAATACTGTATTTAGTGCCATCAAACGGCTGGATATTCCGTTTATTTAATTTCGCGGTATCCATAATCTTATTGTTAAAAAAAAACCGCACTTTCACAAGTTTTTTTTTTTTTTTTTTTTTTTTTGTACACACGAAAGTCACTCACACTACCGAGAGCGCGTTTCCGAACAACACCAAAAGCACACGAACAGGGGCTACGCAATTGGAACCATCTGGGCCCATAACCTATTAAAATATTAGCTGGATAGGTATGGAATAAATAGCAGAAACACAGAGTTTTGTACTTTCAATTGTTCTCTTTAATTATTTTACGGCACAGGACGATACGATAGACAAAGATCACAGATCAACTACGACAGAGAGACAGCGACGACCGACGACTCAAAAAGGAGTGTAAGCTCCTTACAGTTCTCAGAGGAACGACGTGACAAAAAACTCATTATATGAAACAGCCCTAATTTTTGGTTGAAGGACTTTTACGACTTTTGGCATCCTGGCTGCTCCCTCTCTATTTTCTAGTCTCAGTGACGAGCCTTCGTCAGTTTCATATTTGTTTGTTGGATTCATTTTTGTAGAACTCCAACACCCACACATCTTAGCTGTTTTTGTTTATGTTCGCAGTCGTTCACACAGAATCTTGGGGAGTTTTACGAACGGTGCGAACCACTGCGAGCGATTAATCGTCCACGTATACGCAGAGGCGTGTGGCCCTTCATGGACGATTTTTACCGACATTTTTTTTTTTTTTTTGGCCAAATTGTGCTCGAAATAAATTTTCTCGACGATTTGTGCCCAAAAAATCCCAAAAAGCCACGAATTTTGTTGATTTTATTTAATATGTCCACAACGTCCACAGTCTTCCACAAGACTCCACGTAAAATACTGCAAATCGCGAACGTATAAAAAATACGACTATTTTAATTACAGTAATCGGTTTGGTTTTCAAAGCTTTCGTGCCCGTTCGAAGGCACCTCGTGCTTTCCTTTTCTAAAACAACATGTTCAAATAGACGGAGAGAGAGAGAGAGAGAGAGAGAGAGAGAGAGAGAGAGAGAGAGAGAGAGAGAGAGAGAGAAAGGTCCGCTCCTGTTCTTCAAAGGTGGAGAGGATGGGGGTGAGGCGGAAGGCGGAAGGTTACAGCCCATAGAATAAACGCTTATCTGACACATCCATAGAAGATATCACAGTGACCCTCAGCACAGGCTCCCGAAATTATTGGCAGTATAAAATTGTTAATCTAAAGAAACCTTACAACTTGTGATTTTGAAAGCCACAAGAGAATAGTAAAAGCCGATTCGATCGTGGTCCCAGCGGGTACGTCCCTCTCGCGCCGCGCCGGTTAAGAAACTTAATTACAATTTTCAACACGGCGGACCGTGGTCCGAGATCAAGTAAAAAAGTGGCCAAAATCCAAAAGGAAATTAATCATGAATTTATCATTTACAAACTGAACAAGACCGATTTGAATTGCAGAGGACACTTGTAACAAGTAATTCAAACCAAGAAATATCGCTGCTAAATTTTAAATTGGGCTTCAAAAGGTAGAAAATGACGATTTTTGATGGTTTTTTCCACCGATTTCTGGCCGCTTCTTGAAGACCTCAGACCTTAGTGCGGCAACAGTGGATCAAAACAAGGCATTTCCCGAACATAATTTTGCGAATAACAAAATATTGATCACTGAAAAAACAAAGTTTCTGTACAGCCGAAGCAGCCTTTTAAAGTAGCTTCGCAGAGCAAAAGTTGAAGCTGTACCGGAGAGAGTTGCAGGTGTACCAAAGCACTACTTTCTTAGAGTAACAGCCTATTTTCTTGCTTTGGCTCTACCGAAGTAGTGCTTCAGGACGACCGCAACTTGCTCCGGTAGAGCTAGGACTTTTGCTCTGCGAAGCTATTTTAAAAAGCTGCTTCGGTTCTTCTTAAACTTTGTTTTTTCAGTGATTAGGAACAATAAATAGAAAGATAACTTATAAACATGAGTCAAACCATTCATGTTAGAGCTTATAATGAGTCAAAAAACATCCTTGGTAAAAATGACGACTATAACCGTTCCAAAAACGACTATAAACATAGTTGGCCAACTATGGATTTACAGTTGGCCAACTATAGATTATAGTCGGCAACTATGTTTATAGTCGTTTTTGGAATAGTCGTATAGTCGTCATTTTTACCAGGGATATGGTTTTTGCAAATAAATACCAATAGTAAAATATTTTCAAAGCAAAACAAACAACACATTTTCATGCCCAAAAAAAACCTCCTTGTTTTGATTCAGTGTGCAGCGTCGGCAGCTATTCTCAAACTCATTTCCCGCTGACCAACGCAGACGCACGGCAAAAAATGGGAACAGTTTCGATTCTGATTCGGAGATGGGGAAAACAAACTTGTTAGTGGAATTGCCTGGAATGACCGCGGTTTCGACGAATGTATGTGCGTGACACTTCCGCCAATTAAAAGCCTCCAACTGAACTTTATTCTATACATTAGCGAGGAAATGTGAGAAGGAAACAGTTATCGCGGTCGAAATCGTGATCTCAAACTGTTATCCGTAATAAGGGAGGTCCAAACTTGATTATTTCCTTCTTTACAATGGGGTGATGCGATGCCCATCGTAAATGACAATTGGATGTTCGCTGAATTGTTAGATGATGCCAGTGTCCACAACAGGGAGCGCGTGCCTTGACTATTTTTATATTGTTTTGGTAGTCATAAAACCGGGTCACGGAAGGGGATAAAATTAAAGTGGGTCACTGAACCGAAACAAACTTATACTTCGAAAGCTTTTGCTGGAAAACGAGGAAATATATACATTTTACCCTTAAACGATTTTCCACATTTTGTAGTAATTTGGATTGTTGAAAAATATAACCGCATGTAACCGTGAATCTGTTTCTGACTGGAAATATTAATCGAAAGACTGTAAATAATACCCTGAAAAATAGCGGTGAAATTAACTATTTACAAAGTTAATGGTGTAGGGGTAACATAAGAACAGTTTGTTTCGCCATTAGCAATAAATAAACTCTCTCCATATTCTCCATAGTGTTCGTTTAACTATTTCAAAATGGTAGAACGAACAGGTTTGAAGTTGTATTCATACTTTTAACTAGACACATCAAAAGCTAAATTAAGTTTTTTTCTTCTTTTTTTTTCAGAGTACCAAAAAGTCCTGTAAGTGTTATTTAATCATCTGGTTTTAAGTAACTATGGACCCCTCCTCCACCTCAAAAGTCGAAATTTTCCCGAAAAAAGGGGTAATTTATAGCGGTCTCTAGTGAAATTTGACAAAATTTGGACCCAGAAACCTCCCTCCCTCTTTCAAGTTCTTTCAGACCATAGTTTCTTGCCTCAAAAAATGGATCTACCTCCACCACACTGCACCACACAGATAAAACAATACGGACCTATATGCATTATAGTTTCTGATAACTAAGCGTACGCAGGTATACGTATGGCCGTATGGTTCGCGGGTGTTGGAGCAAAATGGATCAAAAACAATAGTTTGAAAGCGTTCAAGTATGTGATGAACTTGGATACCGCGTTTCAAACTTCAGGAAAATGACTATAGTAGATTTTACACAAATGCTGATGGGAAATTTCAAATTGAAAGGAGCTACTCCTCCCAGAGAATGGCAACGCTGAGGGAAGTTATTTTAGTGCGTTTCCTCTCGTACCACCCGGCGCTTAATTGTGTGCACCTCAGTGCGACGTGCTGGATGACGGTGATCCTCAGCGCGGTTTGGAGCGACGCGACGCACGGATGTAAGTCACGCATCAAAATTAATTTGGGAGTGCATAGATGAAAAAATATAGATGCTTCAGCGGTCCGGTAAATCAGTAGGGACAGAGGATGGAGTTTGGCAACACAGTGGATTTCCTCCATTGAAATACATGTAAAATAATCGCTTCAACGGGAAGAGGAAAAACGGTTGTTTCACGCGGGTTTAAAACTCAGTGTTGCTCAAAGGCACGCTTTGCAACTCTAATGCAGAGCACCGAATATTGACCTAACAAGAGAACATCTTCACAAAGCACTCAAACGGAACCCTCTAAGGGCCAGGTTAGCTCAAAAGAAAACCACACTACCGTTTATATAGGGAAGGTAGTTAACTGTTCGTACTCGGGAGAGTTGGAATTGCCTATACGACGAATTGAAGGCGCCCGAAGAGACCTTATCTTGTAAGCGTTTTCATCGATAATCGCCTTTGTCCGGAATATAACTGAACCCATGTTAAATAGACTAGACAAAAAAACGAGTTTATTCTGGCTTGGCCCGTAAAGAGTTAAACGACTGCTTAATTTACTTTGATGTAACTACTCATTGACGAATCGCGATGAACGGATCTGTTGCTTTTTACTACAGCAGTAAGGAGGGTCAATTCAATATTAAAATAGCTTATAAATCATGTTGGGAACACTAAGGCGTTCTTAAATAGACTCGAAAGCTCAAAATATGCGTTTCTTATAAAATTACAATATGACGGTCGTAGAGCGAATCAAAAGAGGGAAGACCCGTATAATTTATTAGCTGCTCTACGAGGGAGTCACTTTTTCCAGCATAGAGACAATTGCAATTAGACGAGACTACTCCATTATGACTCGCTTTACGACAGTCATCTTTGCATTTAATTTCTACGCACTCATTGAGTTTGCATGAGTATAGTTTGGATTTTTTTGGTTCTTCCAACGATATTATCTAAAGATTTTACTCCCCAATTGACTCTCTGTAATGGTACAGCAAAAGTTTGCAGCCAACCCAATATGACCCTTTCTCCACATTTTCTATAAGAATCGACTACAACGGTTTCATTCGCAGACATAGCAACTAAATCGTGGTTTATCTTTGAGCCAACATTTGAACCATAGTGGTGGCTCGTGCAATTTGGCAACAATGGTATCCCTCCATTCAGTGGCGGATCCACGGGGGTAGGGGCACGGGGGGTGAGGGCACGGAGGGTGGGGGCACGGAGGGTGGGGGCACGGGGGCACGTTCCCCCCAGAAGCCCCAAATTTTTGGTTTTTTCCAATATAAAATAGCCCAAAATTGCTTCCGCCGACGCTTCAAATTTTGAAATTTCACAGCGTGCCCCCCCGGAAAAATTTTCTGGAACCGCCACTGCCTCCATTTGACTGTATGTGAATCAATCGACTCAAAAGTGAAGCAGCGTTTTACCAGCATTCGATTTTTAAACATAAAATCAAATAGAGTGAAGACATTGTTGTCAAATAGCAAGAGCCGCCACTGATTTGAACCTGTCATGTCCAAGTTAACCGAAATTGTCTTAATGTACGTCGCTTCGCGTCACGCGTTGGGCGCCACTACGAAACATTGAAGCGTCAACAAGCGCGGACACAAAACTTTAATCTTTTGAGGTGGGCGAGATAAAGTGAAAGCCCTTTCTCTATCAGCGGCGGTGATAATAAGGTATCGAGAAACATGGCGGGAGGCAGGCGGTAGGTAGCGGGCTTCAGAGCGAACTCGCCCGAGGGCCCACTCGAGAGGTTTTTGAAATAATTAATACATTATCTGAAATTACCTCAGCTATTCACTTGGGGAGCTCGGTTTGGTATGATAACAGCGACCAGTAACCCGTTACCCGGCGAAGCGACGCGCGACGCGACGCGACACAACGCGCGGGCGTTGCGTTGTAACGCGTAGCTAGCGCGTGCTTCTCTGTTTTTGTTTGGAAAATTAATTTATTTTTCTCAATCGCGAGATGATCGATTTTTACAGCCACCGCTGTAATACAAGGGAAGGGAATTGATCTGTAAGAAATGCTCTCACTACCATAGGCCATGAAAACTTTCTTTCAAATTGAATCGTCCGTCCCACGTAGGAGTATTTACCTCAAAAACCTAACAAAAAATATTTGCGTGTTCTTGAATATTTGAAAATCGATTTTGGTTAATTTTCCAATTTAGACTCGGAACTCCTATTGCGCGGTTTAGGGTTGGAATAGGCGTAAAAAATGAAGAATTTTGGCAGAAACCAAAGGTTGGTATCGCATTTGTTGCCTAGTTATTGAAGTTTATTTTATAAACTTCAAAATGATGATGAATAAAAATGTGCAACATTGTGCAAGTTTTTATTGCAGAAACTATCTCCCTAGAAGGGTTTTTTCAACCTCCTTTTTTCGGTTTTGCCGGATTTTGCTCGGAATATATTTAGGCACCTTTAGCACTGTTTTGATTTTTTTACGAAGTTACAATAGAACTTCATTATAACTACTATATACGTACGACTCAAGTGCATGATGAAAATATAGGTAAATTAAATTGACGTTCGATGCATGCTCACGATTAGTGACATCACAACTGATATATAGCCAAAAGAGGTTAGTAGAGGAAGAAGCTTCAGCCTTTACTTTGCACCACGTAGCGTGCATTTTTGCAAAGTTGTATTGTATACATTTAAACCCGCATGTTAAAGGTCGAATGCAAAGGTGTTCAAATAAGACCCAATAGTTCGATCTTTTTCATGGGTTTGAATGAACTATGACTGCAACGTTGCCAAATTGCACGCTACACCACTGCTTTGCAACACCATTATAACCGCACGTAGTAACTGCGCGGCCGCGGTGCTCTCCAAACTTTTTGGAGTTTTTTTTTTTTTGGTTTTCTCCAAAAAGCCACAAATCGTCTTTGGATGGTGCTGCACGCCGCAGTCGGTTCACTTACTCTGAACAAGTTTTCAAGTTGGCAACTTTGGAGGCCGGGCGAGCCCAGGTAAATTCGCTCAAAGAGCAAGCGAGAGATACAAGGGAATGAAGGAATTGGGGAAAATGGGCGGGAGGGGCGAGGAATGTAATGATATTTAATTTATTTGAAGCCGCCATTCAACTTTACTATTTAACTAAGGTGACAATTTATAAAGCCGTGATGTTTCAAGTTACGCTTCAGTTGCGCGCGAGGACTGCTTTTGATTAGAGCCGAGGGAGCCTGTATTCAGAACTTAAAGCGGTGAATACCGCTATAATTGATTGCGTACACCCCCTCCCCTTTCTTAGACGTTACTTATTTCCCTCACTATCTAGTATCTAACCCCCTTTTCCCACTCTCTCTATCTCTCCCCCCTCTCTCTCTCTTCGCCTCCATCATAACCATCTCCTTTTCTCTAAATCTTACGCTTCCTCTAAAAGAAAAAAATAAGAAGAAGAAGAAGAAGAAGAAGAAGAAGAAGAAGAAGAAGAAGAAGAAGAAGAAGAAGAAGAATAAGAAGAAGAAGAAGGAGGAGGAGACTCAATGGTACCTCTTTTGGCTCTGCATTTTCCTATTTAGCGAAGCCTCTCGTATCCTCGAAGCAGCGAGAGGCTCTCAAGCAAAAACATTCAATTCAAATATAATGGGTGAATTTCGGAAAGGTTATAGATTATTTTTGCAATTGAGCTTTGCGCTTTAAGCGTGGAGAATTTTCATCTTCCGTCGAGTTAAATTATTATTTCTCCCGCTTTATCCAATATTATTAATTGCTACTATAGGGAGCAAGAAGTTTTAAGCACCTGGTTCTAATAATCCTTTGTGGAATTATTACTTGCGTTTTCCTCGTTTATTTTGATTTTTTTTTTTTTATTTTCATTTTTTTTCCCCATCGCGGAACGTCTTCTTCATCGCTTAACAAATTGAAAATATTTCAGTGGAAGTTAAATAAATTTCACCTACAGAAGTGCTATTTATTACAACATGGAGCAAAAACTGTCTTAGGTAAAGATTTTGGCTTTCTGTATATGCAGTTTCACAATAATATTTTGTTGTGACGTCTTAAAATGAGTTTGCACGAGTACTGATCTATATCAACGATCAGTGGCGGATCTACGGGTGTATCATCCGTGGACTCACTTACGGTTACTAGAGTCCCTATATATGAAAGAGTCAAGACACGTGAACAGAAGTGAAGAAGAAGAAGAAGGTGTCTATGAGGAGCCTGGAGGCGCGCCTCTTGTTTACTTTTTTATCCAACGATCTTCCCGCCAAAGATTACTTATACATGTATTCGCGTGTAAGTAATCTTTGTTAGGTCAACCTAACCTCCAATACCCGTTGGCTTCACTACCTGTTTTAAAAGTGAATTTATTCTGTTCTGAACACATTTTCATCAATTTCTAATTCAAATTTCATCAGTGTAAGCTAAAAATTCCGAAAATTTCCTCAAAGCTGGGAAGCAGTGAAGATGGTTCCATGAAGATGTAAACAAGAGGCGCGCCTCCAGGCTTCATAGACCCCTTCTTCTTCTTCACTTTTCAGCAGCCAATCAGAGATGGAACCTCGTATGGCGAGACTCTTTCATATATAGAGACTATATAACGGTTACTATATTATTTTCCAGAACTGAAGTATACAGGTATTACAAAATTAAGGAGGCAAAAAACCTCTAAACGAAGAAAGTATACAATTTTTGAAAAAATGAGTTTAATTTGTTTTCTTCCATCGATTTGAATACGGCTAAAACGAGGCGATATAGATTTGGAATCGAGCCGTTTGTGATCGCTGTGCTATAGCGCGGGACTGAAAAATCATTTTTTTGATATTTTCCGTGCGTTATAAATACTTTATAGGAGCGGGTCTGGAGGAAGAGTATGCTTTAGTGTGGTGAATGCCCCCGCAAGTGTATATGTACAGTGTAACACCTACACGCTCTACTCCGGCCGCCGCGCCACCGTTATATGCTCTGTGAGCGATATTTATTCCGAATTGCTAAATTCAGTAGTATGGGTTTCGCGGTCCGTTACGCCATCATAAATCTTCATCTCGTCACCGATTTCTAAACCGGTGGAGGAGTAAGTACGAGACCAAGAACGCGGATAAAAAGTTGATATCAAAATTGCGCATCTTGCCCGTCGCGGCTCGATTAGTCTTACTTCGCTTTTGATGGATCGTTTGTTGATTGCGGATTGAAATTCATACGTCATCGATTCCACATCGCGGTAACTAAACAGGGATCGTTCTAGCATTCATCGGGCCAAGGAGTTGATGATGAAGCTGAGATTTTGTTTAAATGTAGAACGAAATACAAGTTTTAAATCGATAGATCAACCGTTTTAACTAATTTTTTTTTACGGAAGTAATGAATATTTAGTAAAATACGAACTAACTAGGCGAAAATGAAAGCACATTGTCGGTAACCCGGTGTGCATTGATTCTATTATAGAGCTCTATTTCGATACAGCCGGCCTGTCCACCGGTTTACTGGAGATCAGGGCTGACGTTTTGCGTATAATCAATGCTATTTTTCTACTCACCGATGATTCCACCGGTTGAGAAAAGATTACACAGTTCAGTTCAGTGTATGACTGTAATGCACGAAAATACTATGATCTGTAATCTTTCCGTAATCGGTGGAAACTCCGTTGATTAATTAAAATATCCGCAAGTTTTTTAAAGTCATCGACGACTCCACCGGTTGAGAAAAGGATACAGATGCGAGTGTTTTAGTTTATTACAGTCATGCACTGAACTGAACTGTATAATCTTTTCTCAACCGGTGGAATCATCGGTGAATTGAAAAATCTCATTGATTATACGCAAAGCGGCAGCCTTGCTGGGGATGTATTTTCATTTTCGCCAAGAAAGCGCGTAGTTGACGATCTCATTCTTAGGGTAAACAAGTTAGTGAAAACGGTCGATCTATCAATTAATTTTAAAAATTGCCTTCCATTTGTATATACAGGGTCTTGAAATCTTTAAACCGTGCCCAAAAGTATGCATCATGGGCATACTAGATCACCTGCAAAATTTGGCAATTTAAGAATAAACCATTCAAACGTTATCGGCTATATGGGCGTTCTCGGACTTTTTGAAGACCCTGTATAATATCAGTTTCACCGCAACTCCCCATCTCCCCATCACAGAGAATTTTCGAACGCTCTTTACTGGCATGTTGCACAGTTTTGCTCCAGCAATTATTACGAAGCCAAAAGTCCTTTGAATTTAAGGTGAGCCTCAAAAAAAAAAAAAAAAAAAAAAAAAAAAAAAAAAAATCGACTAACGTGTACTAAGAAGTAAGAACTTTCAAAATTCACTCTCAACGACGAAAATGTATTTTTAGAAGCTGTCAGTTCAAACCACGCACTCGCATAATTTCTACACCGAACTATCTACTTTCTACAACAAACGAACCTGTTGTTCCATGATCATTGAGCATTGGGCCCTTGTCAGATAAACCGCTTCACTTGCATATTTGATTTCAAACAATCGACTAACGTGTACTAAGAAGTCAAACTTTCAATATTCATCTAAAAAAATGTATTTTAGAACGAGTAAAACCCAAAGGGCACCGATAATTAGCTCACCGAACTTTTCGCATGTGCAAAACAAAAAATCGACCCCCTGTTTTCCAATATTGAGCATTGGGCCTTGTAAAAAATTCATTGATATTTATTTCAAACAATCGCAATTTAATGCAAACGTCGAATTTTTATGCGATGAGCCACTCGATCGAGCAAAACAAAGGCGAACCCAGCTTAGCTCGGGACGGATAGGCGGGGTCAAACGTCCCACTTTCTCCCCCATCGCAATATTAACATCGGAAAGTGCGAAGGGTATAATTCTTGATACTTTTTTAAAGGGGCGAAAAAACATCGTCGAATTGGGGACCTACTCGAGATAAAATGTTAAATGTGTAACAGCTCTAAAAAGGGGTCTTAAAGGGGCCCGTGGTTTAAATAGACCAACATTCTACCATCGAAATCGCAAACCCCTTTGGCAACGATGGCATTTCTTTTTCATTTTTTAAATGACGAGAAAAACTGGTCGAATTCATTGAAGGTGCAGATGCCAAAAGGGGTTGGGGGCCGTGATTTTGGGGAAAACGTGGGTTTGCAGGGGATCGCTTATGGGAAATCTACTGATATTTCCCTAAAATCTGGCAACGCTGCACATCGCACAGTGTACTCCCTCGAATCGTCCCTCGCATCGCAGGTTGCACAATGCACGCGACGCCAATGCTGGTGTGGTGCGTACTTTTGATACATAAAAATGATAAATGCTAGTGTATAATATCATTTGAAAATAAAGTACACGGAAATAAAAAAAAAAAAATGTGGGCCTATTTCCATAAAGTTTACGTCTTATTGCTAAAGTGGGAATTATTTTCAACTTTGGAAAAAATATCGCCAACTTTGTGTAAATTTAGACTGAAAATTGGAGATGACTCCAAAACTGTCGAATATTCCCCAAACTTTATAGGCCTGCATTTCCCCAAAAATAACGCCATTTTCCCCAACTATCGCCGCCGGGGCAATAGGATGTAAACTTTGAGTAAACAGTACCCAAGCTTTTTTCCGTGCAGTAGAATCATAAGAAGATCAAAATTAATGCTCAAACTCGATAAAAGAGTTGAAACGAAATACCAAGGTTGCTCTTAAACAGTTATCGAGGGTTAGACCAGTGGCAAAAATTTGATGACACCCCCCTCCACTGGCGGATACTGGGGGGAGGGGCGAAGGATGCGATCGCCCGCACCACCTCCCTTAGGTCAAAAAAGGGGGAAAGAGGGGGAAGGAAATCGGGAAGAAAGAGAGAAAAAAGAGGAGGGGAACGTCAAGCAAGGGGCGGGGATCCCAAGCATTAGACAATGATGAATAAGGGGACAAAATTCCCCCTCCATGCATACTCTTTCAACTTGCACGCAGCAATAAGAAAAGTGAAAGCTATGGAAAAAGAGATCCTGCCTGTGACACTGAATATAACCACATCTTGTCTCAAATGCAAGAGACCAGTATACGAGAGAAATAAGTAAGTAGTGGCGGGGGTAAGGGAGGTAAAAAAAAAAAAAAATAATAATAATAATAATTAAATTGAAAATAAATCGATATGTTTATTGAGCCGCTTTCTTCACGGGTGAAAACTCATCGTCTGTCGCCCCGATGCGATGTAGTAGCACTGGGAGAGTGATGGAGCGTGAAAGGGGTGGAGCGCTTGCGAGAGGGGGAAAGAGCGCGCGGTGTTGATATTAAAAGGAAAGAGGAGATTTCGCTGCGTATTTGAGAATCCACACTTTTTTTTTTGCAAATTAATCGTGGGCCGCTGCAGGCGGAAGATATGAAGCTCATAGAATTCTTTCGTTCGTGACTGAGCTTATACTTTTCAAAAACACGCGATGTTGAAAATTTTCCTCGCGCGGTTTGAAAAAAATATAAAAAAATCTGAAAACGTGAATAGCTTTGAATCTTGCGCGGTAAAGAGGATTAGAGTCCACATAGGTAAACTAGTCTCGTGAGTCGATTGTATAGATATATACACCTCGTTTCCGATACATTGCCTTTCACTCCACTTTCCCAAGGGACAAACGAAGAGATGGAAGGAAAATCTTCGACATTATTGTCGAATGAATTGCTGACTTTTTTCCTCTTTGAATAGCTGAAGGGGGTCACGCTTCTTAAAGTTTGATTGCATATAAGAAAAATCGGAGCAAAGAATCCTGTTTCTTTTCTCAATCCAAGACCCACTAGGCAAAGCATAATGCTGCATTCTTCGCAACTTTTCTTTCATCATGCTTTCTTCGTTTTTTCTCCTTTAAGCACAAGTATCAAAATCCATTTGTGATCTTGTCACTATTTTACATATATTAGGAGACATATCAATGAATTTGGAGATACCTGAATGCTGGTTCGCGACTTCTAGATCTTCATAGCTTTGATTTCTGCTATTCGTATTTCTATTTTTTGAAATCAAAAGGACTATAAGAATGTAATTATTCAGTAACTTTCCTTGAGAAATCATTGGATTTGGCTTGGGCTTAAACCGTAATCCAGCTTCAATTTGCAATTCAGAAACACATCTTAAAACAAAACGCCTTGAGATTTCTAGAGGAGGTATCAAGGGAATTTCAAAGTAAGAACTGTCAGAAATTGGCAATTCAGAGACGCTTTAAAAACCCACAGTTTCCACTCAAGATAAATTTCAAGGTGGTCCATTAGCTACCTTGAACTGAAATCAAGATGTCTCAATAATTGCCGATTTAAAGCGTGCATCTCTGAATTGCAATTTTTTTACTTCGACTCGACTTGGATTGAGCATTTCTCAAGTCGAGCCAAGTCTAGGAAATCTCAAGAAAAGTTTCTGGATAGGAACGTAAGTCCCTATTATAAATGATGATTGAATTCAATTTTTCATAAAATTAAACGGTTTTTCTCAGAAAAAGTGTTGTACAGCGAGGAAAAGTTTTAATCTGCAACTTGTAATTATAATTGCGTCATGCATGTTTAATAAACTGCACCTCTAGTTGTAATTTAAATTTAAATTTTGTTTTGACTAGTACCGTAGCCGTTGGCTCAAATGCTATAAATAAAGAAATAAATAAATTCCGACAACTTCGATATGATTAAATGAAGTGGATTTTTTCACTTGGGCGGGAGTTCAGCGTCTCGCAAATCCAAGAGCGAAATTTTCAAAGGAACTCTCCTTAGTGGGTAGACTGGTAGAGTATTCCTTGGAGCAAGGTCGAAATTTGTACAAAGTTTCTTTCTGAGCGAGTATATACGCTTCGGTGAAACCAGCATAGTGGCAAGTCGCACTCTGGGCCGAAACACGAATTTTTCCCGACATGAAAAGTTTCCAAAATGTTTGCAGCAGGAAGGTTTCCGAATTGACTATTGATCAGTATATCAATTTGTAAACAGCGACACATCGATATCTTTAGTATGTAATATGTAAACAATATTTTCTAGAAGTCTTTACAAGACCCACGTTGAAAAAAACGCTCCTCATTTTGATGCACAAAAGGTATGCTCGTTAATCGTTATAGTTGTAGGTCGACGAGGAAGAATCGTCTTTTGATTTCGATAACAAATTCTGCGAAATACTATCTAACGAGCAGACCCGTAATTTATCGACAGGAGACAAGCATTTTTCACATTCAATCTAGGAATGACTTCTGGAACAAACCTATAGAAAAAATAATCAATTCTAAAGTTTAAAAGTGATTTTTGTAAAACTTTCATTAACAAACAGGCTCGGGGCGAAGAATTCACTTTTGTTTTTTGCAAGAAATATCCAGGCGTATTATAACTACTACTCTACTTTCTAAACACTATCGCAGTTGAAAACTCACGCACACTCTTGAGCGTATAGTCAGTCTCGCATGTTTTGTGAATACATACAGGGTCTTCAAAAAGTCCGAGTACACCCCTGTAACTTTTAAACGGCTGATTTTTAAGAAACCAAATTTTGCAGGTGATCGAATATGTCCATGATGCACCTTTGGGTCTTGTTGAAATTTTCGGGGCCCCCGGGAGGGGGGCGCTAGGGGGGGGGGTGGCCCCTCCAAAAATTGAATATTTCAAATAGCGACCCCCATTTTTTATGACATAACTAAAAAGTGCATGAAATTCTAAGACTTTTGGCACAAATCGCAGGTCGACATCGTTTTTGGTTTTCGATTTATCAAAATTTTCCAATGGGTAAAAATCCAACTTTGTCATTCGATATATCAAAAAGCAAAAACGATATCGACCTGCGGTTTGCGCCAAAATGCTCAGTTTTGTGTGCCCTTTCAAGCGATGTATCACTCGATAGGGATCGTGGCTCGGAATTTTTGAGATAGCCCCCCTAAGGGGTCATTTTTTTAAATAATTTTGGGGGGCTCTAAGACTAAACTAATATCAAAACCGTATTTTTTTCTGAAAAGGACTTGCTTTTTAGAGTATGTTTGACTCCTAGTTTTTTAAATTCCGACTTTTCAAATGGGAGCTACGATTTTTTGAAAATTGGTTTGAATCGAACTTTGAACTTCGATACATCGAAAACGAAAAACGATATCGATCTGCGGTTTGTGCCAAAAGTCTTAGAATCTTATGCACTTTTTAGTTATGTAATAAGAAATGGGGGTCGCTATTTGAAATATCCGATTTTTGGAGGGGCGACCCCCCCCCCCCCCCCCCCCCCCCTAGCACCCCCCTCCCGGGGGCCCTGAACATTTCAACAAGACCCAAAGGTGCATCATGGACATATTCGACCACCTTCCAACTTTGGTTTCTTAAAAATCAGCCGTTCAAAAGTTACAGGGGTGTACTCGGACTTTTTGAAGACCCTGTATAAATTACGTAATAGAAAAACCTTCAATAAATTTGGGTGTTTAAAGGTAGACTTTCAGCTGTGAAAAAGAAACCTAACAAGACGTTTTGAATAATCTAAGGAACCTTCTCGAGATCAATCGCAGTAAAAAAAAAAAATCTCGAAGCTAAATTAAAATAAGGTAATCCAACAAATTACAGACACATATAAGTTTTGATGTAAATACTGCACATATTATAATAGGGGCAATTCGTCGAAATTAACTTTTTTCTCAGGAAATAAATACTTGAAAATAACTTGCGAATTCGTTCTATTCTTGGTTTTCGATTGAAGTATCTACCGTGAAATGAATGTAATCATTTAGTGAGTAGGTCTAGGAACAATGTTTACATGATGATTCCATGAAAGTGCCTGTGTTTTCCGTGTGTTTGGAGTGTGCAGTGCGCACTGCGAGCATGCCACAGCGTTTAGCGCTGACTCTGTCTCAATCTCTTAAAATCCGCCCGGAAAAAGTATCATTTTCAAGTTGAAAACTAACAGAGAGAGATGTCTGTATTGAGGGGTCACGTGAGAGCGAGAAAGCGAGAGAGATAGAAGATGGTGGCAGAGACGGCTCGTGCAATTTGGCAACGATGTGTTTCCTCTATTTGAATCTATCGGAAACAATTGATGATGAAGCAGCGCCTAGCTCACCATCGAATCGATTGTTTAACATAGAATAAAACAGAGAGAAAACATTGTTGCCACATTGCACAAACCGCCACTGGATGGTGGTAATGAACCAGACAAACCGAAACATTTAAACTTTTTTGGAAATATCGCAAGTAAACAATGAAAGTTTCCGTGAAGTTGCACTAAAATGATCTATGTAAACAGAAAGAAAAGTGATTTTTTTTTTTTTTTTTTTTTTTTTTAATATTAAAATAAAATAAAATAAAAAACGCAATACAACAAATAATGACGTAGGTGAGTATGGATGGCCGTTAGCTATGTTGAAACTATAAAACCAACTTTGAATAAACCACCGAGAGATAGACTGAGAGTGAAGTGGATCTTCATCCCTTTTTGAAGTGATGAAACGAACCGCGTTCTGGTCTAATCATCACTATTTTTAATTTTGCTCTTTCGGGCTCTCTCGCCACTCTCATTAAAACCGAGAGCGCTTCAAAGGGGGAAAGTGTGTGCAGTTATATTTTCCTGTATTATCACCTAATGAGCAGTGATGCTTCGTTTCATTATCGCTCGTAATAATTCATTACTTCTCTTTACGGAGCGTCCACGGAGTCGAGGATGACATTTTAATTGCGTTGAATGAAGAGATGAAGGCTTTAACAGAGTCGAGGGTAAAACCTGAAGAGGGCTCCATTAAGGAGGATTAAATTTTAAAAAGAGTGAGAAAGAGAAAGAGATAGATTCGAGACAGAAGAAAGGAAACATGCCGAAAATACTCATACTTGTCCAGTCACACTTTTTGCTCACGTTTATAACGCGTGCCAGTTGGTATAAGTAGTAAACATGCTGATATTGATGTCCATATTTTAAATTCATACAAGGAGCCTGTCGTAAGGTTACGCATGCTTCAAACAGACGAAAGAGTGATTCTTATTAAATATCGTGCTACTTCATATTGATTTGAAGACATTGTTTTTGCGTTTAAGATTTTAAATGACATTAATGCTTCTGACCGGGAATATGCCCTCAGGGCCGGATTTAATGTAGGGCCCCCACCACAAAGGGGCCCACCACCATAAAGCAGGTTTTTTTTTTTTTTTTTTTTTATTTTTCTTTTTTTTTGGTATTGATGGTTGATGAACTTCCTTTTTTCTATCTTTACAATACTGTAACAGTCCGGCAATTTTGGAAGTGAAGCTTTTTGTAAAACAACCCTTTAAAAAATGAAGAAACATTAAAAAATACCAACGAAACTTTAAAAATTATTAACGACTTTTTTATCAGGGTAATAATTTAATTATATGTATTTTACTCGATATGCCTATAAAAGTAGGGACTTCACAATTTATTATTCCTAAGATTTACCGGGAGGGGGCCCCCACTAAAGGTCCGCTGCTACCGGCCCCCCTGCAACCTAAATTCGGCCCTGTATGCCCTGTTCTGTTTTAATAGGGAAGTTGCTAACCTACTTTTAAGTAGATTCCAGGAATCTACTTATTGCAGAGGGTGCGATGTTGGATTTTTCGGGAAATTTTATCAAATGAGCACGTTTCATGGTCCCCTGAGTGAGAAAATACCACTCGTTGAAAATTTTATATATATATATATATATATATAAATAAAGATTTTCCTAAAATAGCCCGAATACATATAAAGAAAAAATTGAACACTAAAATCGGGAAACAAGGCTAAAAAAATAATTATAAAACACAATTTAAAACAAGAAAGAAACCAAAACGTTTCGGAGCCAAACGACTCCCTCTTCAGTTGGCTAAAGAATGCAACGAGGTAACAAAGCAAATACACAAAGCGAATAACAGACCAACAAAATAATAGATAGGAAACTCAAATGGTCGACTGATCTTCGTCGAACATACGTCGATACGACCCGCAGAGCTTATCTGTATCAGTTTTTAAATTACAAACACTGTTTTTATTTTTCACAATGTGAATACTTTCCAATATGCATCTGGCGTGGTCATTTTTTTCGACGGCCAACACCGTGAATTGCTGACTTTTTTCCTCTTTGAATAGCTAAAGGGGGGTCACGCTTCTTAAAGTTTGATTGCATATAAGAAAAATCGGAGCAAAGAATCCTGTTTCTTTTCTCAATCCAAGACCCACTAGGCAAAGCATAATGCTGCATTCTTCGCAACTTTTCTTTCATCATGCTTTCTTCGTTTTTTCTCCTTTAAGCACAAGTATCAAAATCCATTTGTGATCTTGTCACTATTTTACATATATTAGGAGACATATCAATAAATTTGGAGATACCTGAATGCTGGTTCGCGACTTCTAGATCTTCATAGCTTTGATTTCTGCTATTCGTATTTCTATTTTTTGAAATAAAAAGGACTATAAGAATGTAATTATTCAGTAACTTTCCTTGAGAAATCATTGGATTTGGCTTGGGCTTAAACCGTAATCCAGCTTCAATTTGCAATTCAGAAACACATCTTAAAAAAAACGCCTTGAGATTTCTAGAGGGGGTATCAAGGGAATTTCAAAGTAAAAACTGTCAGAAATTGGCAATTCAGAGACGTTTTAAAAACCCACAGTTTCCACTCAAGATAAATTTCAAGGTGGTCCATTAGCTACCTTGAACTGAAATCAAGATGTCTCAATAATTGCCGATTTAAAGCGTGCATCTCTGAATTGCAATTTTTTTACTTCGACTCGACTTGGATTGAGCATTTCTCAAGTCGAGCCAAGTCTAGGAAATCTCAAAAAAAGTTTCTGGATAGGAACGTAAGTCCCTATTAAAAATGATGATTGAATTCAATTTTTCAAAAAATTAAACGGTTTTTCTCAGAAAAAGTGTTGTACAGCGAGGAAAAGTTTTAATCTGCAACTTGTAATTATAATTGCGTCATGCATGTTTAATAAACTGCACCTCTAGTTGAAATTTTAAAATTTAAATTTTGTTTTGACTAGTACCGTAGCCGTTGGCTCAAATGCTATAAATAAAAAAATAAATAAATTCCGACAACTTCGATATGTTTAAAATGAAGTGGTTTTTTTCACTTGGGCGGGAGTTCAGCGTCTCGCAAATCCAAGAGCGAAATTTTTCAAAGGAACTCTCCTTAGTGGGTAGACTGGTAGAGTTTTCCCTTTGGGAGCAAGGTCGAAATTTGTACAAAGTTTCTTTCTGAGCGAGTATATACGCTTCGGTGAAACCAGCATAGTGGCAAGTCGCACTCTGGGCCGAAACACGAATTTTTCCCGACATGAAAATTTTCCCAAAAATGTTTGCAGCGGGAAAGGGTTTTCCGAATTGACTATTGATCAGTATATCAATTTGTAAACAGCGACACATCGATATCTTTAGTATGTAATATGTAAACAATATTTTCTAGAAGTCTTTACAAGACCCACGTTGAAAAAAACGCTCCTCATTTTGATGCACAAAAGGTATGCTCGTTAATCGTTATAGTTGTAGGTCGACGAGGAAGAATCGTCTTTTGATTTCGATAACAAATTCTGCGAAATACTATCTAACGAGCAGACCCGTAATTTATCGACAGGAGACAAGCATTTTTTACATTCAATCTAGGAATGACTTCTGGAACAAACCTATAGAAAAAATAATCAATTCTAAAGTTTAAAAGTGATTTTTGTAAAACTTTCATTAACAAACAGGCTCGGGGCGAAGAATTCACTTTTGTTTTTTGCAAGAAATATCCAGGCGTATTATAACTACTACTCTACTTTCTAAACACTATCGCAGTTGAAAACTCACGCACACTCTTGAGCGTATAGTCAGTCTCGCATGTTTTGTGAATACATACAGGGTCTTCAAAAAGTCCGAGTACACCCCTGTAACTTTAAACGGCTGATTTTTAAGAAACCAAATTTTGCAGGTGATCGAATATGTCCATGATGCACCTTTGGGTCTTGTTGAAATTTTCGGGGCCCCCGGGAGGGGGGCGCTAGGGGGGGGGGGGGGGGGGGCCCCTCCAAAAATTGAATATTTCAAATAGCGACCCCCATTTTTTATGACATAACTAAAAAGTGCATGAAATTCTAAGACTTTTGGCACAAATCGCAGGTCGACATCGTTTTTGGTTTTCGATTTATCAAAATTTTCCAATGGGTAAAAATCCAACTTTGTCATTCGATATATCAAAAAGCAAAAACGATATCGACCTGCGGTTTGCGCCAAAATGCTCAGTTTTGTGTGCCCTTTCAAGCGATGTATCACTCGATAGGGATCGTGGCTCGGAATTTTTGAGATAGCCCCCCTAAGGGGTCATTTTTTTAAATAATTTTGGGGGGCTCTAAGACTAAACTAATATCAAAACCGTATTTTTTTCTGAAAAGGACTTGCTTTTTAGAGTATGTTTGACTCCTAGTTTTTTAAATTCCGACTTTTCAAATGGGAGCTACGATTTTTTGAAAATTGGTTTGAATCGAACTTTGAACTTCGATACATCGAAAACGAAAAACGATATCGATCTGCGGTTTGTGCCAAAAGTCTTAGAATCTTATGCACTTTTTAGTTATGTAATAAGAAATGGGGGTCGCTATTTGAAATATCCGATTTTTGGAGGGGCGACCCCCCCCCCCCCCCCCCCCCCCCCTAGCACCCCCCTCCCGGGGGCCCTGAACATTTCAACAAGACCCAAAGGTGCATCATGGACATATTCGATCACCTTCCAACTTTGGTTTCTTAAAAATCAGCCGTTCAAAAGTTACAGGGGTGTACTCGGACTTTTTGAAGACCCTGTATAAATTACGTAATAGAAAAACCTTCAATAAATTTGGGTGTTTAAAGGTAGACTTTCAGCTGTGAAAAAGAAACCTAACAAGACGTTTTGAATAATCTAAGGAACCTTCTCGAGATCAATCGCAGTAAAAAAAAAAAAATCTCGAAGCTAAATTAAAATAAGGTAATCCAACAAATTACAGACACATATAAGTTTTGATGTAAATACTGCACATATTATAATAGGGGCAATTCGTCGAAATTAACTTTTTTCTCAGGAAATAAATACTTGAAAATAACTTGCGAATTCGTTCTATTCTTGGTTTTCGATTGAAGTATCTACCGTGAAATGAATGTAATCATTTAGTGAGTAGGTCTAGGAACAATGTTTACATGATGATTCCATGAAAGTGCCTGTGTTTTCCGTGTGTTTGGAGTGTGCAGTGCGCACTGCGAGCATGCCACAGCGTTTAGCGCTGACTCTGTCTCAATCTCTTAAAATCCGCCCGGAAAAAGTATCATTTTCAAGTTGAAAACTAACAGAGAGAGATGTCTGTATTGAGGGGTCACGTGAGAGCGAGAAAGCGAGAGAGATAGAAGATGGTGGCAGAGACGGCTCGTGCAATTTGGCAACGATGTGTTTCCTCTATTTGAATCTATCGGAAACAATTGATGACGAAGCAGCGCCTAGCTCACCATCGAATCGATTGTTTAACATAGAATAAAACAGAGAGAAAACATTGTTGCCACATTGCACAAACCGCCACTGGATGGTGGTAATGAACCAGACAAACCGAAACATTTAAACTTTTTTGGAAATATCGCAAGTAAACAATGAAAGTTTCCGTGAAGTTGCACTAAAATGATCTATGTAAACAGAAAGAAAAGTGATTTTTTTTTTTTTTTTTTTTTTTTTTTTTTTTTTTTTTTTTTTTAATATTAAAATAAAATAAAATAAAAAACGCAATACAACAAATAATGACGTAGGTGAGTATGGATGGCCGTTAGCTATGTTGAAACTATAAAACCAACTTTGAATAAACCACCGAGAGATAGACTGAGAGTGAAGTGGATCTTCATCCCTTTTTGAAGTGATGAAACGAACCGCGTTCTGGTCTAATCATCACTATTTTTAATTTTGCTCTTTCGGGCTCTCTCGCCACTCTCATTAAAACCGAGAGCGCTTCAAAGGGGGAAAGTGTGTGCAGTTATATTTTCCTGTATTATCACCTAATGAGCAGTGATGCTTCGTTTCATTATCGCTCGTAATAATTCATTACTTCTCTTTACGGAGCGTCCACGGAGTCGAGGATGACATTTTAATTGCGTTGAATGAAGAGATGAAGGCTTTAACAGAGTCGAGGGTAAAACCTGAAGAGGGCTCCATTAAGGAGGATTAAATTTTAAAAAGAGTGAGAAAGAGAAAGAGATAGATTCGAGACAGAAGAAAGGAAACATGCCGAAAATACTCATACTTGTCCAGTCACACTTTTTGCTCACGTTTATAACGCGTGCCAGTTGGTATAAGTAGTAAACATGCTGATATTGATGTCCATATTTTAAATTCATACAAGGAGCCTGTCGTAAGGTTACGCATGCTTCAAACAGACGAAAGAGTGATTCTTATTAAATATCGTGCTACTTCATATTGATTTGAAGACATTGTTTTTGCGTTTAAGATTTTAAATGACATTAATGCTTCTGACCGGGAATATGCCCTCAGGGCCGGATTTAATGTAGGGCCCCACCACAAAGGGGCCCCACCATAAAGCAGGTTTTTTTTTTTTTTTTTTTTTTTTATTTTCTTTTTTTTTGGTATTGATGGTTGATGAACTTCCTTTTTCTATCTTTACAATACTGTAACAGTCCGGCAATTTTGGAAGTGAAGCTTTTTGTAAAACAACCCTTTAAAAAATGAAGAAACATTAAAAAATACCAACGAAACTTTAAAAATTATTAACGACTTTTTATCAGGGTAATAATTTAATTATATGTATTTTACTCGATATGCCTATAAAAGTAGGGACTTCACAATTTATTATTCCTAAGATTTACCGGGAGGGGGCCCCCACTAAAGGTCCGCTGCTACCGGCCCCCTGCAACCTAAATTCGGCCCTGTATGCCCTGTTCTGTTTTAATAGGGAAGTTGCTAACCTACTTTTAAGTAGATTCCAGGAATCTACTTATTGCAGAGGGTGCGATGTTGGATTTTTCGGGAAATTTTATCAAATGAGCACGTTTCATGGTCCCCTGAGTGAGAAAATACCACTCGTTGAAAATTTTATATATATATATATATATATATATATATATATATAATATAATATATATATATATATATATAATATATATATATATATATATATAGGTATATATATATATATAAACACGTAAAACTTAGATCAGCCAACAAAATTAGAAAAACAACTTAAATTGGGATAAAGGCTGGAAACAAATTAAAATTGGGACATTTCGGGCCAATTACAGACCCTTTTTCAACCAAATAAAAAATAAAAACACACAAAACAAATACAAATGAGCCGCCGCTGTAATTGCAAGGCAAGGATTATCGAGTGGTAAATGTCCCAAATTTTAATTTGTTTCCAGCCTTTATCCCAATTTAAGTTGTTTTTCTATATATATATATATATATATATATATATATATATATATATATATATATATATATATATATATATATATATATATATATATATATATATATATATATATATATATATATATATATATATATATATATATATATATATATATATATATATATATATATATATATATATATATATATATATATATATATATATATATATATATATGTTATATGTATGTTTCAGCCAGTTTTACCGTTTTTATGTCCCACGATCCTGTTCGTAATTTTGGTTTTTATTTTTGAAATTTGTCTCAACTATTCGTTGTGTTTAATTCTTGGATGAGTTCGAAGATGGTGTAAATCCGACAGTTAGTTTTCGCATTATGGGCCGTGTTTGAGTCGTAAAATGTGTTTTTCAGGTTTATTTTTAGGACTGTTTGTTTTGAGTATTTTTTTTTGGGAAATTTATGTTAGCCGTTTTGATACGCAACTTTTTTACTCGAGTCATTTTTTCGTTTTTTGCGTTGTAAGCGAGTTATAGTGATGTGTTTTTCGGGTTTTTTGGCAGTGTTTTTATATGAAGAAATTGTTTTTTTGGTTCAAAAATTTTAGTATATATCGTGGAGGATGTTTTTAGTTCATATGCTCCATTTCTTAAATTTTCCTTGTGTTTTACGTGTTTTACGAGCTATTTAGTTTCTTATGGGATTTTACATGTGAAAGACAAGGATAGTGTATTGGTATAATTGCTCGTTCTTTGTTTTACACGTGCACTGTTGCTTAGGTACGTTATTTATTTATTTTCTTGTTTGATCAGCTGCTCTTATTCAGATTTATTCCTCATTAGCGTTACAAAGATTACAAATTTTTCTATCTTGGTACTATAATCTTTTTCTCATGGGTATCTATCTATATATATAATTTCCAAGCTTAATGGAAATTCCCGTCGATCCTTTGGACCGTTCCGGACAAGTGCGGTATCGATCGATGCGGCTCAGTACCAGGATTGTGGGAAAAATACCAGCGGTGCTGTTCAGAGCCATCTTCTCTCTCGAAAATCCAAAAACTATGAATACTATAGGCGTAATGAGTGGGAGGGAGACAGTCGCTGTATCCCCGCAATGTTTGCGAGAGAGAGAGGTATACCATTTGTTTTTAAGCCCTGGTCGGTCACCTAGCGACGCTAAATTTTTTTTACGTCGACAGCTGATATTTTGCTTTTTGGGTGCATCGACACATTATATACGTAAGAGGTGATTCCGTGGACTGTAGATCTGTAGGCATGATCTTCATTTTTAAGGTATCCCCCCCCCCCCCTTGATCATTGGTTGACATGCGTTTGTTGACACTCTGATTGTGAGCTATGATGATTGAGATTTTGGTTGCGGTAGGTCGGTCTGTGATATTTATGTCGATGATAAGTGTTAAATCTTTTTACAGCTGGTTTTTTTTCTTTGCTCCTTCTTTTTCCGGACATTAACATTTAGAGCAGGGTATCTTCAGTCTTCCATTTTTTTTTAAATTTATTCTACGTACTGGGAACTTAGATTATAGGTTAAAATGCGTTCAATTCTGATCAATTTTTAACGGTCTTTTTACTACAAGATCTTCGATTTTTAAGGACAATTTTTTTTTTTAATATTACTAACTTACAATATGGAAAAAAATTATAAATACATTATCAACAAAAACATGGGTATTTTTATTTAAATGTTGAACAGTTGATAAAAAAAAAAAAATGAATAATTCAAAGAAAATCATAACATAACCTATTTATTGAAATTTGTGAAAAACTTATATAACCTAGCTTTTATTTCTCACTTGCATTGTAAAGATTACACATTTCTCTATTGGTAATGTAATCTTTTTCACAATAATATTTGGATTTTGAGCAGCTGATGAAATAAAAAAAAAAAAAATTAACGAAAATTATAACCTATATTTAAATATTTAAATTTTTGAAAAAATGATGTAACCAAGCATGGAATCTACTTCGTCTTACCGGCCTGCCGGGAGGCATTTTTTAGTTGATCCTATTCAAGAGGATCATTCCAGGACACCCAGTTTATTTTCACTCTCCGTTATTTTCCCTGTATACGAGCGTATCGATTGAAAAAAAGAATGAAATTGAGGGTATTCATTTCCGTATCTACTTGCCTAACGGGTTTGCTTTGACATCAGAGAAAGGAGAGGGATGGAGAATAAATTGTCGTGCTATTTTTTTTTATTATGTTTCTCTCATGCTACACCAATATGGAGTTGTATACGTGTCATTAAAGCCGTCTCCAGAAGAAGGGCTCATAAAACATCGAGTGTGCTCTTTCGAGAAAATAAGCCATACGGTATCATTAGGATTTACTCAGAAGAGCACACATATTATTTTATAAACCTTTTTCCCCCCAATTCTGTATTTCCATACAATTCGAACCCAAACCAACGGAGCGTTCTAGAATTCATCGAACCATGAGAGGACTATAGTGAAACTGAGATTTTAATCATCTCCAAACACCATCGATGGAAAGTATCACATTTTAATCGATGGATCAATTGTTTCTACGACATGTCTCACCAAAGTAATAAATATTTAGTACTGTACGCGCTCTAAAGTCCAAAATGGAAGTACATTTCTGGTAAACTGATGTATCTACGTACTTACATTGACTGCATCGGTGTAGAACTCTGATAGAATCGTTGTACACCGGGCTACCGGTAATGAATGTATACTTTCATTTTCGTCTAGAAAGCACGTATTTGACAAATCTTTATTATTTTGGTAAGAAAAAATTGCAGAAAAGGTGAATCCTTCGATTGATTTTAAAACTTACCTTCCAACCCATATATATTATTATTAGCTCAGTTTTACTAGCTCACCGGTCCTGGCGGTCCTATTAATTCTAAAACAATATTCTAGTTTGGAATTTGTCGAAACTTAATTTCAAACAAATTGCCGCAGAAAAGTTCGCAAAAATGATAAAAGTTTGTTTACTAAATATTCTTTTTTGCACCGGGCTCTTAACTAACCTCTATAGCTGTCACTTACACACGCAATGTCGTTGTCAAAGAGCTCAAATTGCACCTTCAAAATGCACTAATGAAGTCGTAAATTCCCTTTTGAAATACGTCCCTTTAAAGAGTGCGCTTGCAATTTTTCCTATTTCCTGATTTGAGGGGGGGGGGGGGCAGAAAAGTTTCTTTGGTTGAGTGAAAAAGAGGTTTGATATGCTCGACCAAAGATATTTGGAAGGGGCATTTTTCTACAAAACTGTCTGATAGGTGCCACAAAATCGTTTCTTTCTGTGTTCGAGCGTTATCAATTAATAAAACCGCTTGAAGTTAAACGCCTTGTTAAAATGGGCAAACCAGTGTGTATATGAGCAGCTTCTCCCCTGGATGGCAACGTCCAATCAATATATTATGAGGCAGCGTTGCTCGTTGACGTATACAAGGAAAAAGTAAATAAGTACACTGACTCCCAATTTGAAACAACGTAAACTTTATTGATATTTCTTCAAATCTGACAACGTTGCATTCCGAGCATCGTCGGGTTACCGAGGGTGTGGGTGGGGCATATCTCACGTATACTAAAACAGCATCTTGGGTTGTAATGTATCATTATCCGAGAAGCGGCAAGAAACACACATAGTATCGTCCGGGTCCGAAATTCGATCCTCACACTTGAGACAATAGTCTTGCAGGTCCCGGCCGTATCGCCTGTGATTCCCCTGGGAGCGAGGGCTATTTTCCGCCCACTTCCAATTTTCTATCCCTCTGTTGTCTATCCTAAGTCGGAGGGCTTGTCTTGCAAGGTTTCGCCAGAGTACACTATATGCGTGTCATTGATGTAGCATTAGATCTGGCAACGGCGCAGCTCGTTCATTTAAACCCACAAAAAAGCTCAAATCATTCATTGCACTGAGAAAAATTTCCTGTTGCCGTAACAAGACCTCTGTTTCGTACTTACCTGAATTATTCCTTACCGGAATTCCAGTTACAGTTACCGGAATTTTCGGTTAAGTAAGAATTAAATAGAGGTCTTGTTATACGGCAACGCGAAATTTTGCTCAGTGTTGAGTGTGCGGTCAACTCAACACCCTAGAATCCGATCTTTTTCGTATAAAGGTTTCAATGAACAAAATCCCACGTTGCCAGATTAAGCGCTTCGTCGCTTAGTATAGTGTGCTTTGTAAGAATACCAAGATTAATGAACGGCCAAAACCGATGTAGCAAAACCATTATCACTTACTAATTGAAATACAGACATAATTCACGAATTACGAAATACGAAGAGGCGCGACTTAAAATTATCGAAGGGAGAGGATGCAAAGAGTCGTAGAAGTATTCGGACCAAAATGACAGAGGGGACTCAGGATTTTTCCCGATTTTCACATATTTTTGGCAAATGTTTCGAGAAAGTTACAGGTAGAGAGCCTATTTGTCTCTTCTTTCTTTGCTTTTTCCATAATTGCTGTACAATTTTTTTCAGACTCATTGCGTTTAGTGAAAGATTAAGAGGTTATATGGATAGAGATACACGCAGAGTGTTGCGGGGGTGTCAGAACGAAATCAAGTAGGGAGCAAATGTGAATGAGAGAATGAAGTTAAAGGGGGAATCTAGGGGAGACGAGGGGGAGGGGGGATGCGGTGTTGTTTCGAAGTCTATCTGAATGGGCCCAACTTGACAGTCGATAGCTCCAAGTTCTCAAAAGTTTTCTTGTTTGCTCCGAGAGTTACGAACACGGTTGCCACGCCCGGCAGAACTTTGCCGCATCGTATGCCGAAGCAGACGAGCTTTCGACATCAAAGTCACCATACACAAAACAAAAACAAAAATAAAAACGGCTTTTTTAACATATTATAGGTGCGCTCTTGTTCCTAGTTCTCAATTTTTTCCGTTAACGCTGATTTCCGGGAAAGAGCGCAACAAATATTTTAAAAGCCATCGAATAAATTGCTTATCAATCAACTCTGTCACTGTCACAAAGAGGTATATTGTGTAAACGCGCGCTTCTATTAATTGCTGCGCGTGACCTTGACCTCTATCAAACGAGATGCATCGGTTCATGATAGTAAACGGGGTCTCATTTGATGCTAATATCAAGCTTATGCCGAGAAACAACAAACATATTTCACAGGCAAAATGGTTACAGGACAGTTAGTCCATTTTTTTCCCGTCCGAAGTAATTATATACGATTCGATTTTGTGTCCTTTCATGTTCAAGACCTTAAACTTGTCCGAAGTTATCGCCAATTCTAATGTTGTATCATAGATCACGTCCAATATAAAGAAGAGTCCAACCGCGCGGTCAATGATGATTTTTGAAGGCTCGACCGATATACCAAAAACAATTCTTTTATTTTCTCTGATTTTTTCTTCTTTCTCTCTTTGTAAATGGAAGCTAGAAAGCTGACGTAGAAACTTGAGCAACAAAAAAGTTCGTTTGAAGCGTCGGCTGTCCCGATCAAACGCATCGAAGAACTTCAAAAATAATAACAATTACTTTTAGCACAAAAATACAAAGGTTCAATTTCTGCCTATCCTTTTTTTAAAATGATTTTTTTGGACGTTTCATAAACTTTAAACTTCTGAGCCAAATATTTAGATGAAAAAAAAAAGAAGAGGTCAGCAAATGTTTCCACAAACATTTCAGATTTTGAAAAAAATAAAAATAATATAAAAAAAAACCTGCAAATTGTCCTGAAACCGTAAGAATGAAGAATCATCGAAAAAGGAGGGCTTCAGAAATGTTAGTTCAACTGATCTCATAAAAGTAGTGACGAGTCTCGTGAATCTTCCTCGACTCCGGGAGTAAATATTTATAAAAACTTCCTTCGATCTGATCAAAAAAATAGAATCGAATACCATTGCTACCTCAAATGAGAGAGGCGATCAACGTTTCTATTGTTTGCACATACCTCTCTCATCCATCAGCCTTGCACGATAAAAATTGTTCCAGAAATACTTTTCCAAGACACAACAAATTAAAGTCGCCTTATCAATATAAATTCCGTTCATAGAACTAGACTGTGATTTTGTTGACAAAGCATCTCTTTGCAAGACAAAATGGGTTGACCTTATAAGTTATTTTTCTTTATTTCTTCTTTCTTTTTTTAAATCCACATTTAACTGGTAGTTTCAAGTCATTTCTTTTTTTAAATCCACATTTAACTGGTAGTTTTAAGTCACCCCTTTTACCGCTGCGCTGTCGTAATTTGGTAGACGGGATAGTATAGTACCGTTCGAAACCGTACTGATCTATTTATCGTTTTTACCTCTACTTCTCCGGCCCGTTTACATTTTTCCCAGAGATCAAAGATACCGTGTTTTTCACCAATCACGACTAAGAATATGACCATACGGGTCAGTAATTTACTTAATTAAACTAATTTGAAAGAAGTAAACTGATGAAACGCATTTTTTTATTTGGTAAAGGAGAAAAGGGAGGTTCTTTGAAAAATACATAGTATATTCGAATGCGCATGAGAGTTGTGTGTAGAAAGCTCGGCAGACTCAGGAAGCTAAGCTCGACGTAAGCTGAAGCAAAGTTTGTCGAGGTGATGAGGGACGCGTTGTACAATATGGGTTCGGTAAGGATATATGGGATGACGATGACCTGCATTCAAAACCAACCTTTATTCATAATTCGTCATGAATGACAAACTTAACATTTAATGGGGCTCTTGCAAAATTTTGCTACAGGGGATTGAAGAGTTACTTCTTGCATAAAAACCTGTAAAAATGACGATGAGTACACTGGAAATCACGAAATTCACTTTCAGAATCGTGAATAATGGCGGCTCAACGCAGGTATCATGGGAGATTCCTATCTAATTTGAGACATTTATCTCTGTGTTTTCGTAGAGAAAGTGACAAATTAGACAGGAATCTCCCATGATACCTGCGTTGAAGCGCCATTACGATCATGACGTTAGAGCAGTTTAAGGAGTTTATTACTGAATTCTCTACTTTCCCAGTGTGATTTTCGTGACTTTCGCTGAGTTTTACATCAGATTTGACTATTCATTTCCTTACAGCAAAAGTTTGCAAGAGTCCCATTGTAACCTTGAGGCAGTTCAATTATGATCATATATGATGTGGAATATAACTTCCGAGCATAGTTTTAAAGGTAAAAAAACATGTTACTCAGTAAATATGCAAGTGTGCCCTTTTTTGCACATAGGAGAGGTACGCTCTCTTCCCTTCTTAATGACATCACAATTTTTAACTTACCACAGGTATCGTGAATAAGTGAATGAACACAAGGTGTTTTAAGTAGCAATGAAGTACTTACCTGAAACAAAAGAAAACACACATATATAAGTAAGTTAAATAGCGTTAAACACACATTTGAAGATCTTATATTTTAGCGTAAACCTGAAAAATTAATTAAAATTCGTGTGAGGCAAACATTCTGGCCTATATGAAGTCCGGTTTTAATGAATAGTACAATGTTCGAAGATAAATTGCTAACGATAAGAGTAACTTTGGAATAAAATGTAAGAGAGAAGAAGGATGGTAATATCAATGGAAAATTCTGCTGACTTACAATCAACTAGAGGAGGCTTGTTGATTATCGATGCGAGGCACTGTCTGGAACAGAGAAAATATCAGACGACTCCGAGAGGCAGGCTACCCGCAATACTTATTTTAATGAAATGAAGCATTGCCAGGTGGCCCACCTAAGGAAAAACCGAAGGAGACGTGTGATATTCTTCTTGTACCTAACTGTACTTCTTATTATTTGTTTGTTTTCTTTTTCTTTGGAAGACACAACACCTCTGAGACACATTGTATTACAATATTATGTACGATAAATCGATGGGTTAGCTAAATCGATTCTCAGGGATTCAGTTGAACCGTCCGAGAACTCGATAATTTTGCTTATACATGCTCAAATCAATACCATCTAATTCCATACCGTAGCACAGAGGTTCGAGGTTATGAAACTAGGTTGTCTACTTGTACAATGAACATAGGCTCTTAAGGGAGGAAGAGGGTTTGCTGCAGTTTTCAACCATTTTGGGTCATCATATACTAGGCAAAATTGACCGTTTTCCTAATAAGGAACGTCTTATAACCAATTTTGCCTAAAAATGGCCCAAAATCGTTGAAAACTGCAATAAATCCACTTCCTCCCACTAGAGCCATTAATGTAAAAGTAAGCAACCTAATTACATAACCTCAAATCTCTGTGCTATGGTTTGAGATTAGATGGTATTGCTCAGATTGGAGAGAGACGCGACATAATAGATCGCAGGCCTTTGCCCCTGCCTCCACTAAAACAGTATTTTCCACTATAGATCTTGCAACAATGCGACGAAACTAAAATGATTTGTGCTCTTCGTGTGTTCCGTTCCGTCGATCGGTCGGTCGACGGAACGGCCCGGTCGGTGGCCCTTTCATCCCTTTCAAACGATTGACTCGAGATTCCTTTTTCTTAAGGCGCGCCATAAATTACGGTGATTAAGCGAGGGAACACTTATGTCGAAATGTCTAGCTTTTCAAACAGTAGCCTGAGCCCAAGGCCCTGCTGCGAGCGGGTTATTGACCGAGGCGATACTTCCTCCGATCTCCGAAAAGAAATGTATACGAATAAACGCAGAGTAAAACAAATTTCAAAACTTTTCATTGTGTGACCTCATAAAGTTGAAAAAACGTCACGATAATACAGAGGGTGTAAAAAGAACGATTAAGTATACGCATCGTCTTGATTTTTTCGACCCGTTTAATTTTGGCTACCATCCAAAAGCGCCAATTCCCTGAAAAGATACGCCAAAAGCGCCAAAAACATACACCAAAAGCGCCAAGGAATTTTTGAAAACGTAGTCCAAAACCGCCAATTTGTTCCGAAATCAATAGTCAAAAAGCGCTAAAAGTGTAAAGAAATGACCCCAAAAGCGCCAAGAAAATATTAAAAGAGAGAGAGAAAGAAAGAGAGAGAGAGAGAGAGAGAGAGAGAGAGACAAAGTTCCCAAACTTTGCTTCATACATGCAGCAGTAAAGTGTGGGAACTTTTTACCCCCCTGCCCTGTGCAATAGTAAATATTTGCGTCGATACGAGGAATCTCACATGAAGATCATACATTTATCCGCACTTAGGGGGTGTAAATGGCCCCACGTCAAAAAAAATTAAATGTTAACTTAAAACGTTATGGAAAAATAAGTGATAAGTGACTGTTTGAATAGGGCATACTTCTCTCGAACGAAATACCGTCTCCTCTTCCGAAGGCCACTCAATGACGCCGTTCATCGTTACATACATTCCGGCTTGAAGGGCTATCAGCTTGGTCCATAAATAATTTAGTGTGAGAGGTATCTCACTTTCTCTCTCTATCTCTTCCTCTCTCCTCCTTTTCTCTGTGGCTCTAATCGTCTACTCCAAAAGAGCTCATATGGTACATCCAAATGCGCCAATTCTGGCGGTTTTGGAGTCTCCATAAGCGCCAAAAAAAAAATTGGCGGTTTTGGATTTGACCCTTTGAGAATTGGCGCTTTTGGACTCTTCCCTTAATTTTATTTAATTTTTCAATATTTTTTTGTATTATTTTTTTTAATTTGAATTACTAAAACAAATTACCTAGTACTATATAGACTTACACATAATGTACAATGTACATTTAAGTACCTATATCTATGTGCAATTTACAACTTCCACTACAAGTTTTCTTGCTAATTCAACAACAGATTATTTTTGCTGGAATACCAAGTAACATGATTTATAGGTCTACTCCCGTTGGGGGTAGACGGTAGACCTTGTCTGAATCATTAATATTTTTAATGACGCAGGGACATATATCGAAATTCTTCAAAAAGAATAACCTTTTGGGGAGGTTAGGTTAGGAAACAGTTGCAAAACAGTTATAAAACGCTTTTCGCAGGAAGGAAAAAAAAATATATAAAAAAATAAATAAGTAAATAAATAAAAAAAAAACGTAAACCAATCTTTGGGATTTAGTAGAATCCAGAATTAAGGAGAATGCCCTGAAATGTTGATGCAAACTTACAGACTTACTTGCATGGTATCCACGCGCGACACTGACCTTGTCAAAAACAAAGCTTGCGCTTTTAATAAACTTTTAGCACTCTTGAAAATTTAATAAGGCAAGTTGAATGCCTGTATTTGACATGACACGCAAGGATGTTGAAAATTACTTTTATAGTTTTAAAATGAAAACATACAACGTCTGAATAACGACGAAAATATTAAACATACTGATATTTCTTTTCATTCTTTAACATTATACAGCGTGCTATCATTTATCTTTTATCGATTTCGAAGGAGCTCTTTTCATTTAAAATCCTCAATATAGTATTTTAGATCTTTTAACGGAAATACGACTCGATTTCAGTCCATTAAGGTTAATTTTTTCAATTTAGTTGCGTTTAAGATGAAAAACAGGCTACGCGAGCAGACATGTAGGCCGATCATGCACCTTAAAGAGCAGTGGCGGCTCGTGCAATGTGGCAACAACGTATTCTCTTCATTTAAACATATGTAAAGTAATCGATCTTCAGGAGGTGCAATGCACCCCCAAGGTATCGATACTTTTGCATTGATTTAAATGGCAAAAAAGCATGGTTGCCAAATTGCACGAGCCGCTACTGTTAAAGAGCCATCGACAATGAGCATTTTATCGAACCAACCAAAACTTAACGATATCGAGAGATCATTGTAACGGCATCGTTAGATTATCGTTCTTCAATAAGTCAATCGTTAACTATTCTACATACAGTTACCAATTGCTCATTTACATAGTCTGGGATCTTTAGATACCGTTCACAAAGGCCGTTACTTAAAGGTACCTCTTTAGCCACCTTTAGGAATTATTGATCGAGAGCCTCGTTTAAATTTATCGATCGGAAAAACAAATGGAAAGTCTGTAGGATCAACCGTTAAATAACGATAAGGGTCTATCGATCGATACCAATTTTATCCGAAAAAGTAAATGATCGCTGCTGAAACTTGAAAACACCAATGAGGCCGAGGGATTTAAAAATGTCAGCTGTGATCTATCGAGGAATTGCTTACGTTACTTTAACTTTTGTGAGCCCAAGTCCAAGAAGAATGGGGGGGGGGGGGGGGGAGTTTGAAGACGACCCCGGGCCAGTTTTTTCTTTGTGTGTAAAATTCTCATTTTTTGAAAATTAAAATTTGGGACTTCACAAAATTCGAGGTACTAAGTAATATGAAGACGGCATTGAGGCCCATTTTCAAGTTTTTTTTGGACAAAAATCGTTTATCTCACTAAGCTTTTTGGGATCATTAAATATTTTTTTAGATTATACGGATAGAACCCGGTTAAATAAATGAGTTTGTTGGAAATTTTGTGTATTTTCATGATCATTATTTTTTTTTAAAGACACACAACAGAGAGAGAGAGAAAAAAAAACGGAAAAAACAAAACATAAAAAAATATTTTTCCAATTGCGGTTTCTGATTTTTGGAATTTTCATTATTTTTGCGAAAAAAATGTTCACGAATATCCAAAAAGTTGTGATCCATGATAAAATATGGTCTACAAACCATGGGCTTACAAGGGTGACATGGAAAAATTCAGACTTAGATGACCTGTTCAGTGTTTACAGAAGTAAGGACTGAGGAAGCCGTGGGCTAATAGGTCACGCCGCACCGCGTCGCTGCACAGTGAAGGGAGTCAATAGGAGCGGTCGGACATGTAATATATTATAAGACTAAAAATGCAAAATTAAATGTTTTTACAGTCAAAAATCAAACTATGAAGGGTAGTTCTTGTAAAAAAGTTTACGATAAAACCAATGAAACCACTTTCAAACTTCTACGATACGTATAAAAAAGATATATGTGCATCAGGGCTGCCTCGGCTGCCGTTTTGCGTATAATCAATGCTATTTTTCTATTCACCGATGATTCCATCGGTTGAGAATAGATTACACAGTTCAGTTCAGTGTATGACTGTAATACACGAAAATACTCTGATCTATAATCTTTTCTTAATCGGTGGAAAAACCGTTGATTAATTAAAATATCCGCAAGTTTTTTAAAGTCATCGACGACTCCACCGGTTGAGAAAAGATTACAGATGCGAGTATATTTGTTTATTACAGTCATGCACTGATATGAACTGTGTAATCTTTTCTCATCCGGTGAAATCATCGGTGAGTTGAAAAATATCATTGATTATACGCAAAACGGCAGCCCTGTGCATTTGAAGGTGCAACAGCATGTCCGGTCTTTCCCATTGACTCGCTCCAGTGTGCGCCGCGCGCAGGGTGGATTTTAAACTTACAGCAAATCTTGTCGCGGGTATACTCAGTTCGCGCCACGTGTCGATGTTTGGCGGTCGCCGGACGGGTCAAGTCGTCGTGAAATCAATAATCTTCATAAATCAACATGATTAGTGATTACCACGTTGCTATTATGATCAATGGGCAATGGCGAATTGGCGAAGACCCCGAACCCGATGCGATACGATATCCCGCTATCTAAACGCAGACCGGTCGGCTATAAAGGTGGCTGGAATTCAAATTATTGGATAGGCTCCGTGTTTAAATGCATCAATATTCGAGTGATTAGCATTTATCATGACTAAAATTGGCGCGTCCGACGCCAAAGGTATGTATAAGTGATCACAAAATTTGAAATTAAACGCGACGCTTCGAAGCAGCTTCTTCAAAAGGACTAAAAACGCCAAACGCGTGATCCATATAATGACGCACGTCTCACAGTGAGGAAAGATGACGGATTTTGAGGGACCATAAATCTCAAGTTACGGGGGCTCTTCCTGCTGTGATTCATTTCCACTTCTTCATTTTCCCTCCACCATTATTCATCTTTCTTTTTCATAGCGGTTAAGTACGTTATCTTTGGCGGGTGACATGGAGTCCAGTTTCGACCTGTTTGGACAATTTTGGAAATGTCTGATGCTCTCAACGCTAATTTCAAGTTATTCGAAACTTCAGTGCTGACTTTCTTTCTTGCTACGGCAAAAGTTGACGACCGATAAGTTCGTAGTGAGTAAACTAGCGCAACGCTAGAAAAAGCCTAACTGACGGTATACCTCGCTTGTTTTCATTGTCTATATTTAGGCATATTTGTTTAGAAAACATGTATCAACAACTTTTGACAAAAATAGTCATTTGTTCCTTAAAACTGCTCCGGAATATCTTAAATTTTGTTGTGTGTATCTACAAAGAATTTGGATTTACAGCTAGGCATGCGCAAGGTGACGAACTGACTAAATTCCGCAACTCCATTTGTTTTTTCTCTGTCAAGAAAGCATTTGCATTCATGTTGCGTTACCATGCAGCTATTTTGTAGAGCTGCCGTTTTGCGTATAATTAATGGCATTATCATTAATGAAAATTTCTTGCTCAGGGGAACGTTAAACGTACTCAATTGAAAAAAAAAATCCGAAAACCGTTATACTTTATACATGATCCCTCCGCGATAAGCACCATAGCGATGGAATCTACTTAAACAAAAATGGATAAACGCTTGAAATTCAATTTAAAAATTTTACTTTGAAAAGAGCAAACAGGTGACTACTTCCATCATAAGAGTCTCTATACATTGATCACTTGAATAACATTTTGTTGAATAGTCACTGAATCATAGGTTGAAGATTTAAATTGATTTTTCTTTTTTTGACAAGAGTAGATATATAGAGAACATTTCTAAGTTATGTAGATACACCCAAACCAAAGGTCATGCAGTCTTTTTAAGTCAGCTTTGCTAGCAGAGAAAAATTGAAAAATGCACTTAGAGTAAAATAACATAGTGGTGATAATGAATATTTCAGTTTCAGCGAATCTACGATTCCACGCGCATACTTGAAAGAAAAAACGAGTTGATACTTGAAGCAAAAAAGGAACCACGCGAATCACTTTGGATGAGCTTAGCAGAATTAGCAAAATGAGACAGGTGTGTTGCTTAATCGAGATTCGGCCGAGAATCGTCTTCGGTGGCCCCATTGCATAATTTGTGAGTAAAGAAGCGCCGACAAAAATAATAAAAACTCAAGCCAGGCTTCACTCTTGATCCTTATGCACACCCATAAAAATAATCCACTGATAACGAAAATGAATGATTAATGAATGAATATTACATTATTTTATTACCATTGGATTCAATATTCACGCTTACACTCAAGCAGATGAAACATCGCGGCGTGACGTTTTGAGCGTGGATCAAAGAGTCCGATTGAGTTTTACGGAACGCAACGTCAAAAACTATGAAGGGAACAGAGACGACCTGTGCTGTTCGGTAAATCGACATCTTTTCCTTCTGACCCTTGTGTCTCCGGGGGGGGGGGGGGGGCTAAAAAAACCCCCAGGCCAGTTGGGTTTTTTTTTCTTTTTGCGTAAAATGATCTTGTTTTTAAATTACATTTTGGGACTTCATGACCAGTGACGTCTCGTGCCACTTGGCAACGTTGCAATTAATCCTTTTGAACCATGTAAAATATTGATTCGAGGGAGTGTTCTATGTACCGTACCCCCAATAGTTCGACCTTTTTTACGTAGTTAAATAGCCTAATTGCAACGATGCCAAAAGGCACGTGACGCCAATGTCCATGACATTAAAGGTACTAACACAGCCGATTCGACGCACCCATGTCAATTTTGAGGTTTTTTTTTTTTTTTTTTTTTTTTTTTTTTTTTTTTTTTTTTTTAAACAACGACTAAAAAGCTGTTATTTGGCTTTTCGTGCTTTTATTCACTTTTCAAGGCTTCTTAAACCTTTAGATTGTGGATAAGAACCAGCTTGATGTTGTCAACAAACTACTGAAAAATCGTTTTTGCAATTTGTTGCATTTTTCTGAAATCATTTTTTTATTTTTTTATTTTAAAGCCATAAATATTCAGAAGTTGGTGCAGTTTGGTGACAAATTATCTGACAACTTTAAGTGAGATGTACTAAAGTACTTATGTCAGTACCTGGGTCAATTTAACGATATAATTTATATTATTATATCGTTATTATTTATTATTAATTATTAATAATTATATAATATATTATTTATATTTATATATTTTATTATTAATAAATAACATTATATCATACAATAAATCGATCAATTTACCAAACTTCTGCAACTAGAGGCCTCAATTTCCACCGGTATGCACATTTGAAAGCTATTAGCTTTCATTGGGGCACATCAATGCATTCAGCTTGTGACGTCGTACGCTAAATGATTCTATTGTGTTAAGACGAGCGTGAGTCACTAAGTTCGTTCAGTTTTGTCTCTCATCTCGTCATCAATGAAAGGGGCGTGGTCTGATTGTACTCGAATGAGCGTTTTGCCCCCGCGAGAGTATATACAAGGTTATGTAACTCTTTTATGCAGCGGCGGCGCGACGACTCCGTAATTTGCTATTCACGTTTCAAAATTCCACCCACTTAATTAATCTTATGGGAAAGGATCGATCTTCCATAGGTTTGAAATAAACTTCCGCAGGCATAATCGATACTTCAGTATGAGTTTCAATGGGAACGAAACGATCATCGATAGTTATTTAGCATCGATATCTCCAGTGTTGCCATTTTAGGCGCACCGTAGGTACTACGTGCGCCTATTGAAATCGGTCTGCTACTCAATAGAGTATACTACGCCCCCTTGTGGTCAAATGGCAAAATGAGCTTTTTTGATGTCGTGATTTTTAGGTTGTTTCCTGTTTTTTTGTAATGCCAATTTCATTTGAAAAGTTAATGTTTTCCCAATCACGACTGAATTTCGAGTGTGTTGGAAGTAATTAGATGTTCATTGATTCACGTTTTCTTAAAGTTATTCTACTTCAAAAATTTTTACTAACCTCACTTTCTGATTAGTGATGATTTCAAATTGTCCCGGTATTTATTCTAGGTGATCAAGTGAACCAATCATTTGCCGTTCTGAGTGATTGTTTTTTTTTTTTCATGTAAATGTAATTATTATAATTAATTATAGCGTTTGGTCAAACGCAAAACGGAGAGTCCAAGCAGCAAGACTTTCACTATCTCAATGCTCAGAATTCTTATTTATCTTTGGTTGAACTGATGACTGTTCAGTGTTCACTTTTAATATTTAAATATTTTTAGCGCTAATGATCAGAATTAGAGACTGATTAGGTGTTTTGAGGTTGATCAGTCATGCCTAAAAGTTTCGCACTTAGACTTTTGTAGTAAATTGAGTTTGCGCCACACAATTTGGTTAAAAGTAAGTTAGCGTCTTTTATGCTGAAATATGAGTCAGCGATCCATTTCTTTCTGAAAATTGTGTTAGCGAGTCAATTTCTTCTGATGGCGCAGAGATTTTCAAGGTATTTTGTTACGATAGTTGGCCTCTCACAACAAAGTCAATCATGATTTAGTCAAAGTAATGGCCTCTCATCATGTCTAATACCATCCATAAGAACATCCTTCCATCATATTTTCATATTTCTTAACCCTCTCTGACTTAGAGAGATTTAGGTAAAAAAATTCTGTGGCGTCTGTCCGTCAGTCCGTTTGTCCGTCACTCCGTACCTAGGCATAACTATTGAACCATTGATCCTTATGCATCCAGATTTTGCACAGTTGTTGCGTTTTAGATTCCCCAGAGGTGCTTTTTTTGTTTTTTTGAAATTTTGACTTTTAGGGTAGTTATGGGGAAAAAATGATTTTCATTAAAATCAATGGTAAAATGGATAAAAATGAATAAAAATGGAATAATTCAAGTTTGGCTCAATCAATTTTGATGAAAGTTAGCAAAAAAAAATCTATTTTCAGCCTACTATAGAATAAACCACTTATAGTTCCTATATTCATTCCTCAAAACTGATTAAAAATCAAAATAAACGCGCTTGAGCCAAAAAATAGAATTATCGTGAGAAATCAATCTTAAAACTTGGAGTCAATCAATAATGGCTCCATGAATTTTGATAAAACTTTGTACACACTATCTTATCAATAAACTTAAATATTTTCCTCTCTTTGTCACCAAAAACAACCAATAAAACCATTTCAAGAGGTAATATAGGTGCGATTGAGCAAAAAATATGGGAATATGAGCAAATAAAAATATAATCCTATTATTTGGGATGGTTTAGGTTTGGTTCAATCAATTTGGATGAAAGTTAGCAGAAAAAATCTACATTCAGCCTACTATAAAATAAACCACTCATAGTTACAATATTCAACCCTCAAATCCGTCTAAAAAATCAAAATAGGTGCGCTCGAGCCAAAAAATGGAATTATCGTGAGAAATTAAGTAATCTTAAAACTTGGAATCCATCAATAATGGCTGGATGAATTTTCATGAAATTTTTTACACACAATCTACTATCAAAGTACTAACATACTTTCCTCTCTTGATCACCATAAACAACCGATTAGACCTTTTCAAGAGGCAATATAGGTGCGACTGAGAAAAAAATATGGGTATATAAGCAAATAAAAACATAATCTTATTATTTCGGATAATTCCTGTTTGGTCCAATGAATTTTGACAAAATCTGGCAAATAAAATCTACAATTGGTTTACAAAAGAAAGTAGCCCTTACAGTTACAATATACAACCCTTAAGAGAGTTAAAAAAATCAAAATAGGGTGTTTGTCCAAAAAAAAGAAAAATGAAAGTGAGGAATTAATTTTAAACTTTGAGTTAATCATTAATGGGATGGATTTTGACAAAACTTTTCACAAACATAATGTGTTAAAAAAATACACTAAACACTGCACTGTGTGCACTAAAATATTTTTCTGGTACAGTTCTCATAAAAACCTTAAGACCGTTTCGAGGGGCAATATAGGTACAATCGAGCAAAAATCTTTTGAGACTATAATTGTAAGCAAATATGAAGACAAACATAATGATTGGAATTAGTAATTCAAGTATGACTCAATTAAGTTCGATGAAAATTGCATCAAAACGTTTGCAACCAGCCTAGGCAGAAATTTCTTTCCAATGTATTACTACAATATACAACCTTTAAGTCTAAAGCTGTTTAAAAGCAATATATGTTTCATCACACCAAAAAATAGAATATTCAAGGAAAATTAATTTTATAAAGAGAAGTCAATAAAAAATGGCTGAATGAATTTTGTTGAAATTTTGTTTGCGCAATCTACGACTTACTTATGTACATCTTTGGAGGGGGGTTAATCTATTAATCAAAAAAATTATTTTGAAGATCCACAGTTTGAAAGAAGAAACCAAACATAGTACTCAATGGAGGAAATGCAAGAATCAGTACATTTCGACCTGCTAGGTATAAAAACTAAGGGAAAAAGAAACTCACAAAAATAGAACAAAGAGCAAATATAATGAATGCAGCTCAAAGAATAAAAACTTATTGGAATCTGGAATTACTCTAGACCCTGTTATAAGCAACATCAGATTAAGGCTCTAATTAGCCTTCAAAAAACAAAATAGGCAACTACTCCTACAGCTTCTCTACAAAATTGCAAACTCTTCGGATTGAAGGCAGAGTTATGTCCGGAGGTGAAAATATTAGAAATTTGGGGGGGGGGGTCTCCCCAGAATTCTTTAGGGGGTTAGGGGGTCTCCTCCAGAATTCTTTAGTGGTGGGGGAGGGGGGTCTGGGGGTCTTCCTCAGATAAAAATGGTGTGAGAAAGTGTTCGTAGGGTATTCCCTACAGTTTATTTTTTATCATTTCGAGATTTTATTGACGTGTTTCGGCCATTGTGCGCGGATCGAATGCCTGTCACCAGTCGTGGGACGTCATGGGGACATTTAGGAGAGATGTCTTTTGACTCACTGTAACTTCTTCATCTGTTCTTACGTTTTGCCATGGCGTTCTTTGTTTTACTTGGCATCACACTTCACGTTCAAATTTTTTACCGGGCAACCAAAGAACGGTGCCAGCTAATGGAATATGGCAACATTGTTTTTCTCTACTTTAACACATCATGAAAAATAATCGATTCTTGGCGAGGCCAGTCGCCTACCCAAAAATCGATCATTTTACATATAAAATCAATAGAGACAAAAACAGTGTTGCCAAATCGATAGAGCTGTCACTGCCAGTTAACCTGCAGACCAATTTTTGCATGGAAATAATGCCTTCAGTGGACTCCAAGATTACTTTCAAGAAACTGCGAGAAACATTTCCGGTCTCATGAGCATCTTGGAGCTGATCTAAGCTGTTAAGAGCGTTGAGGTCTGACTGGCTGGACTAATAACCAATGACTCGGCATGGTCCGATTTCTTCTTACTACTGATCACTTTTTCATTTCCCTATTTTGCGGGACATACTATATTGTTGACTACCTTTTTACTAAAGGGGGTTCAAAATTGTTTTATGAGTATTTGATTGTTTATTACGTGCGTTTAGTGATGTGCAGTGGGAAATTCGAAGGAATTGTTCTATGATTGTCCGGAGTGGTCCTACCCCCCCCCCCCCCCCCACTCACCGCTTTCAGGTTCGAACTTGAACTTTTGCTGTACAATTTTTTTTTGAGATGGTGGAAAATTCGGAGGGATTGTTCTAAGATTGGCCGTAGTGGTTCTACACCCCCCCCCCCCACTCATCGCACACAGGTTCGTACCTAATCTTTTGCTGGACAGTTTTTTTTTTGAGATGGTGGAATATTCGAAGGGTTTTGTCCTCAGATCGCACGTAGTGGTCCTAACCCCTACCCACTCGCCGCATCCTTGTTTGGACCCGGATTTTTGCTGGACAGATTATTTTTGAGATGATGGAAATGGAATTTGATTTATGAGGGACCAAATTTTCTCAAGGTGCGCCTTCTCTGACACTGTAGTGTCAGAACTATCTGCTTGTTTTATTTTGGATAGTAATCCGATTTTTACCATTTGACAATGTAAAAGTTGGTAATTTATAGGTAAATCAGGCAACGCTGCATATATCTCATCATTTGGTAACGCGCTGTCGAGCTATTACGTTCAGCCAATGGCCCGCTACTCATCAGCGCTCACAGTCAGATGAGTGTTGCGTTGGTGGAACGTTTGTCGCAAGCACCAAAATTTGCGATGGAGAAACAACAGAGGTTACAAAACGAAAAACCAATAAATTGCAGGTGCCAGTACCAAAAGTACTCTGATTTGTAATAATTTTCCAATCGATGGAATCAATGATGAATAGTAATATTCATACCATTTCACCAAATTTTGAAGTCAACGGTGTTTTCCATCGGTGGTGGACGAAAAGATTACTGATCGCAGAGTATTTTCTTGCGTTACCCAGTCATATTCGTATACGTGAGTCCCTGTATGCAGTTTGTCAGTATACGGACTGACGGACAGACGCCACAGAATTTTTTTGCATAAATCTCTCCAAGTCAGAAAGGGTTAAGGAATATGGAAATATGATGGAAGGATGTTCTTATGGATGACGTTAGACATGATGAGAGGCCATTATTTTGTATTAATCATGATTGACTTAGTCGTGAGAGGTCAACTACCGAAACAAAATACCTTGAAAATCTCTGCGCCATCGCAATACTTTCTCAATTTTTCTAATTTCATTAGAGTGAGAAAGTAAAAATTGACAAGCAATAACGTCGCGTCGTATAAAACAGCCCTTTTCAAACAAAGGCTTTATCTCAATTCGTATACCGAACACTGAACGAATCGCGATGAAATTGATGTCGACCATTCACTAGACATTTTACAATATATAATCAGGCATCAAAAGTTGGATCTACTCTACCGATAGTGCAACTGATCCTAAGGGTTAAGAGTTCGGGGTTAATCGGCTGATAACAACACTATGACAACTCGTCCATTTTCGACGCAAAAACTCAATTGTTTACCCAAAACAATAACTCGTCCCACCCTCACGCTTCTGAATCGAAACAATAACGTGTTTGTAAAAGCTGGGGACGAAGAGCCGCTACTGTTGGATGGTGTGGGGGGAGAGGGGTTGGAACCCCGGCCTGGGATCACGATAGGGACAGGGACCCTTCCTCGGCCTCGATCTGCGTTTCGTGAGATATATCGTATCGTAACGTCTCGTCTGGTGTCCCTGCTTGAAATTTGAATCTCCTCCTATAATGTGTTACCAGCCGCGCGCGTTCTGAAAAGCCGTTGTCGGAACTAATTTAAGTTGGACAAACTTTCTAAACTTGGAAAGAAGGGGGGGGGATTCAAAAGCTCTCGGCACGGTGATTTCGGCAGCAAAGGGGGAGCAGATCAAATCCCACGCACAATTCGAACGAGATGAGAAACGGAATCGCCCCTTCCCCCTTCCTTCTCCTCTCACCCCCTCCCCTTGCGTTCGCATTAAGCCTCGTCTCTCCAATTGCCTGCAGTTCAGAGCGCCATGTGACATTAACCTGAGATCGACCATTCACACAGAGTGTTTTTTTTTTGTATACGTTGAGCCATCCAAATCGAAATTTTTGATACCTTACTTTTTCAGGTCAAAACGTGCCGACTTTTAATCAGACCTACCTCAAAAGTACAATCATGCGAAAGTGGCTTGTTGCATAAGTCCATCGTGCAAAAGCCGACTGCTAACGTACTAATACTTGATTGTATACATAATATTATACACTATATTGTGTATTAGAGACCACGCACTAGCCAATCGCGCTGCCTGCAGTTCAGAGCGCCATGTGACATTAACCTGAGATCGACCATTCACACAGAGTGTTTTTTTTTTTTTTTTTTTTTTTTTTTTGTATACGTTGAGCCATCCAAATAAAAATTTTTGATACCTTACTTTTTCAGGTCAAAACGTACCGATACTTTTAATCAGACCTATCTCAAAAGTACATTCATGCAAAAGTGGCACGTTGTATAGTCCATCGTGCAAAAGCCGACTGCTAACATACTAATACTTGATTGTATACATAATATTATATACTATATTGTGTATTAGAGACCACGCACTAGCCAATCGCGCAGTGGCTGACTTTTTTTTCGGGAACTCAATAGAATAAACATACACGGAAAAAAACCACGGTGAAAATGACCATACGGATACCTGATTTTGGCACCTGCTAGATATTATGGTAATGTCAACCAGAAGTATACTATGTTTTGACTAGGTACTAGGTGATGTTACCTGATTGCATGTCAAATTTACTCAAAGTATCGGTAAATGTACCATACTTCTGGTCAATTTTACCATAACATCTAGTAGGTGCCAAAATCAGGTATCCGTATGGTTATTTTCACTAATCTTTTTTTCCGTGTAGGGAACCACCATCCAATATGGACCATACGGTGACTGATGCAACTTCGTTGCTTCGCTCTCACTAGGCGAAAACCTCGATACCCTTGCTTATCAGTCAAGTAGTCCATGTTGGTGGTATTTTGTTGAGATCCTAAAAAAAGTAGTTACTGTGGGCGAGATATAGGTCGTGCGTGGTTTCAATTCTATATAGTATCTGACTTTAGAACGCACTGAAAAGAACGAACCTCAAGCTATAGCGTACCCCTATGGAATGACTTCTAACATAAATTTTCCTATGAACTGTTGAAAACGTACCCCCTTTTCTCTCTTTGAACACTCTGAATATTCAAACAGTCAAACTGGAGAAACGACACTACGCAATACCATCTGAAAACACATACCGGAGCCAGGATGATTTTGAAGTTCTGTCTTACACCACACCGGGTCGGAATTTTACCCAAACGATTATGAAAGTTGATTTGTCGATTTTTTGCCCCTTTCCCGATGAAATATCGACTGGTCTCACAGAGTTACACGTGTTTACTCTTAACCTACTAAGCAAGATGAAGAAAATTTGAAAAAAAAAAAAGAGTTTTTATTGGAAAATAGTTCAGCGTGATGTATAAGAGGAGCAAGCAATACAGCCCGAATGCCTGAGGCAGGGACTTGAACCGCTGAGAAAATATCGGTTCGGTTCGGTTCTCGGTTCAAGCCTTCATAAAAACCCGGTTCGCGGTTCGGAACCGGTTCGAGATAACTTAAGGTTCAGTTCCGACCGGTTCACAGAAGTGCGAACCGGTTCGAACCGGTTCAAGCCAAACCGGTTCGAACCGGAGTTGTGAACCGGAGTCTTGATCCGGTTCGGTTCCAATGATGCACTTTGTTTTGGCATTTTCTCATCGACACGTAATTTTCCTAGATAAGAGCAGGTAAATAGAACAACCTATGAAATGATTTAAAATATTGCCTGTTTAATAATATAATAGAAGTGATGTGGATAATAAAGGGAACCAGAAGCAAACAATAGACTTCTTAGAAAGTGGCATTTTTCATGAAATTAAAAGAACAACAATAAATTCTATCTTTTCTGAAATTATTTTAAGAACGCTTTCACGATAACGGGAATTGCATGTCGCCAGGCCGGTCCGGGGCTTCGGAACATACGTGAAGGATAAAAAGTAAAACCGCAGTGATTTGTCATCGTAACTCTGTACGAGGGAGGGGAAAAATATCAGGGAAAAAATTATCATCGCCGTGGAATATATCACACTTTTTCATGCGGAATTTGTACACTTTGTAACTGTCGCCAAGAGTGATAGTTAAATAGAAAGGGCAATTTTTTTTTCCGAAAAACATTGAAATACCTTTGCTGCGTTAATTTTTATTTATAATAGATGTTTTATCTTTCATTATTGATGAACCGGTCCGAACCGCCTTTCATTTTCGATGAACCGGTTCGAACCGGAATTTCAGAAATAGGTTCCAGGTTCGGTTCGCGGTTCAACAACTTTAGAAAAAACGGTTCGCGGTTCGGTTCAAGGTTCAGAAAACTCGCGGTTCGGAGCGGTTTTCGGTTCACGGTTCGGTTCGGTTCAAGTCCCTGGCCTGAGGGGAAAAAATTGACTTTCTGGCGGGAAAGAGATCAAAAACATAACAAGTTGGGTAACCCTAATAAGCACCACTTGGACCTGGCCTCAAAATCGCGCGGACTCCAATATTGCCTATAGATACTGCAGCGCATTCTACGCAGCTTGATTTGGTGATACCTACTTGATTTCCAACTCATCGATTTTGAGGTAAGCATCGCGCGGTAAGATTTGCTATATGCCGATGAAATAAATAAATAAATGAATAAATGAATAGATAAATATAAACGAATGAAAAGTTACATGGTGAGAATTGACACGGAGCGGAGGGGTCACTATATAATTTTCGGAGGTTGATCGAAAAATTCGAAATAATAATTGAGCACGATGTGCGGAGAGAACTTTAGCGCTTAATAGAGAGACGCAGATGTCACTGCAAAGCGTAGAATCTACCTCAAAGCTTAAATGCAACTCACTTCAATGATCTTGCTCTCGATAAAGTGGACCCCCACGCGCGAAAAGCAAATAATCCTTCAAAATTTCAAATTCAATGCTTTGATTTCCGAGAGCTCTTTTCCATAGCTGCTCCTGTGAGAGCTACCTCAGAAATTGAACTTGACTCAAGAGTTTGGTTGGTAGGCAACCAGCAGTACTTTTCATGGTGAGCGTATTTTAAGCGGTTTGACAGTGTGGAAAGTGGGCACCCTACTCTTGAGGTGGGTAGGCAACCTAAGGTACATGTTTTACGGGTCAGCAGGAATGGGTCCCAGTTGAGGTCGCTTTAATTTTGGCAATCATATCGATGCAGTCTGACAAAACGGGGCCAAGTACCATCGGGCGTTGCCACTTGAGACGAATCTTGCGGTGCTGCCGCGTTCATTTATATTAAACGGCACTGCAAATTCATCGATGATTCCACCGGACGAGAAAAGATTACACATTCCAGTTCAGTTCATGACTGTAATGCACGAAGATCCTCGTATCTGTAATCTTTTCTCAATCGATGCAACCGCCGTTAAATTATTAAAATATCCGTAAGTTTTTTAAATTCATCAACGACGCCATCGGTCGAGAAAAGATTAAAGATCAGAGTATTCCAGTGCATTACGGTCATTTATTGAACTGAGTTTTGTAATCCTTTCTCAACCGGTGGAATCATTGGTGAATTGAAAATTGTCATTACACACGAAACGGCAACTCTGGAATCTTGAGTGCTTAGTGCCGATTCCTGCCTCCATATAGCGTTACCACCCGTTTGTTCAATGTCAAATTACAGGCCAAAAGTAAATTTATGTTTGAAAAAACGGAATGTCAGATTCTAGTTAATCATCTGAACAATGCCTCCAAGCAACATATCTCGTTGATGGTAAAAATAGTTCAAGAAATAAGGGAAAGTATACGAAAAATGGAATATCGCATTCCGACTTTATAGAACCGACTTCAAACACACCGACATCTTTACCTATTCGTTTGTTGTTGTTGTTGTTACTTGTTATTGTTGTAAATTCATGTTTCATATGATAAAAGCACAACTTCGCCCCAAATTGAATAAAAAGTAATGTGTTTGTCAGTGGCGGCTCGACGCTCGTGCAATGTGGCAACAATTTCAATCCTCGATTTGATTCTATGTAAAATAATCGAGTTGAGAGTGAAGCAACGCTTCACTAAAAATCGATTGTTTGTCATAAATTCAAAGGGAGGCATGTCATTTTTGCCAAATTGCACCAGCCGCCGCTGATGTTTGTATTTATCGGTCTTTATACATTTTCATATACATAAACTTGAATATTGATACATAATATTCCTCTTTTACTTCAGGTCTATCAGACCAAATATAACACACTAAAGATGGGAAATGCAAAGATTATTAGGACATTTTTTACTTCAATTTTTCTCTTAGTCCAAACGAATTCCCAAAAGAGCCAATAATATATGAGCGCACAATTTCTTTTTTGAGTAAAATTGTCACTAAATTTAGCTACTCGACCCGTGTTAGGAAATCAGCGTCGCTTTAATCTTCAGTCACTGAAATAATTGCAAACAATTCCTCGCCTGATGATGTTTATCGGCACCAGTGTTGCCAGATTGGGGTGAAAAAGCCGTTCATTTTACACTGATTTAAATGGGGACGATACGGCTTGTTAACCCTCGATCTGGCAACACTGATCGGCACACTAATTTTGAATCACCCTATAAACATACCTCCGTACATTCACTTCCAAATAGTCGGTGCGTCGTTAAACTGTGATCCGCCCAACACACTTTTTCAGCCCACACTCTTTAACAAGTGACGCTTTCGTATGATACTTAAAGAAACAAAAATGATAGTAATGGAAGTAAACTGGATTGAAATTCTTGTTTCTTGAACATGAGCAAATCGTTAAGTCGATATAAAAAAATACCGTCTCGTAAGCGCTGGTCCACCCCCTCTCAACCGTTCCCTCTCTATTAAAGTTTCTTCAACAACATTTCAAACGGGAAAACATTTGATACATACGAAGATGAACTTCAACATTGTTGTGATTGCTCTTTTCAATGCGATTACAGTTTGTAACTTTTGATTTTTGTTACTCTTTTCATCTACCTACAGTTCACAATTTTCAGAAACATTATAAAAGTGTGCCAATTAACGAACAAACCTGCCCATGAAAGGATGTTCCGAGTAATCACAAACTAAGAGGCTAAACGGTTACGCGTTGAACAAGTATTTTTTAACGACTATAGTGTTTATATCGATTACATGGGTGGGGGGGGGGTGAATTTTACTGTCCCATGACGAATGGAATCAATTAACGCATTATAAAAGTCAATCGAATCGCAGTAATTTGGCTAGTTTATCCTATGAAATACAAAAATGCGTGCGACAAAAACGGCGTTTAAAATTCAACATTTTTTAATTAGTATAGTTTATTTTTATTTTTTATTTTATAATTGTTTTCAAGAAAATTCGACGGTGTTTGTTTCAGTTTCATTTTCAGTGGGGGTAGTCGGCGGAGGAGGATCCAAAGATCACTCAACATTACAGCCCGCTACACCACGGCCCTACCAAAGTTAATATGAATCGTTAATTTCTGAAAGGGCGCATCCCACAACGAGAAAGGCGAGCAGTTGAGCCCTTATTCAAACCGAGCGTTCATGCACGCTTTACACATTCAGACTTGCTGTCACAAATACTTTAAATGAGTACAAGGGAATAAGAGACTTGAGAGAGTTTGTTTACTGAGTCAGTCGTGGCGCAAGGCGCTTAGCATACTTGATGAGGAAATTATGACATTTCTACAGAAATGCTTTTAATGCAGCAATGGAAATGATAAAAGCTTCACTTTAATTTCTCTCGGCTTTTTCGCTTTGCCTTTGACTTCTGAGCTTAGGTATACAATTTATTCGAGGAGATCTGTTTATAAAAACATCTGTTGGTATTTGAAAAAAGTCTCTCTCTGAACCCGTATCTCCATTGGCAGATCCAGGAATTGGTCTTTCTCTCTCTTCGCCCTGTTGAACGCATGTTTTAGCAAAGAATAGAGTGAGGAACGGAGAGAGAGAGAGAGAGAGAGAGAGAGAGAGAGAGAGAGAGAGGAAGAGAGAGAGGGAGAGAGAGAGGGAGAGAGAGAGGGAGAGAGAGGGAGAGAGAGAGGGAGAGAGAGAGGGAGAGAGAGGGAGAGAGAGAGGGAGAGGGAGAGGGAGAGAGAGAGGGAGAGAGAGAGAGAGGGAGAGAGAGAGAGAGGGAGAGAGAGAGAGAGGGAGAGAGAGAGAGGGAGAGAGGGAGAGAGGGAGAGAGAGAGAGAGAGAGAGAGAGAGAGAGAGAGAGAGAGAGAGAGGGAGACTTTCCTGGATCCCGCCAATGCCCATCTTCTGAAGAAGATAGGGTTGAGATTAAAAAGAGGAAAGAAAGGCTAGTAAAACGAATGATGAAACGAAGATGTACTCGTAGATTACAAAAGCTTCAATGGAGAGAGCTCCTGGATATTCTGTACCTTGCATAGAAGGGGGGGGGGGGCTCTGAGGGGAAAACCCTTTTTGGAGCACACAAGTGGAGAGTAGGCATAAAATTAATCGTTTGTACCATTTCTCATGTATTTTTACTCTTACGTTTGTATAAACTTTTTCGAACATTTCCCAACGCTGTTACTCGGCGAGTTGGAGAGGATGTATTTCTGGACACAATATCATCGGAAGAAATTTTCTTCTTGTATTTCAGCTAAAGACCCTTCAAAACTTTTTGAGCAGTTTATTTAAAGCCTTTGTATGTTATGCCGAGTGTATTTTCTCTCTGAAGAGGTGACGACCGACTAGCGCAGAAGCATTTTGGTTATTAGGTTCTGACAAGTAAGTAGCGGTGTCTGATTCCGAAATGCATCAAAACGCAGAGTTCCGACTCGTTGTTAACCAACCCCTCACCGATGCTTTTTGATGCATTTCGGAATCAGGCATCGCCCATGGCCACAGCCGGGGGGGGGGCGCTGATAAAGGGCTGTAGGGCTGTAGGCCCGTCCCCTCTGCTCCGAAATCTCAGAAAAAGGGGGATGAAAATGGAAAAGAAAGGGAAAAGAAAGGAAAATTATGGATAGAGGGGGGGCGGAAGTGGGAAAATAAGGACTGCAGCCACCCCCGGAAAAAAGTCCTGGCTATACGACCATGGGCACCGCTACTTGTCGGAACCCGACGCACTCAAAATGCGTCTGCTTTAATTCATTTACATACATTTTATAGTATTTACAACTAAACCTGACCTCAGCTGTGACCTCAAAGGCCGGGAGGAGAGTAATGTAGGCTCATTTGACAGTACAAAAAGAGTGCGTGGGCGTTTTGAGACCTATGAACCACGTTCAAACGACTTAAATGAAATCGGACAAAGAATAAAGAAAAAGAAAAAGAAATAAAAACAGAAGATAGTGGAAACTTACTAATCTCTCTTGGATCTCTCTTCCCAGACTTTGTCCCAAAAGGAAGAGCGAGGCTTTATCCGTAAGACACTAGTGCTAAGGGTGCGAGGCAATTTGCCTCCTCCAGAACTACCGGTGGGGGACTCGGCGGGTACGCCCTCAGACATGCCGGAGACGGAGGCCGATGATGTAATACTCAAGACTCCGTACGGATGAGTCTTAAATCCAAGGCGCCCCTCCCCGCCTCCTCCCCCCTCATCCTCATCGGATGAGTCCGCCAGCTTTAGGATTGAAATTTTCACGGTTGCACTAACACAGAAGCACGAAAAAAAAAAACTCGCACAGCACACACACACACAAACACAAAGCACCAACTACGATTCGATCACTGTCACCGTTCCCGGCGCCCCACCACCCGATTTGACCCCGGACCGGGACACCGTTTCCACATCAATTTTCGGCGAAGCAGCAGCGTGGCAGATTATTTTCATTTTTTTTCGACCCCTCTCTTGAAATATCTGTCTCTCTCTTATTATTTTGTCCCTCTTTTTGTTTGCCGGCGAGAAGAACAATCGGTCGAGGAGGGATCACGAGAAAGGGAGAGCTTCGTCCATTCCTCTCCGATTCGCGCACCGTCAGAAGGAAATTGGGTCGAAAATTGACTGCATAGACATTTGAATCATAACTACTTCTGGGTTCCAGCGTGAAACCTACGATTTTACAGGCATTCCGATGAATTCGTTTAACTGTCAGTGTCTTATCCGTCGAGACTATCAATCAGAGATATTCCATTTGCACCGGTCGTGAAATTGTCGGCCTTCGAAGACATGGAATTCGAAATTATTTATTCTTTAATAGGCGAACGCACACGCTTTTATCCGGCGATAACAGAATCAACCGAATATTGAGCTGCAGTAAAGGGAAGACAAATACTGCGGAACAACACTGAACGACTCGAAAAAAGGAAGTAGAATACAGAACCAAATGAAGACAAAATAAAACAAGGGAGAAATTAAAGGCAAAAGTAAAACTTTGGATTTATGCTCGCCAATCGGCACGTTTTACCATTTGAGGAGCAAAGAAAAAATTAAATAATCACAGGAAAAAAAGATTAAACGAATTGAAATCACAGGGTCGAAAACGAAACGAAAAATTGTGGAGCGAGCACATTGAACCCGACTCTAGCTCATTTCTTTCAAACGGCCACTTTTCGAAGAAACAGTTAAAAAAAAAACTATTTTTTTAAAAATTTCAAGTGACGCCGACACATTTTCGGACGACGAGTAGGGAAACAATTAGACATGCAATTAAAGCTGTGCCAAACAAATATTTCACTGAACAATAGCTGGTCGACGGATGATTATTTCTCACGGGGCACTACGCTGAACATCGGCAAACTTCCGGATTTCCTAGAAAACGATTTGGTCAGCGATAAATAGTGTGGATATCCTTTGTGAACAATACTGAACGGGAAAACAAATTGAATTAAAAATTAATTAACACACACACACTCACACATAAACACTTGAATAACAGAGCGGAGACGCGCTTTTCACGGCAAGAAGTCGCGTCCACGTGATCCAAAACGCAGAGCGAAAGCGACTGAAGCAAAACAGTCAGACACAAATTCAAGTCGACTCGCGCGCGGGGCTCTCACTCTTTTTCGCGTGGCGTGGCGCGGCCGCGGCGCCTGCCTCGACTCGGCGTGACGCGGGAGGGCTTTTGCGCGCTACGGTTGTGTTGCCGCGCCGCGCCGCGCCCTCTGGCGGCTTTGATAAGAGGAGCGCCGCACGCTGACGTGACGCTTCGCAGCTGCACGATAATGTCTAGGAAAAGTCATCAAAACGCGCGTTCACCGAAAGCGCGCTACTCGAAATGGTATCCGGTCTCCCGGTCTACTCCCTCTGCCAATTCCGTTCTATCCATCCCACACCTCAACACCCCCCCCCCCCCCCCAATCTACCACCGGCAACGTTTTGAAGTGCAACGACTCGCGGTGACGAGCGATACCTGACGTTCGAGGCAACTGTGTCGTGTGTGCGTGCACTTTATGCACGCACCTGCTATTTGAGTTTAAGACGATCCCACTGATCCCAGTAAGTACGGCAAAAGGATATTGATCGAGAAGTGACAAAATGAACCAAAAACTCAAAAGCTATGAAGATACGAGTAAACCGTTTCATTCCGCTTAACTCTAATCAAACTTACTATCAAACGCAAAAGTTTCGGCAGTCAAGAATACAAGATAAACGGCGAATCCTCCTGATAGGTATAATCAAAGCAATCTAGGCTTATTCTGCGCTTCGCGTGCATTCTTGACTAGAGCTCGTTTCAGAAGTGTAGGCGGACCAAACCCATAATCTTTGGCGAATTTTCAACTTTTATTCCTTCAAATCAATACCGAATTTGCCCCTGACTTTATTCTTTTGTGTTTAAAGTTTTCTTCATTGAAAAATGAACACTCAATTTCATTTTTATTCAATTTCATCGAGTAATATCAGAAATAATGTTGACAAATTCCAAAGATTATCGGTCCAGGTCCGCCTACACTTGTGAAACGAGCTCAAACTTTTGTTTTTGCTATATAGTACTTTCAACGTGGACTGTATCAAAACAGAGCAGCAGTACTTATGTCTAAACCACTGGCGTAGCCAGGAATTTTGCGTGAGAGGGGGGGGCGGAAATTCGGCCAATATTCGGTAAAATTCTACTTAAATCGCAAAAAATTACCTTTCATGAAGGAAAAGTTGGGTGTCAAGGGGGAGGGTCCAGCCAAACCCCGTGGACCTCCAACAGCTCCATTACATAAATTTTTCGGTATTTAATATAACTACATGAAATAAGAGGTTGGTCGGGGGGGGGGGGCAGTGGCATAGCGAATGGGGCCAAATGGGTCTGGATCCCTTCTCCTCACTTTAATTTAGCCAATCGATTATCAATAATCGGTTAAATTATCTGTCTTGTACTAATGCTTTTTCTGGTTTTGAGAATCAAATAAAAAATTCAATTAAATTTAATCAATATTCGTTTCAGTGCCAGCGGTGTCACTCGCGCACTGTGGTGTGAGATTGAAAAAAAATGGCAAAAATTCAGTGGAAAATGTCATCAAAAATCATAGTTTTCGACTTATAAAGCGTAAGCTAAAACTTTTCAGAGACATTTCCTAGGTTTATATTACTTGTTTGAAGTGTTTCCTGTGATTAACATTTGTCTTAAAAGTTTACAAATGATAAAGTGATGAGAAATTTACTTTCTAATTTGTTGCCACTTTTTGACGATTTCAGAACATTTAGTGCCGCGGTCAGCGTTACACACTAAAAGAATCAATTCGAGTTTCTCTAAGTAACATTTAGATTTTATGTTGAGGTATTATTTGAGGAATACAGAATCTTGTCCAAAACCAAATTCCGAGCCGAGGATATCTAAAATTGTATTCTTCTCTTCGTATGTTGACTTTATTTATAATGTCGCGCAGTGAGGAGAGACTGCGCTGACGTGGTGGCCAAAAATAAGCAGTGGCACAGCGTGTAATCTAGCGACGCTCCATTCAATCCATATGAATCCAAAGAAAAGGTCGAATTTCAGAATGTTCGCTAGACTTTCTATCGATCAATTTATTTCATGTGTTTAATAAAACTAAATACAACGTTGCCAGTACCTCATTGGCGGATCCAGCAATTAATCGGGCTACAGTGTTTTCTTCTCATGTGATTGCATGAGAAGTAATCGAATAGTTACAGGGCTGTATCCCCTTCAAGAATTGATTGTTTACCATAAATTCAAATGGTAAGAATGCGCAGTTGCCATATTGCTTGATCCACCATTGGTTACCAGAACGCACGTTTTGCCATTGAAAATAAGCAACAAAAAAAATTACCTTCTTACATCAACTGACCCAGATATGAAAGAAATATTTTGAAAACATTTTGAAAATCTTGCCGATAAGTTTTCGGTAAACTTTTGTAAATATTTTAAAAACATTTTAAAAAAAAATATTTTTTCTCACCAATTAATTGCCAAAATATTTTTGAAAGTATTTTAAAAATATTTTCAAAAGTATTTTCAAAACATTTTCAAAAGTATTTTAAAAATATTTTTTAATAAAGCTTTAAAGACCACTTTCACACACTGTTCAACAACCGCTGACGAAAGAAATCGGTTAAAAAAATTTAAAAGTGTCTAAAATTAGTCTTGAAATATTTGTTACACTGAGCTTACAATCAGTCTCAAGTAATCTAACTTGTTGAGTTTTTGGCATTCAGAACTGTCCGTTTTTCCTACTGTGTGTTGCGTTGTGATGCGTAGTAGTCGAATACTTTCGCTGATTTGCTGAACACCGCTAAATTTTATTAAGACAGCATGCTGCACGCTGAGACTGGGGCACGGCGGCGATAGCTGTATCGCCTAAAATTACGAAAGCAGGAAATTCGTGAATAATGTCGGGTAATTTTGCAATCAATTTCAAGTTCGATCAGCCCCGCTTTAATATCTTCCTGTCAAAATTGTCTCCCGTGGCTTCGTACTTCGTAGCCCGTAGAGATTGTGGGCGCTGTGTCGTCGCAAAATAATTATGATACATCGGAATCAAAGTCATGAGCAGAGTTAGGCTGGCGGGGACCAATTATAGCAGGTGCAAGACGCAATGCGCAACAGCACCGCAGTTAACGCACTCGACGCAAAAGGTGAGTCACGTTGAAAAGCCTACTGTGAAAATGTCCGTCCTCATACAATCGTCAATTTTATTCTGTTTATATCTATGGAGTTTTGCTACTTTGTCTCGAACAATAGTGCAGAGCTGCCGTTTCGCGCATAACTATAATGACGCACTTTTCAATGGGTTTGTTGCGTACTTTTGCTACATCAATATAACTCATTGTTTCTAACGTAAAATTCGGCGAAACTAACGATGCGCACATTAAAAACTTTCAAAATCCACTTATTACCTCAGAAAATACATTCCATTTCAAACAACCCGCGCTACACTACAGACACTATAACACCGACTTATAACTACATAGATGGAACCATCTCGTTTATGTAAACATGAACAGAACTTACAAACATTGGAATGTTTCCTTTAGATGCGTACATTTCTTATATTATTTTGTAATCATTGATAAACCAAAAATACCAGACATCAAATACAGGCAATAGTTCGTCTCTTTTGAAGGGAATTCCATAATTTTGTAGTTACGATGTTGTTTACTTATGCACGGTGGTTCCGTCTATGTATATAGTAGTATACCGGTGCAAATAGTGTCTAGTGTAGCGCGGGCTGTTTGAAATTTAAGTGATTTCCTGAGTTAATGAGTGGATTTTGAACGTTTTAATGTGCTCGTCGTTATTTTCGCAGAATTTTACATAAGATTCTATGTTCTCTATTTTTGTAGCAAAAGTATGCAACAGGCCCATTCACCGATGACTTTAACGATTGAGAAAAGATTACAAAGTTCAGTTCAGGGAATGCATGACAGCGTAATGCACGAAAATTCTCGCATCTGTAATCTTTTCTCATCAGTTGACGTCGAGTCATTTTTCTCAGTTAAGGAAAACTTACTTTCTGAACGACCCTTGTACACTACATACATGACGAATAATATAGGCATGACCAAAAAAATACCATACATACAATTTAAATATAAGTTTCCTTTGCAGTTTCTTTTCCAAGTTTTAATTACTGACCCAATAATCATATTAAGTAGTTCCAATTCAGACCGTACCCTACCCAAAGGTAATTTGTATTTATTTATTTATTTATTTATTTATTTATTTATTTATTTATTTATTTATTTATTTATTTATTTATTTATTTATTTATTTATTTATTTATTTATTTATTTATTTATTTATTTATTTATTTATTTATTTATTTATTTATTTATTTATTTATTTATTTATTTATTTATTTATTTATTTATTTATTTATTTATTTATTTATTTATTTATTTATTTATTTATTTATTTATTTATTTATTTATTTATTTATTTATTTATTTATTTATTTAATCACGCAATACATTCCTGTAAATTGTGTAAAACTTGTTATTTCTGATTTCCATAAAGGTTGTAAAAAGCCATTGCCGCTAAGGCACTTAGTAAAATATTCTACCACTACTAGGTACTACTTCTCTTTATGTATTTATTTATTTATCTATTTATCTATCAATCATCTATTTATTATTATTATTTTTCTTTTTACCGTTTTAGTAAGCACGGAAATGCTTTTCTCTCTGATGTGATTGGGTACCCCTGTTCCTGTTCAGTGTTGTGGTAATCATCAAATGATAAAAAGTTTCAGCATTGGTGCAAACTTTGGCGGGAAATTCAAAAATGTTCTGAAATGGGAAAATGTGCGTAAAAATATAACAAACGCAAAACGGCAGCCCTGCGTATATCAGCGACTTTTTTTTTTCTTCTCCTCTCCGCGAGAATTGCGAGAGATTCGAAACAACGAAACCGCGAGAGCTAGGAGGCAGAAAAGAACGGGATTAAAATTTGTTCGGTTGACGTAATTGCGTCGCCCTCATAAAAGATTCAGAGCCGCTCATAAAAGGACCAACGATCCAACGTCGCGATCCAAAACGGGAGTGCGCGTCTTCATGGTGCGTCCCGCGTCACATCGCATCGCTCTGTAAAGGTCTAGACGCGCGCGTGGTTTAAACGCCCGATTACGCGCTGCTGATAAAGGGAAATTAAATCTAACAATAAGTTGCCGGATTGCCTGAAAATAAAACTGCAAATTAGACCTACCGTTTTGGGTGCCAATTACAAAATTATATCGGTATTTTTTCAATTCACCGATGATTACAGGTGTTTAATTGACACACGGGTTGCAAAAGTTAATCAATGGTTTCTTATCGGTATTTGTTCAATGGGTCTGTTGCATACTTTTGCTACATCAATATAACTCATTGATTCTAACGTAAAATTCGGCGAAAATAACGATGCGCACAATAAAAACGTTCAAAATCCACTCATTAACTCAGAAAATACCACAGAATACTTTAATCAGAACGGAAACTCTAATTAATTTTGAAACATTCTTTACTTCGGGCCGCCATGTTCGAAAGTGAGCATCTTCGGCAATCTTCGGCAGATCTTCGGCAACTGGCCGAGTTGTGATTGGTTGTATAGCCTGAAAAAGCATGTCCGCCATCTTGAGAAGTGAGTAGGCACAGTTGCCAGTTTGTGCCAGTAAATTCCAAATCTTGTTTCCATTGGCTCTTATGGCAGTTTCCCTTCTGATTGTATTATTCTGTGAAAATACCTTCCATTTCAAACAACCCGCGCTACACTAGACACCATATCACCGACTTATAACTACATAGATGGAACCATCTCGTTTTTGTAAACATGAACAGAACTTGCATGAACTTGGAATGTTTCGTTTATATGCGTACATTTCTTATATTATTTTGTAATCTTTGATAAACCGAAAAGACCAGACAGCAAATGCAGCTTATATTTCACGTATTAATAAAGAAATTCCATCATTTTGTAGTTACAATGTTGTTTACTTATGCACGGTGGTTCCATCTATGTAGTTATAAGTCGGTGATATAGTATCTAGTGTAGCGCGGGTTGTTTGAAATGGAAGGTATTTTCTGAGTTAATGAGTGGATTTTGAACGTTTTTAATGTGCGCATCGTTATTTTCGCCGAATTTTCCATGAGAATCAAGGTTCTATATTGTTGTAGCAAAAGTATGCAACAGACCCGTTCACCGAACCAGTTTTTGCATGAAGCTGTTGAATTAAACAGACTCAATAGTTTACAATGAACGAAAAACATTTTTGATCCGTCGAAACATCTAAATAAGAGACGCCTTTGGTTCGTCTTCAGATTGAAGCTCTTACCAAGACAATTTCAGTCAAGCTTGGGATTGAGTATGAGTGTGCTATTAGGGTTACGACTCGCCTCTCTTATACTACGACCGGATGTCATTTTCCACTTGCACATACTCACACAACCGCGCGTGTAATTGCACATTCTGGCAGACGGCATGGCACACCACCCATAAATGTTCGATGAATTGAAAGCATCAGCGGACAAACTGTATGAACGTGATTCAAAACCACACTCACTCTTCGTGCCGTGTATCAACCAACACTGGCCAGTGCCTCCGCAATATCTCTGATGGTTTTCACATCTATATGTTTTCAACGCGGTAAAATGAATATGGAATTTTGTGCATTACAGTATGTTTCCATTTTAATTCAATGATAAACAGTTTACTGGGTACTAAGTCATTTAGGGCATAACGCGCCGTTTCGGGTCCTTTCCTTGTCTGACATCCTAGATCTAAGCAGTGATGCCAAATTTGGCGCGATATTACGAAATTTGAAAATGCAAAAATGGCAAAATGAATACAGTTAAACGAAAAACAGCAGCCCTGAGTGAAAGTCAATAGTGACACGTATAAAGAAGAGCTGTGTGACACGTAGAATTATTTTTAGGTTAATTATTTTTAGGCTCGAAACTTTTAAGTGGAAAATTTATTTACGCTGAAAACTCTTTCATTTGTGATTGATCAAATTTAGAAAAATTGATATATGACTGGTTGCAATTAAAACCAAAATAAAAATATTCATTGTTTGGGGGGAGGGGCAAAGATATGACATTAAAAATAGCCAAACATATTCATGCATATTTGTGGCGAAAACTTTGAAAATCAATGTCGAATCGTGCAAATTTGGCAACGTTGCATTTAGTACATAAACTCATGCAAAGAGTTGAATGCGAGGGTGTTCCACGCACACTTGATAGCTCGACCTTTTTCATGAGGACATAATGCAACGTTGCCAAAAGTGCACTGTCTATCACTGCATGGAAGAGATATCGATGCATTGCAATGAATAATCAAATCACCATTGATTCATTGGTAAAATTTAAAAACAAAAAAAAACAAAAAACAAAAAAAAAAACAAAAAAAAATCCGACTTATCCATCATCTTTTTGGAAATTTGCTGATGTAAATTTAATAGTGGGTATCCTAGCATTAAAAAGGCGCAGTATAAAGCGATACAACTAAGCAATTCCTATTTCAGAAATAAATGAGGTATTGCGCTGCACAGATTCACGAAAATAAATAGCAATGAGACAAATAAAAAGAAATGATCAACAAATAAATAAAAACCAAAAGTACTTACGGTCTTTCAACCATAGGCTCCGTCTCTTTTTGTCTGGAAAAAAATAAAAAAAAAATGAATTAATTCTCGAAAAAGTACTCACAGATGCTATAAAAAATACAAGAGAGTTAGTAAGATTATTTTCCGTACAGGCGTACAATGTAGTGATTGATATTGATTGATAGTTGCTTCAAACAACCATCTTTTCGGTTAAAAATGTTTTGATGGTGACACATTAAAAGTAGAATAGAGCCTCTTTTGAGATTTGATGATTCAAGAATTGAAACCGCGTTGTGTCCCAACTTTGGGTAGGTGTACTATCGACGAATTAAAGATTGTCGCGAGATTTTCACACATTTTCATTTATGGGTGTGAATGTGGGACTGATCTGCAACGGCTTTCCCGCCCCACCTGCACGGGCCTCTCATCTGCAATGTGTGAGAAGTATGAAGAGTGGCCGAACCAGAACCTTGAAGGCGAAACTTGTCTCGTGAAAATCTCGCGACAATCTTTGATTCGTCGATAGTACATTGTTGGAACCATCATAGTGGCGGCGCATGCAATCCGGCAACCGCTTTGGATATTGTTCATTTAAAGTCATGAAAAAGGTCGTATAGCTGAAGGTGCACAGTGCAATCCCACAAATCGATATTTTAAATGAGTTTAAATCAGAGATAACTCAGCTAAAGAGATATGGCAGAACTGCTCAAAACTGTTAATCGACTCCTACGAAGTAGGCAAACTGGCATACGATCTGGTGGACCATTTTTGTAAACAATTCTGAAAGTAACCAAAGTGCGTTCGGCTGGCAGTAAATGACTTTTGACTAAAGTTTTAGTGGTTATTTTGGTGGTTAAATTTTTCCCTTGACATTTTCCATCTTATCAACGTGTTTGGAAAGCAAAAAAATTCAGAAAAGTGTGCGCCTAGAATTTATTTCCACTAACAGCAACAATAGCAATGTTTACGAAAAATGGTCCACCAGGTGGTATGCCGTATTGTATCACGGCCTATTTGAAGGCGTTTTTTACGATTGTCCATTAACGGTTTTCTAACATGGCGGGGATAGGACTTGCCATATCTCTTTAGCTTAGTAATCTCTGGTTTAAATGGACGAAATGCAGCGGTACAAGATTGCACGAGCCGCCACTGGAAAACATTCGTGTTCATCATTCATCAGACGGAGTCCAGAGAAGAGAATCCGATGAAGTTTTATAGGAAATAGCGTAGATGGTCATTTCGATTGGATTAATTGCCACGAAGCCGTGCGTAAGATTTGGTCCCCATTCCAGAAATAAAAATAATAATGCGCGCCAATCGACAAATACTATTATTATCAAGTTATAAGGACAGTACAAACTCAGAACCATACTCTCTTTAAAAAGTTAATGTGAGTAATGAGTAATGGTTTCCTTCCGAAGAGCCAGTGGCGGCTCGTGCAATCTGACAACCGTGCACTTTTGCCATTTAAACGTATGCAAAAAGATCGATACTAGGTGAGGCGCTGCGCCTCACCAAGTAATCGATTATTTTACGCAGTTTTAAATGGAGGAAATCCATTGTTGCCAGATTGCACGAGCCGCCGCTGCGAAGAGCCGCGATCCAATATAAGGTCAAAGCTTCTCGGTGAAACTACATTGAAGACACATTTTTTTTTGCTCCAGGTCAAAAATTGAAAAAGCTAAATACTGTTTTGGTGGCGAGTGGGAAATTTAAAATCCTCCGATTGGCTTAGATACTTTTTAAGAAACCGATTTTTGATTGGTCCATTTCGAATTTCCCGCTTCTCCTTAAAACAACTTTATACTTTTATCTAAAGCAGCAAGCTAATATAGGTATAACCAGCGTAAAGTCGACGTGGATGATACAAGGCTAAAGGCTAATAAATGGCAATAATGACAGGCTCACATTAATCAGGGTTGTGCGGTATTGATCTTGGCATTTTTTCAAGCTTTGGTTAACATTCGTGGTAAAATTGTCACGAGCTTTCATAAGCTGGCTGTCAGCTGAATAGTGAATACTATTGTACGATGCCATTAAAAATTATTGCAGCTTTCCAGTATCATAGTACCTTTAGGCTACTTTTGGTTACACAACATCTAAAAAATAAGCTAGTTTGATATTTTTTGTAACTAGAAGGTAGCAAGAAGCAGGCATGCTATGAATGAATTACTTTGACGGTTTCACAATAGTTAGTTGGTATCTGGCTTCCGTTATCCGTGATAGTTTTACCCATATTATCACTTTTCCAGAGGTTGTAATCACGAATACATAGTGAAAACATACTTTCATGCCGCAAAACCCTTAGCGAAGTACGTTACAAATAATTATGATGGCTGGCGGCACTGGCCGTCAAGAGTCATCCGTGTCGACAAGTAGCAAAGATTACGTATACATACAGATATGGCATTAGCCCGAATTTTGTTAAGTTGACTCCGGCCCTGATACAACCGGGCATACAGAGGGGATCATAAAGATTACAGAGAAAAGATTACATTTTCCATGTTTGTCTGTTACAAAACTGTTCCGTGTTCCACGTTCCACTGTTCACGTTCCATGTTTGTTCTAGTTCCGCAAACAAACACAGGAAAAGTGGGAAACGTAATCTTTTCGAACCAGAATTCTGTAATCTTTATGATCCCCTCTGTATGCCCGGTTGTACCACGGCCGGCGTTTTATCCATTTTTCACTTAACACGGGCGAGATGGCTAATGCCATATCTGTATGTATAAGTAATCTTTGACAAGTAGCTAACAGTTCCTACACGACCATGTTGTTTTTGCCTACTACAAAAAATGAAGGAGTTTTGTGAAACAAGGCGCCGCTTCCATTAGGAACGCTCGCGCGGCGAGGGAGAGAGATGTTCAATTATTTTTTCCCCTTTTATACAGCTTCTTCTTTTTTTTTTTTTTTTTTTTTTTTTTTTTTTTTTTTTTTTTTTCTCTCTTCTTTTTCAAAATTCCCGTCCTTTTCTCTTCGTTCTCCCCTGATCCTTCCATGTGCAGGACCTTAAATGTTGCAACCCGGGATTATTAGTTCCGCTACCACACACCGCGGTCGTCAATTTTAATTTCGCCTAACTCGGGCACTTTGCCTCATAAACCAAAGGATTCGTAATATCAGTTTAATGCTGCTGATCCAATGCATTCCAGGAAGATTCCCCTCAATCTCCGCAAATCCCTGACGGAGATTATTAGGAATCCTTCAAAAGCTCTTGAATTTTATTTTTCCCCTCCTCAATTTCATAATGCACAGTAATGCGGATATTAATATTGGAGTATCACTCGCATGTCACCGCTAGAAGAGAATAATGGCATTTTCCAATTCATGAGAAATTTCACCTGAACGTTGACAGGAGGGATTCATTTATTATAAAGACTTCGGCCTCCTCCGATCTCCTCAGTCTTTTCAATTTTATTTGGCAGATGGTTTTACTGTGTAATTTGTTGTTTGAGCTCTAAGTTAAGCCGGAAATATGTCATTACATTGGACAAGGTAAATAAACTTCAGGTTCCCTTTTTACTGTGCGCTAGCTCAAAGATTTTTTATACAAGCATAGAAGGTATAGAAGCTATATTGCCCGCATTAAGTGGAAAATTTTTAAAAATGCTGTCGTGATACAAAGCTTTGCAAACAGCGAGAGGATAAAAAAAAAAATAAAAATAAAAAATAAAAATTAAACATGAAATATTTGCCTGAACATTCAGCCGTGACCACACATGCTTAGCAGTTGCAACACGCCAGTTTCCTAATTAAGACATAAAATATTTAACAAATTAATTTGTACTGAGAAAGCTACTATACTCATTAGGGGAAAGACTCAAAGCGTTTGATTCAAGTCATACTCATATATGAGTATGACTTGAATCAAACGCTTTGAATCTTTCCCCTGATGACTCACCGTCACCGTCAGGCCGTCGCACATGGCTCGAAATATGAATTTTTCTGGACTGGAAAAGTTGTTGTTTTTACGGTTAAAAACATTTTACACACGTGCATATTTTCTTGCTAAAACTATATTTTTGACGCATTTTAAGCTCTAACACGAATGTTTTTACGCACTTAGGAGCTATCTATCTTTCTTTATTTAGTGTTCATAATCTGATGCCCCCCCCCCCCCCACCGGTAAAACTATGCTGGGGAAAGTTCATGTTTTGATCCACTGTGCGTCGTCGCAAGAGCACACTGTTGCCAGATTGGGGTGAATAAGCCGTAGGTTTAACATTGATTTAAATGGGGACGATACGGCTTTTTACCCTCGATCTGGCATCACTGCGCAAGAGTGCTCGCAGCTCAGTGTACTCGCAAGCGCACAATACTGAACACTGAAAGAACTGTGCTCCGGTAGTACACCTATTGCTCCGGTAGAGCCGAAGCACGTGCTGATTCAGATAGCTTCGCGGAGCAAAGCTCGGTAGTACATAAGCACGTGCTTCGGGAATGTATATAAAGAAGAGTGAAAAAAGAGCGTGCCGCTACCAGGATCGAACCGGGGATGTATCATTCCGGGGTCCAGTGCGTTACCACCGCGGTGCTCAGTGCTTGTGGAATACGAGGCCTGATTGCTGCGTATATAAGGGTAGCGCTCCGAGGCGCACACCCTTTACGACGCGCTTAGTTAAGTGAGCAAACTCTGTGAATATGCTCCTAAATTGTAACGTAGCGTTCTTCCAGAGATCGCCGATGACAAATTCTCAGAGTGAATTGATTTCAAGAGTGAACCCATTCTACTCTGATACTTAACAGAGAAAAGATGGCGACAGATCCTGCTAATTGTATGTCATTGCACGTGCTGCCCGCCTACATCCTACATCGCAATGCCGAAGCAAGAGGTTCGGGACTACCAGAGCATGTGGCTCGCTACTACCGACGGAAAGCCCGCTAGTCACAGAACTTTGCTTCGGATATGCCTCCTTCAGCTTCCCGAAGCATGTATTCGGTAGAGCCAGAACTTTTTTTTTTCAGTGAATGTAAGGCAACCAGAGCTGCCGTTTTGCGTAGAATAAATGACATTTTTCAATTCACCGATGATTCCACCGGTTGAGAAAAGTTTACACAGATCAGATCAGTGTGTGACTGTT